>LPNX011087637.1:0-122456 GCA_001517045.1 Pseudotsuga menziesii | reverse complement strand
TTCCAGTGCTTTCAACAATCTTTCTTTTTGTTGAGGTACTTTGCACATTTCAAACAGAGGGACGTTTGCCTTTATCTTTTTTAAATCTTCAACAACGTCATATTCTATTTTTTGTTTAATGGACTGAGATTTATCAGCATTCACCTTTTCTTTGTTTAGTTTAGGCAGCGTTCTGTTTAGCTTAGGAGCTTGGCTGGTAATAGTGAATTCTAGAGTCTTATCAGCCACGGATTTATCTTGAAATTTCTTCCTGATATTTCTTTGCAGCCTTCTGATCTTTGGGAGTAAATGACTGTCATTGCTAACCGTCCCTTGACTTCTAGTTGTCACGTTAGCCTCCCTGATATCTTTGTGTTTTTTAGTTATATCTTCTTCTGCATCGAGTAAGGAGACAGAACTCCATAATGCCATAGTCTCTTCTTCCTGTTCCTTTGTAGAATTAGAAGCATCATTTTCTTTCTTTTCATCATCATCTTCTTCCGTTAGTCTCGAATCCAACATCTGATTCATAACTAACGTCATTGAATTTATCCATTGTGGACAGTTCCTTTCGGAGTGAGGCTACTGGTGAAAGGTGCAGAAATTTTCCATCCCTATCTCTGTCAGATTCATAGACGTAGTATTGTGAGGAGGAGGTTGGAACTAATTGTTTTCCTTCCTTTTCTTATAATAAGGCCTGTAGGACTTCTGTGTTTCCTTCTCTTTTTCCAAGTCTATGATCTTATTAGATAGCTTTTGCATCATTTTGGCCATACTTTCATAATCTGGTGCTTTCTCCTCTTTAGGCTTAGTGAACAATAAATTTTTCCTTCTCTCTCCTGATTGTTCGGGGTAATCTTCAATACTCTCTCTTTCAGCCTCCACCACTTCTGCTTCTTCATAGGTTTCTGTCAGAGTAGGCTTGGCCCTACCTTTCGCAAACATGGCCAGATCGGGACCCAAAGCTGAAGTATAGTACTCAATTAGTACTTTGTCTAAAGGCTTGTCTATTTCAGAAAAGTTCTTAAGATATGCTGCAAACCTTTGTGTGAAACTGTGCACTTTTTCCTTTTTCTCTTTCTTCAGTGCACATAGTCCTTTCATAAGGGCTGCGTGAGTCTTTTGAACTGCATATTTACTCCTAAAAATTCTCTCGAAAGTATCCCAATCTAGGATAGAATTAGCAGGAAACCCAAAGTACCAAGATGCAGCAGCTCCTTTGAGGGTATGCGGGAAAATTCTGCACACTACATCTTCATGTTCCCCATCCCTCAGACCTTCTATTGCCAAGTAGAAACTTTGTAGGTGATCATCCACTAGGATCTTCTCATTGGGGTCAAATTTAGGCAGTAACTTCTCAAAGGCTTGAGGTAGGTCATGCAAAGGGGGAGTCAGGTTTAGGGGTGACCTGGCTTTCCATGCAGGTGGTGGATTAGGTGGATTGGGAGGAGGTTGATTGGTGTTAACACCGGCCATGAGTTGAGGTGGAGAGTGAGGAGGTGAACCAACAGGGGTGTGAACAGGAGAATTGTAAGGGGTTTCTGGGCCTTCTTGATTCAAAGGTAGCTCAAATTCTTGCAAAGTAGTCTCTACAAGTTCTTGCCAGTCTCCAACCAACAATGAATCTTCTGCTATAGGATGGTTTTTCTTCTTGTACTCTCTTCTAGGTAAGTCAGGGATAATTGGTAACCCTCCAAGCTTCTTTACATATCCCCGAGTGTGTCTTCTTAGGTCGTTAACTACTTTGTTACCAATAGCATGCAGATGTTCTCTTTTTTATTCTTCCGGAATTGGATTGCGTGGTCCACTACTTTCAGAACTGTAACCAGCGGAATAATCTCGGGAAAACGGGTTTCCTCGGCCAGCCATGCACTGGCGGCCCTCCTTCTAGCGCCAAAACTGTTGAGGCCTGGAAAATCACAGGCGGCAACAGTAAGGGATTCTCCCCAGTCAATGTTCCCAACTAGCCCGTTGATTGTTTGGTATAGGGAATCCGTCCGGTTTGCGGTCTGGTTACCGTAGGTCAAGTAACAAAAACAGAGGTTTTACCGGTTGCGGCCCAATCCACCGAGTTTTTTGTTTTTTTTTCCTTTAAGAAATGAAATGCAATTGCCTAACTAAATGCAGGGTGATCAAGATGCAAGGAGCGGTCACAATGTGATGCGCAGGTTCTTACCTCTTGTCTTGTGCTCGCAAGCAACCAAATCAGATACACTAAGAAATAAACTAACTATCTAATCTATCCCTAGGGAGCAGAATTATCATGTTGGGTGAATAATACAATCAGTACACGCATTGTGAAGTGTTTTAGATAGTTGAGACTTTCTTCCAAAACACATGAACACTCTACAAAATATTTCAACAACCAGATAGCTGATTATTTATGAACAAGCCAATATTACTCACCATGGAAAACTACATCACAAAAATAAACTTAAGAATATTCCAGCAAGAACATAGGTTCAGAAATCAGAACATTCTCACAGTTAAAGAGTCATAGCTGAAAACAAAATAGTTCCTCTTCACATAGCTCAATTAAATACATGTGATGTATTCCATATTGCACCTCTTCCAGCAAGCAAAGTTTGCAATCTCTCATGTAAAACGAAGTAGTTCCTCTTACAATAGATGGTTTACAAAATTTCCCAGGGAAAAAGCCCCTTTTCATTCTTACTTTCAGATATTTAAACTACAATTTGCGACCCTTGGGATGCCTCCTCTGTCTCCTTCTCAGCTTCCCCAATGCTTCAAATTCTTCTATGAACTATTAGTAACTGACAAGTCTTCAAGTTCCATCTCTTCGTTACCATTCACGCTGTCTTTTCTTTCGCTTGTTCTTCTAGCCTCGGTTTGATCCACGCCGAAATGCTCAGCTATACCTTCACGCCATCGTAGTTCCACCAATCCCTTAGATCCCCCTGCGCAAAATAGAAAAGCATCATTTATGTATTTATGTTACATAACAAAATAGCAAGATCTACTCATGAAACAACCATCCCGCAAGGAAATTACCAGGCGCTGACACCACTATCTCAACCATGGCGGGAAACTTACTGGTGGTTCAACAAGACTCACGTCAGAAAGGGAAACCACTCCGCAGGCGGGAAACCATTAATCGAACACTGGAAGGGTACGGCATCGGAGGTTAAACGGGTCTCCCCAGCCGCAACGGCGGACGAGACCAGGGTTGAAGACATAAGCTAACCGCGGGTGGGAAAAGACGAAATCGGACGTCGGCAGATACTCGCATCGGAAGCTCACTATCTCTCCCCAGCCGCAACGGTGGGAGGGTATAAGCTACGGACCAGCGATTTAATACCAAAATGAATCGAGCATCAGAGGGATCCAAAATTCGGGCGAATAAACAATCTTGGAGCCGCAACGGCGGAGGGGCTGGAACTTTGCAACTTCCTATCTAACAACACAAAGAGGCCTGATCATAGGAAAAATCAACGATTAAAAAAGCGCTAAGGGTCAACTACAGCCAAAGTTGTTTTTTCTTTGCGAAGGCTGCCCTGAAGAACAAGATTTTTTTTTTTTTTTCGGCTGGTAAACCCGACATCCACGACTCGAACCAAAATTGAACATGGCACACATAAATCTGCGGGCATCCAACTCCAAAGTAAAACAAAAAGAAGACATGTTCAAGAGGCCCAAGAGTTCAACGATCAAACTGTGCGAAATAATGAGGAGGGGACCAGAAATTAAACATTAATTTGGGGGAGAACGGTTGCGGCAGCAACAAGATCATAGATGAAGAAAATCCATATTGATACATTGATGCACTGAGGAAGAAACTCTCCGCAACATGCATAAATAAAACTAGGGGAAAATATTGCAATCTTAATAACAAGCTCTTATTCAGAGAGGGATAGCAGACTGGATGCGCTTTGATAGAGAGACCATATAGATCCTCAACTATTTTGAAGTTGAAAAAACTTGCACTTGGATACCATGTATAAATTTCATCTATGATACCATTAGAAAAAGATCCTTTATGCAAAGAAGAAGCACAAGAGGCAGATATTTCTACTAAGATAATTCTCACTAGTATGAACAAGAAAAATAGAGAGAAGAATAAGAGACTAAATACAAGAGAAGTGATCCAAGTATTATTGATCAACTGAATATATGATGAACCAATAATGAATTGATTGATTATTACAATAGTAACACATCCTTATAAAGGAAAATTGAGTTGGTGGTGCACAACTCATGCTAGCTCATAAATCAAACTTACCAAATATGATAAAACCCCATAAGTGGCTAAAGCACTTCCCAAATCAGTCAAGGAACTCACAAATTAGCCAAAGCATGAGTGAGTTTTCAGGAATGATGGAAGAACATGCTAATCCTAGAATATGGAGAGAAAATAATGGAAAATGGGTTGGAAACAAAAGATAGCAGTTTCCTAGTTGACTAGATTTATCTGATCCACAGAAAATATGGATAAAAGCATAATAAAGAAAAAAATTGTAAGAAAGTGTAGTTACTATATCTGGAAGTCAATAAAGTGAACATGATCAAACAAGAATAAGGATTAAATCGCTCATGGGGTATATATGGAAAGTGTTGACCATGTGGTGCAAGTGGATGCCAACTATCTAGGCTAGTAGGTAGGAATTTAATAAAAAAATGATTAATATATTTATCCTAAGTTATGAAGTGGGTTTATTATATTCCCACATATATTTCGTGAATGGATACATTAAGTATGTAAAGCATCTAAATGATATAAATTATATGGAATGTTAATGAATGTTTAATAATATATACTATATGTGGTGATGTATGTCGATGCATCAATATCTTATATTCTTTGATTTTGTATGTATGAAGACAAAAGGTTATTCCCTAGTTTCGGTCGAGTGAATATATGGGGATATGATCAAGAAATCCTATAATATAGTTGTAGAAACCTGGTTCTTTCAGTCCCCATAGATATATCGAGTGAGACCTCATCTGCATTGTAGGTGTTGCCGATGAGGTTATACTTTGTCGGGATAGTATCTTGGCCTTTGTTGATGAATAAGGGATCTAAAATTGGGTTAGCAGGAAAGCACGCAAACAAATGGTTCTATTTTCATGACCTGAATCATTATGATGGGGATATGTGTTGGCACTCGATGCAACAAAAAATTCAATACTGGGTTGATTATAAAGCAAAAGGGTTTGCGTAAGAAGAAAGTAAAGGATTGCGAGTGAGGCTGACGGAATGGTTGGAAGTATACCTTTACAAAGATATTCAATAGATTTTTTTTAGTGAATTTACCATTTTATTGCATGAATGGTTTTCAAAGCTAGAAACTCAGAAGAAATATTTTCAAGGCAGAGCACCTACCGAGTGGAGTCCTCGGTTCATCCAATGGGCAAAAAGAGTAAGTAACCCTATATCTAGGGATGACGAGTTCTGGGTTGATAGTATTCTAGAGGGATATATCATAGTGATTGTATTCAACATGATAAAGTCACAAAATGAAACAAAAAGAGAGTCATTTCAAGAATCTGGAGGTCATTATGTGAAATATTTGAAGCTGTGGATAAGGATGATGGTATGTGAAAAGGGGATCCTGAGAATGGATTCTGATGTATAAATATCTATGAGTGGTGAACTGGGGTAATGTCACAAGAAATATTATGAAAATAATGGATGTGTAATATCCCTTATCTTTTTTCTATATCAGAATATTAACTTGCTGCAATTTTTATTAAAATTATGAATTAAAACTTGCACTCAATTAGTCAATTTTTGGATTAGGCAGATAAGGGTATTTTGCTGAGAAATTTATGAAAAAGGAAGAAGGATGAGGGAAGAAACCAAGTACACTTTTAGGACTGAGAAATAATATTCCCTAACAAATTTATATCAGGGACCATTTAGGTTTTGGAATTATCTATACTAAGACTTACTCCCATGTTTTTGGGTCACCCAACCGTGAAACTAGGAAGATTCTTTCACATCCAAAAACCAGTGGATTGAGGAAACCTATATCACTTGGTATAAGGTTTTAAGGCATGTATAAAAAGGTTTATTCAGGTTTTAAACAATTCTGGATAGTCAAAAGGAATAATAAGGGTTGGACTATGAAAACTAGTTACTAGGATTGTGCAACTAGTCAAGATTCAAGCCTTTCCAAATGCAATAAGAGAGGCACTATTTTTTTTATAAATGGGGTGTAATAATTATGGAGTTAAATAATGTTCATAATAGAAATAAAAAAATGTACTTGTTTAGGTACATAAAATGCTTTGGATTGGAGTGACTAGTCATTTTAGCAATGAAATCTAGGTAGGGCGTAAAAGATTGATACTAAACTCAGTAAAAACATATAAGAATGTTATGAAACTTGAAAATATTGAACATATCAGGACCATGATGGTCAAAATAATTCTCAAAATATTCACATAGGTAACCTCTCATAACACAACGCCAAAATTATGACTCTAGAGCTAGGAAACCCAAGAAATCCGATCCCTGAACCTCACAAACTTTGGGAGTGAATTGAAGGTGGTATGAGCCTGATATTTAATAGTATATTGGACATCCATATATGTATAAGTTCATATTTATGTCTAAATATCCATTACATAGCTCCAAAATTTCTAGAATATCATAGAACATAGAGAAGAAGAGAAGAGGAAGGGATGTCACTGATAGGAGGCCTCAAAGCTCTCCAAGATGATATGATAATGGACTTAAAGAGACATAAAAAACTGAAAAAAACCTCATTAAATAGATGAAATCTGATCATTATCTCCAGTAAGACCTGCAATGAAGATTAGAAGTAGAGGGGAGAAGGGGAGCAAGGGACTTGGGGTACAACACCCAAGAGACATAGGCGCACCACTAAGTATTGAATATTAGGCTCCAATAAATACAAAAACATACATTAACCAAAATGAGTAAAGGAGCTCAAATTTCATTTAAATAGATCACTGGTGACTTTTTTAGCAGGTATAGGTGACCTGTGAGAGCAAGTCATCCACCTAGAAATCCTGACCCGGACCATGAATGTACCATCCTTGAGGTTTTTAGCAAGTTTGAGTCCTCAAAAATGTTTCCATTATTGTATCCTTCATCCCATTTGGAAACTTTGCTTTCCTTAACAGAAAGTTTCCTTCTTTATTCTTGACAGCTTTTTCTATACTTTCCTACTTTGTGTCTGCTTTGTTTTTCCCTGCTTTTGGCAGTTTCCATATTTTTCTTGACAATTGCTTTTGCCTTCTTTTTTCATTTTTTCCACTTTCATTTTGAGAAATATGAATTGCCAAATTCGACCTATTTGACTTCTAGAAGCATCATAACTCGTTTTCACATTTTTTTTATAAAAACCAATTACATGAGAAAATCCATAAATATAATTTTATTCAATACATGTCTTATAGTCTTTTTTTTACCAAAATTACCTAGGAATTATTTAATTAATTGAATTTTAGACCCCGTAGGTCCTGACAAGGTCAACACTTGATTTCCTTCAAGGAAGGGACATGACATTCCTCCCCTCCCAAGTCTGTTTGTCCTCAAGCAAAAGCACTACAGAGTGATGCAAATTTCTTCCATCATGTTGCTGCACCACTCTAATCATATTAATTTCTTTGATGACCACTTATTTTAACAAAATTATCAACTCAGTTAAGGTAACTCAGTAGAATTCCTGGATTCCACTTCCTCCTCTATAGAGATCTAAATCCTCCTGCCACCTTTGGTAAGTTGTCATCGAAAGAAATACCATGGTCCCACAACCATGTTGGAAGCCCATCACTTCCAAAAAATTCCACCAGTAGGTTCAACAATACCTAGACATATTCTGGTGTAAGCTTATTTCTATCATGAATTGTTGCAACCCACACTCTATGAATGCAAGATGAAAAAATTTCCACATGTATGCATACCCAATACTTGTATTTTTTTGTACCCAATGCATTCCAAGTCTTCTGTACATTTCTTATTAGCTTCTCACATAAAAAAACAATGTCATATGCATCTATAAACCTGCTACAAATGCAAAGAAAACTCTTACCAATATGAGTCAAGCTTGCACAACCCTTAGTCTCCATCTCTGTTATGTATATGCCCATCCAATCCATGGACAAACAAATACCATTAAATTATGCCTCAAATAGTATTTCCTCAACTATTTTTTCCATAGCTAAGTCCTCCTCATGACTCTTCTTCAAATCAACAAATGCTTGACCAAAATATTCTTCATCTTTCTCAATAAGTGTCAGTGCTTGGTCTCCATTTTTTTTCTCTGAAATATTTCAAGCACATACAAGTCACATTGCACCTCATGTGCATACGTAATGGAGGTATATGATGGCTTCAAAATATATCTTTTTGTCTTCCCATGTGTCAATACAATGTTTCCAAAAACAAATAATTTATTGCAGAAATTAAACTCTTTACCTCCCATGATGTTGTCGGAGCAAGGTCCCGCAACTACAGGAAAAGCTACTATATCGGGACAAGAAATTCAAGAGGAAATAGTACCTGAGCGGCCGAGAAGAGAGAGCTCAACCACTGCACTTAAGGAAGCGGTGAAGACAGGAGGGCTCAGCTACCCTCATAAATGGAAAAGGAGCAACGAGCTGAGGTATTGAAGATGAAGGATAGAAGGAAGTGGCGCCCATACCCATGATCAGTGTTGGGAAGTGTGGAAGACTGTAGAAAGCTGTGGTGTGACGGAAAGCGGTAGTTCAAAGTACAAACACGCCGACTTTCACAGTTAGGGTTTTTAGGTTACTGATGGGAAAGGCCCACAGTTTTGTAATGGTGAGACCTTCGGGCTGCCTATATAAACATGTATTTTGTATTGAGAAAGGTTAGCTAGTTAGTCGATCTGCAGCTCATAGACATCTAGCTGTTCAGACATTTAGCTAGCTAGACATTCAGATAGATAATAAGCTAGTCAGTCGATCTGTTAGCTCATAGACAATTGTATTGTAAGAGTCGAGCTCTGGTTTTGTATTAGGCCTGTAGTTATCTTATTGTAACCAGTAGTTGGCTCCCTGAGTATGAATGTAATAATCTGCAGGGATTGAGAGAGAGAGAGAGAGGAAGAGTATATTGTAAGAGAAGCAATATAACAATAGAAGAGATCTAAGAGAGAAGGGCTCTTGGTTGTGTGCGCAGAGTTTCCCAGAAGATCTCAGCTGCATATGAGGTTGCAGCGGAACTGTGTTTACTCTCTCAATATATAATATATAACCAGTTCCCGTGGACGTAGCTTCCCCCCTGGAGGTGAACCATGTAAAATAAGTGTTTTGTGCGACTGTTTCATGTGATTGTGTTACTTGTTTGCTATATGTTATTCATTACATGAACTTTGCTTACAGTTAATGAATGTATGTATGCTATCTGTCAGTTTACAATAGCTTAGAGGGTTAAACTGCACGGTGAATCCGTTAAAGTATTCTGTGTATGAGGTTACCAGTGCTTGATTCACGACAATTAACAGTTACAGTGTTAAGCGACTTAGGTATACAAGTTCAGCAAGATTGCGTATAGTCGATGTTAAGCATATTAGACTGTAGAAGTCTAAGAGAGACTGTTTAACTCAGTTAAGTATACCTAAGGGAGAAAGCCTTTAGACCTCAAGAGTCATATTAAACCTTACTATAGGAGATATCATGACGTAGAAAGGCGATATCACACTGTTGTAGAAGCTGCGGTGTGAGGTATCACAGGGTAAGACTTAAGCAGAGGAGATAGTTTGCGCATCATCTTGGAAGTTACGGTGCACTAAGAGCTAGTCCTCTAGCAGATTCAGCTGACAAAAGAGAAACAACCCCTCGCAGAGAGGCCCTGCTGGATAAGAAGAGAAAAGAACCACTAGGATGCTGCAAAACCTGGTTGAGGACACTTGAGTCTTCATCCAACCCATCCAATATCACTTCGGGTGAGACTTCAGGCTTCTCTGTAGTCTGTCTCCAAAAGGGCTAGTGAGCTAGGGGCTTTGTTGGTACATTGAAGTAAACTCGAGTCTGCCCCACGCTAACCAACAAATGGTTCCGTTGCCAGTTTTGAACAAACCAAAGAGCTAATGTTCTGTTGGAATCCTACTAAAGAAGAACTCAACCAGTGGATTGGGTCTACAGAAAGAGAATTTGCTGTGACAAAAAAAAAGAGTCCTACGTGAGTACAGAGGATTGGTTACAAAAACATATCTTCACAGACCTGCATATGATATTTTTTGCGACCTATGGAAATGAGTTGTACGACTGGTTATCAAAGTTGACTGATAAGCATATATTCAAGCAGAAAAGAAACATCGTGTGGACACTGTAGCTGATTCACACTGTGAAGAGGATAGATAATCCCATTTCACGGACAGTAGACTTCTGGCTTGCGAGTTTGCTGGAAGGATTCATTACCGAGTTTTGAGTTGATCAAAGAAAGAGTTTCAGCGAAGCCGAGAGGTACTTCTTCAAAGGATATCGCGGTAAGTACTTAAACTCTTTAAATTTGTCCATTAAGATGCTATTACATGAAAAATGCATTTTGGATATATTCTCAGATGAATATAGTTAAGAAAGTGTAATGTCACAAGAGTTTGAGAGTGATTTTGATGACATTGGATGTACACGTAGTGGTAAGAAATATAAAGTAGATTTCAGATCTTCTCTCTTTGAAAACAATTCAGACAATACTAGAGAACATAGTCAAAGTGATAGAGAAATACTAGGAGGGAGTATCCCTTACCACCCGTATACCCCACATAAAGCAACCGGGACTCAGAACAATCCCGTAGGAACTACATCTAGTAGTTCACATACAGTACATACTACCGCTACATCACCTACATCTACACCGCTGAGTGGTAGTAACACAACAAATCAGCATCCACCATGTAGAAACAGAATGGGGGATGACATGAAGTTACCTACCTTTAAGGGTACAGGGGAAAAATACCCAAAACAACATTGGTTCCTATGTGAATCCATATGGGCCATTAAACAAATTCAAGATGATAATACTAAACTTGTACAGTTGGAAACTACGCTTAGAGACAGAGCTTTAACATGGTATATGAAGTATACCTTAGCACAGATTAGAAAACTTGTACAAGTCAGGATTGCCATGATCAAAGAATTTAAGAAACCTAAGTCTGAGTCGCAGTGTATCATAGAGCTTAAAGACATCAAACAACTACCCTCAGAGTCAGTATGGGACTTTGACAAAAAATTCAAAGCCCTGATAGACCAAGTTAGCTTTGAGTTTGCGCCAAAGAAGCATAAGGAATGGTTCATTGTAGCGCTTCTCCCGCATATTAGACTGCCACTGATGCAGCAGAAACTCCATATGCAGGATGACGCGTTGGAGATGGAAATGAAACTAGAGGCTTCACCTCTAGCTGAGACTAGTACAGGTATGAAAAACCTGCAAAACCAGTTAGCTAATCTCACCTTACAGTTACATGAGATTAGAAAAGGAAAAGAGATTGCACAATAACTATGGTGTACCAAGTGTAAAGGATAGGGCCATACTAAATATAACTGTCATGTATTTGTTGAATATTTAGCAAGTGGGGCTCCTAACCCCTTAGCACAAAATCAATGGCTGTGGTGTGAACTCTGTAGAACAAGAGAACATAGACCTCAGGAATGCCCTTTACTTCAGAAGTATGTATAGACCCCTAAGAACTTATATTGTAACTTCTGTAAGTCCGTTGGACATGATGAAAATAACTGCAGAGCTTATTATCTCATGGTCAAGAGAAAGCATGACTTCTATAGAGTCCAAATAGAGACACCAGGTCCAGCAGCAGGACCACAGCATGAACCGTCTCATGTTGACCGTGGAGGAGGATTCAGAGGAAGAGGTTGTGGAGGAGGATTTGGCCATGGCAGTGGACCGATTACTTATTACAACTATGGAGTTGTAGGACATTATGCTAGGGACTGTCAGAACCCTACTACAACATGTAACTATTGCAAGTCCTACGACCACACTATAGAAGAATTTCCTATCTTGATAGCCAAGATCAGGGAACCTAAGCCAGCAGTACACCAGAACATTCAACTTATTGCTGCTGAGCAGAAAAAACCAGAACTAAGGGTCAACATTGTGACTCGCAGCGGTGCTTCTACTAGTAGAACATCGTAGGATGATGAAAAGAACACAGGTTCAGAGCGGGTGTGTAAAGCTACTAATAAATCAACACCACTCGACCTGCAGAATAATAAAGAAACATTCCAAAAAGCTCAAACTTTCTTTAATGACCCTACACCATCAGGATCATAGGTACTGCCGTGCAGGAGCGTACCACAGCAAACACCTTATGGCGTTAGTCCTGTGCAGATATCGCAGGCTACCACATCGGGAAGGTGCGAAGAGGATGAGTCGACAGGAAGTGTACAATCCTTCCTGTGGAGTTTCTTAAAACTCGTGAGAAATGAAAAATATATCGGAGAGCTTCAGAGCATTATAGACCAATGTCAGCAATCTTCTTCCGTGAGCTGTGCACAGCGTGTTGTTCATAATATTATGGGACATACAAGAACCAGAAGAGAGATGAGACTCACAGCACAAGTTGGAGAATTTGAAATGGATGAGGTAATCCTAGATTTAGGATCGAAAGTTAATGTCTTGACTAAGCAGACATGGGAACAGACGGGTATCCCTAAGTTAGCCAGATCACCTATCCAATTATGCTTAGCCAATCAACAGAGGGTATCTCCACTGGGTCGATTACCACAAGTGCCAGTTGACATTGACGGAGTTCGCATCTTTGCAGAATTTGAAGTTATAGAAATCATTAGCGATAGTAGACCATATCCAGCTCTACTAGGTATTTATTGGGAAATCGATAACATGGCTGTTATCAACTTAAAGAAAAGACAAATGACCTTTGAGGATACACAGATCCAGGTCATCGCACTGTTGGATCCTTTTCAGGGTCCTAGATATATTTAACCTACCCGAGCAGAGGAAGAGGTGCGTAATATGGAGAGCCTCTATCAGATGACGGCTAATCAGAGTGATTACATCAATCCGACCGTAGAGGGAAACATTAGTTGGCGATGCGACAGCTCATGCACATCAGACTTGGACGTTGGTCTAGAGAACTGGCAGAATAGACTTTATGAAGTCTCAGCTCATAGATGTGCATTTATGACTAAGTCACTACGATGGATTGGCGCAGAGATTAAGGATATTCCGTCATTTAATGGCTTAGCAGATGTCAACAACTTTTTACAGTAGTTTGACCAAGAAATTCCTCATGAGAAAAGGATGTCATCTATTGACCTTACAGTAAGAGCTGCACCTGCAAGATGGTGGCATGCACATAAAGAGAATATCGCATCATGGGATGATTTCAAGAGATTGATGGCGATCAAATTCTCTAATGAAAATGAGTGTCTACAGCAGAAATACAAAGGAGAAAGTGACCCCAGGTCACATATTCAAAATTGCGAACAGAATTGGTTGGATATTCCAGAGGATGAATGGTTTCACCTATTCATTCACACTTTAGATACAGTACCAAGGAATTGGTACACTAAAACAGAATTGTGTAGAGGAACCATTACATGGCCACTTATGATAGACAGCTTTGAACTCACCTTCGCTTTCGAATCTCAGTATCCAAGCATTGATCAAGCTCTAGATATTATAAAGATTATGATATTTGAAGACCATACCCTATCAGTGTCTGCTCAACCTGATTGGGCTATCCAGCTAGAATATGCGCTCGAGTGCTACAACTTCATAGAAGAGCCAGATGATGAGAAAGAGAATCCTTGCAGTATCAACATTCTAGAGTCAGAAGGGACTCGCGACATTGATGGAATGAAACTAGAGATTCCAGCTATCATAGACCCTATCAAGATTAAAAAGATCAACATTGGCATAGAACCAGAACCAAAGTTTGCCTCTATTGGAGACTATTGGGATGATGAAACGGTAGGACACATTGTAGATCTATTACATGACTACCAAGACTTATTCCCCACAAAGTTTACAGAGATGAAGGGAATAGTAGGAGACTTGGGAGTAATGAGGATACCTTTGAAAGAGGATGCTAGGCCAGTTAAGCAGCGTCCATACAGATTAAATCCTTGGTATAAAGAAAAAGTTAAGGATGAGATCGATAAGATGCTAGCAGTAGGAATCATTGAGCCCGTGGAAGAGAGCAAATGGGTTAGTCCCATGGTTGTGCAAGAAAAGAAAACCAAAGGAGACATCAGGATCTGTGTCGATTTGCGTAAACTCAATGATGCATCACTTCATGACCCATTTCCGACACCTTTCACTGATGAAGTCTTAGACAATGTGGGAGGACAAGAGGTCTACTCCTTCATTGATGGCTTTTCAGGCTATCACCAGATCAGAATCCATCCAGAGGATCACCATAAGACCACCTTTGCGACAGAATGGGGCTCATTCCAGTATACGATAATGCTCTTTGGTCTTAAAAATTCACCAGCTATTTTCTCAAGAGTAGTAGTTGCTGTATTTAAGGAATACATCCATAAGTTCTTAGAAGTCTATTTTGATGATTGGACTGTATTTGGATTGATCGACAAGCATATAGGAGATTTAAGGCTCATGTTAGAGAAATGTAGGCAATATCATATTTCTCTTAACTTGAAGAAATGTATATTCTATGCACCATTTGGTATTTTGTTGGGTCATATTGTTTACAGACAAGGCTTGATGGTAGATCCTGCAAAGATTGCCATCATTGTAAATCTCCCAGCACCCAACTCAGTCAAACAATTGAGGACAGTAGTTGGTCATACCGGGTACTATAGAAAATTCATCAAAGGTTATGCAAAGATCACAACACCTATGGAAAACATGTTGAAGAAAGACATGAAATTCCTGTGGAATGAGGAATCCTAGCACAGCCTAGACGAGCTTAAAGAAAAGATGGTGACAACACCCATCTTAGTATTTCCAGATTGGAACAAGCCATTCCATGTACATGTGGATGCATCTAGCATCGCACTAGGGATTGTTTTAACAAAACCAGGAGAAGGGGGTATCGATCACCCTATCGCATACTCAAGCAGAAAGCTATCCACTGCAGAAAAGAACTACACCACTACAGAAAGAGAAGGAATAGATATGGTGTATGCTCTATAAAAGTTCAGACACTACCTGTTGGGTGCCCCTTTCAAGATGTTCACTAACCATTCTAATTTAAAGTACTTGGTCAATAATCCAGTGGTAGGAGGTCATATCTATAGATGGTTACTCCTCTTTCAGGAGTATGATTTTGAAATCATTGTAAAACTAGGAAGATTAAATGCCGGACCTGATCATCTATCGCGAATAGACTCAGGAGAATAACCAAGTAATTTAGAGGATAATTTGTGAGATGAGCAACTGTTCTCTATCCAGATCGCATACGAGTATTACACGGATATTATTCACTTTCTCACAATAAGGTGGGAACCTGTTGAGTTTACTAAGCAGCAAAAGAAACAGTTAGTTGTTAAAGTAGCAGACTTCACTTTGATCGTAGGACAGTTATACAAGCTAGGTCTAGATGAAGTCCTACACAGATGCATGATGCTACATGAGAAAGAGGCCATTATCAGAGAAGCACATTTAGGTACCGCAGGAGGTCATTTCGCAAGAAAGCCGACTGCGCATAAAATTTTGACCGCAGGATTATGGTGGCATACTTGCACAAAGACACTAAGGAGTTTTGCAGATGCTGCGATATCTACCAAAGGATAGGAAAACCCTCGCGAAGAGATGAAATGCCGCTGTGGCCACAAATTACAATGCGAGCATTTGACAAGTGGGCTATAGATTTTGTGGTTCCTGTCAACCCACCAGGAAAATGAACTGGTGCGAGATACATCATTACAGGAACATAATACCTCACCATATGGGAAGAGGCCAAAGCAGTAAGGAATTGTGATGCTGCTACAGCCGCACAGTTCATTTCTGAAAACATCATAACTAGATTTGGATGTCCAGTAATTTTGATGAGTGATCAAGGCACACATTTTCTGAACCGCACTTTTGAGGCCTTGACGGAGGAATTCTAGATATAGCACCATAAGAGCACCCCCTACCACCCACAAGCTAATGGTACGGTGGAGGCCTTTAACAAGATTCTAGAAAATACTGTTACTAAGATCTATAACAGCCAAAGAAATGATTGGTACCTCAGGGTTAACACTGTATTATGGGCTTATAGGACTACATGCAAGAAACTTATAGGACACACACCTTTCAGCTTGGTGTATGGACAAGAGGCTGTTATTCCTATGGAATATATTATTCCCATTTTGAGAGTTGCTCAGATTACTGAGACGGCTGATACAGAGATGATGAATGAAATACTAGCGCAGCTGCTTGCCATAGAAGAAGACAGATTCATCACATGATTCCATCAGAAAGTGCAGAAGGCACGAGAAAAAGATTGGCATGACAGGCACATCAAAAGCAAGAGTTTTCAGAATGGAGACCTAGTGCTCCTTTATGACAGTAAGTTTGTTAAATTTCCAGGGAAGTTCAAAACGCATTGGTTGGGGCCATATCAAATTCAGCAAGTTACAGAAGGAGGTTCCGTTCAGCTCAGCAAACTGAACAGGGAGCTTCTTCCTACCTTGATTAATGTTAGTAGACTTAAGCTTTATAGTGATAGCCACTCCACCTCTTATCCCTAACCCAGATAGTTTATGTAAGTGCAGATGTCCAGTGTAGTTGAAAGGAGACATCGCACTAAGTGCAGATCTCCAATGTAGTTGAAAGGAGGCATCGTACCGGTAATTAGTCTACACCGGTAGGTAAAAAGTTCTAAGTATTCTAAGTATAAGGAATCGCATGAGGAAATT
Organism: Pseudotsuga menziesii; assembly: GCA_001517045.1. Classification (NCBI taxonomy): domain Eukaryota; kingdom Viridiplantae; phylum Streptophyta; class Pinopsida; order Pinales; family Pinaceae; genus Pseudotsuga; species Pseudotsuga menziesii. Next base: position 105,677 of record LPNX011087637.1, on the reverse strand, counting down.
TTGTTTTGCGCAAGTCAGAGGATGCTTGTGGGGTTTTGAAATTTTTTTTTTTTTTGTTGAAACACGTTGGTTCAGAACGACACGGTGTGAAATTACAGTAATGCGATGTCCTCCGTGCCACGTAGATGATTTTGAAAAGGGACAGAGGGCCAGTCACTTCGCCTTCTAACAAGAAGTTAATGTAAACATGACTGGTATACTTTGCCTTAGATTTGGAAACAATGCAATGATTTTTCCCAGATTTGGTAAATCTTGGTCGAGATTGCCGGTGCCTGCACACATCTTTCAAGGAAAATTTGATCGGATTTCAGCAATTAATGAGGATCAGGATGACAGATGTTATCTTATCCATGCCATTAATATCGTCGACAGGTCTATTCTAGATGACCGTTGCTTCAGAGATTAACTCTTTTGTTATAAATGCATAGATCAGTCATACAGGAGGGTTACTTTTGCAATTTCTGAGAGCTATAGAGCAATTTGAAGAGTTTTCCCTGTGCAGAGATACCCCAGTTACAGAGTGCTAAGTTTCCCCAATTTTGCAGCCATTTCCTGTCCAGAGTATTCCACTAAGTGGGTTTTGTCCGAGGAGGAACCTTTAGAAGACATTGTGCAACGATTTCAGCGTGGTGGCCTCCAGTCTGTTATGACGACGCCGCCCAAGGTTGTGAAATTAGGTACATCACAGGTCAGATAGCCGCCAAGGATGAGGAGTCAAGCTTAGATAGTAGAAGATTATAGCCCAGAGTAGGAGGAAGAAGTTCATATGGCAACAGAATACATCGTGCCACGAGTCAAGGATGCACCAGAGGTAATCATTCCCAAGGATGGTAAGTTTCCTATTCCACTACCCCCAATTGATTCTCGTGTAAAGGAAGACGAAGATCTATTAGGATATGCCCCTGTTCTCAAATTTATAGACTATAACCTTGGAGATAGTAAGACATATCCTCAGTTTCGGCCCGATCGGTATCTTACGGTTCAGAGGAACCCGAGGACCGAAGTAGATGAATTTGTTCCTATGGAACATGTCCAGATTCTTAAGCGGTCAGGCTTGCTCAATTTGTTGAGAATACCAAATTTTGGATGAGGTGCAGAGGTTAATGCCATGGTGTGCATGATGCTTTCTTGTGTACATGGAGGTTACCTATGGCTAGATAACAGGGTCGATCTGAACATCGATCTGATACACCGCATCACTGGGCTGTCCAAGACTGGTAAGGACCCTAAGACACATATATCAGGTAAGAGCAAGGACACTAATCTACCAGCAACCCTAGTTAACAAGTATAAGCTACAGAGAGGAGGTCGGGATTATGACATCGCAAGCTTAACAGACCATACACTCAGGTTTACAGCCAGTCTGCTTGCAGGCAGATTGTTAACCAAGGTTCACCCAAAAGAAGTCACCGGATCAGTAATTCACCTTGCCATACAAGTTGCAGAAGGTGAACAAGTTAATTGGTGTTTATTTTTATTAAATATTTTTACTCAATATTGTTTGATAGCACAAGATGAGCCAAACCACCCCTTCCATTTCTCATGGCTGCTTATATTATGTGCATTCTTCGGATGGAAAGAGTCGCCCCATACCTAGTTTCTACAGCTACGAAGCGGAGACTGCAGAGGTGCATGGTATGCCAATTTATGGGAGAGAAATAGCCCAACCAAGAAAAAGATAAATATGATAGTATTCTATGAATACTATAGGTTGTTACAGTGGGTCATCCAGGAGACACCGCGGATCAGCATGGACGTTGTGGACATGTATGATAATCGGATTGAGTTCATGGCGGACATGCATACAATCTTTCTGAGGCCAAAAGGGTTCAGAACGGATAACTGGGCTACTGGATTGTTCAGGATGACAGCGCAGGATGTAGAAGATGTCATCAAAGACTTTGATGAAGAGTGGAAGAAGGAATTAGAATATGCTACAGCACCACCAGCAGGTACCGCATAGACAGATCCAGTGGACAAAGGAAAAGACAAAGAGGGGTCCAAAAAGATAGATACAGAAGAAGTGCCACCACAGGCACAAAAGAGAAAAGATACAGAAGAGGTGCCACTAGAGGCACCAAAGAAGAAAAAATCCAAAGCCACAAAGCTAGCTATAGAAACTGTACTAAAAGAGGATGACTATGAACTCATCGCAACGATATTGCAGGAGGCGATGCATGAATCATTTCAGGCGATGCAGACATCACAGGACAAGCTGCAGAGCACAGTAGAAAAGAAGCTTCTGGAGCTGAAGGCAGTAACTGAGAAGACTGCCATAGTGCAAACTCAGCCAGTTAAGGTGACAGTAGGAGAAAGCTCAAGACAATCGAATTCCCGCGAGGAATTCCTTATAAAAGATCGCATCAATACAGTGTTGATACCGCCAGAGAGCATCCGATTCCCTGATTCGATGATTGATGTACAGATATAGATTAGACAACCTGTCGAGGTTAATCTCATAGAGTTCTCCGTTGATCAATTACAAATGATCCAGTAGCAGATAGACGCAGAGCTTAGAGATAGAGAGCTTGTGACTTATAAACAGAACACCCAGCTGAGACAAAAGAATGCAGAACTCACCGCAGGCTTCCAGACAAAGGCGGAAGAGTTAAGAACATATGAAAAAAGAGAAAAGGATCTCAGTCAGGTCTTGCAGAGCATTGCATTAGAGTTACCCCATTGTAACATTGAGTTTTCCTTACCTCTAATGCAGAAGGTAAGAAGAGTTGCAAATAGAGCAAAGGCTCTGGAAGAGACAGTGACTAAGATGGAGGAAGACCACAAAGCACAGATTGTTGAGCTCAAGGCTCGAGCACCAGGCACACCTCAGGTAGACAAGGAATCAAGGGTAGAGGCCTTTAGAATTGATTCAACACAGATGAAGTGTCACATAGATGATGCAAAGTCATTACTAGCCGATGCGACGAAGACATGGTCGGAGCTAGACGAGCTCCCAGAAAAACTGGAATTGCAGCAGAGCATCCAGAACATAGTGAAGGCCACAGTAGCAATGAAGGAAGAAGTCAAGAGCTTAGGATCTCTTGCAAATATGAAGAAGACGACCGAGATGAACCATTTTCAACAGGAAGCACAACAGTTACGAGAAAAAGACATACAATTCAATAACCTGCTTCAACCATATCAGGAACAAATCGCAGAGCTGATCGATGCAGTTGAGCAGAAGGTCAAGCAGTTCACTACAAGCAAGAGTGAAATTGATAACATATAAGACTCCACCATTAGTCAAGCAATGCTTGAAATGGCACAAGAGTGTGTTGAAACTATGAATACTGAAGTCGCAGGACTCAAGGAGAGATTCATAAGGACTTCCCAAGAAGCCAAGGAAAAGCTACAGCAAGAGAACCTAGTGTTAGTGGCTCAGGGACGAGCCACAAGTAATTATTAGGGGACTGTTGGAGCAGGTTCCCACAGCTACAGGAAAAGCTACTGTATCGGGACAAGAAAGTTAAGAGGAAACAGTACCTGAGTGACCGAGAAGAGAGAGCTCAACCACTGCACTTAAGGCAGCGACGAAGACAGGAGGGCTGAGCTACCCTCATAAATGGAAAAGGAGAAATCGTCCGAGGTATTGAAGACGAAGGACAGAAGGAAGTGGTGCCCATACCCACAATCAGTGTTGAGAAGTGTGGAAGATTGCAGAAAGTTGTGGTGTGATGAAAAGCGGCAGTTCAAAGTACAAACATGCCGAATTTCACAGTTAGGGTTTTTGGGTTACTGATGGGAAAGGCCCACAGTTTTGTAATGGCGAGACCTTCGGGCCGCCTATATAAAAATGTATTTTTTATTGAGAAAGGTTAGCTAGTTAGTCAATCTGTAGCTCATAGACATCTAGCTGTTCAAACATTTAGCTAGCTAGACATTCAGATCGACAATAAGCTAGTCAGTCGATCCGTTAGCTCATAGACAATTGTATTGTAAGAGTCGAGCTCTAGTTCTGTATTAGGCCTGTAGTTATCTTACTATAACCAGTAGTTGGCTCCCTGATTATGAATGTAACAATCCATAGGGATTGAGAGAGAGAGAGAGAGGAAGAGTATATTGTAAGAGAAGCAATATAAGAAGAGAAGAGATCTAAGAGAGAAGGGCTTTTGGTTGTGTGCGTGGAGTTTCCCAGAAGATCTCAGCTGCATATGAGGTTGCAGCGGAACTGTGTTTACTCTCTCAAGATATAATATATAACTAGTTCCCATGGACGCAGATTCCCCCCTGGAGGTGAACCAAGTAAAATAAGTGTGTTGTGCGACTGTTTCATGTGATTGTGTTACTTGTTTGCTATCTGTTATTCATTACATGAACTTTGCTTACAGTTAATGAATGTATGTATGCTATCTATCAGTTTACAGTAGCTTAGAGGGTTAAACTACACATTGAATCCATTATAGTATTATGTGTATGAGGTTACCAGTGCTTGATTCATGACAGTTAACAGTTACAGTGTTAAGCGACTTAGGTATACAAGTTCAGCAAGATTGCGCATAGTCGATGTTAAGCATATTAGACTGTAGAATTCTAAGAGAGGCTGTTTAATTCAGTTAAGTATACCTAAGGGAGAAAGCCTTTAGACCTCGAGAGTCATATTAAGCCTTACTATAGGAGATATCACGACGTAGAAAGGTGATATCGCACTGTTGTAGAAGCTGCGGTGTGAGGTATCGCAGGGTAAGAGTTAAGCAGAGGATATAGTTTGCACATCATCCTGGAAGGTGCGGTGTGCTAAGAGCCAGTCCTCTAGAAGAGTCAGCTGACAAAAGAGAAACAGCCCCTCGCAGAGAGGCCCCGCTGGATAAAAAGAGAAAATAACCACTAGGATGCTGTAGAACCTGGTTGAGGACACTTGAGTCTTCAGCCAACCCATCCAAGATCACTTCGGGTGAGACTTCAGGCCGCTCTGTGATCTATCGCCGAAAGGGCCAGTGAGCTAGGGGTTTTGTTGGTACATTAAAGTAAACCCGAGTCTGCCCAGAGCAAACCAACAGATGTTTATTCCAATGACATCTCTATCCACCCAATCAATGGATGAATAAGAAATTTAATTTGCTTATCCATATGGAATGTGATTAGACACCTTCTCTGGATCAGATTCTACCATCCATAAGGGTATGTCCTTTCCAAGCATGTGTGTCTGACAACTCTTTACTGATGCAAGCAATCCAATGCATCCTTTATCCTATATTTCTGTGATATTTTTATCTACCCAATCCATGAATAGATAGTCATCTTTGCCTTTTGATTCACTTGGAATGTCCTCAACAATATTTCCCATATCTAATAACACTTTATCCTCCCTCCCATTCTCAATGAATGCTTGGCCAATATTTTATTCCTCGTAGCTTTTCACAAGCCCATGCAAATATTATCCTTCCTCATGGTTTTTGTCCACATGAGGTTCCTCCATTATACCAAAAACATTCCTTCCATGCAACATGAAATGTGTGACACCTTCAACTCCTTTTGAAATTGATAGATCTACAAATTTGACTCTTGAAGGGATATTTGTTTTCTCTTTAGAAGGTTACTGGCGATCTCCAACTTATTAGTGAGCCTTTCTGATTCTTCTTCTTCCTTTTTAACTACACAATGGTACATTTCAATCACCACAAGGAGATGATCTCTGTCAGACAGAAGGTTCATATAGATCTCCTTCATATTGGTCATTCCTTCTGTCAGTGCTATGCACTCATCTAGAAAGGCTTCTCCTTCCATCTTTTCTTCAGAATATTTCCAACAACATCTTGCCACCAACACATTGATGTCAACAAGGTTGTTCATGGTTTCCATAAGCTTCTCTATGTCCTCCTTCTCAAATGATGTAGTTCACAAAGAATATCCTCCATCAAGTGGCCTTCATCCAATGGCTAAAATACATGCCCAATTTTTTTATGGCATAAATCCACAACATATGTTTCTTTCTTAGAATACACATCAACATTAGAAGATCTCATTAATTAATTTATATTGTATGAAGGGGAAGGTATATCATAGGGTTGCAATGAAGTGTAATCTATGCAAAAATCAGAAACTAACTCATACTTTGGAATTTCACCTTCATTTTTCTTCCAGTAAGTACAAAAATATGAACTGTGTGCATCCCTTTGCATCATCTTTTTCTCCTTCGAATTTTCTACTTCACACATAGCTGATGGGGGCTTGTCTTCCACTTCATTAGGAGGTTCATCTGATGATTTCAGATCTGATTTATGTTCTTCTTTTGGATATTATACAAAATATCCCTTATCATCATTGACAAACTCACCCTCCTTTGCATTGATTTTGGGTTCACCAACATAGAAACTAGGACTGAATTCATTTCCCTCACCATTGTCCTTCATTCTACAGTCCTCATATGAAAGTGCAACATTTTCAACCTCCCATGAATCAGATGGATGCAAGTAATCATGGATGCTGCAAAAATAAGAAAACTTCTCATCCATGTTCTTCATATTACCATCTTCCCAAAGTGATACTAATGTGGCCTTCTCCTCCACCAAATTTTTTGGTTCACACCCAAGCGGTGTGGCCTTGTCTTCTTTTTCATTTTGTCATTAGAGGAAATTTGGGGTCTAAAATGGGCCTTATAAAAAATGAGCCAAAATTAAATTTTTTGAGTTGGAATTCAAGAACCAATAGAATTTCAACAAAATGAGTCAACCATAATGGTTGAATTGACATATTTGTCATAAAAGAAAACTACTTTTTTTGTTCGTATTTTCGACATATCTCCCTATGTTTTTACTCAAATTTCAAGCGGGAGATATTGTTGGATGCAACATTTAATTCCACATCCAACGAATACCCACACTGCATACTTTTTATGGACCCCTCTACCCCAAAAACAAGAAATACCTGAAAAAATGTGATGATGACCTCATCATCACGTTTTTTCAGGTATTTCTTGTTTTTGGGGTAGCGAGGTCTGTCAAAAGTATGCAGTGTGGCTACTCGTTGGATGCGGAATTAAATTTCACATCCAATGAGCTCTCTCTCTCATAATTTGAGTTAAAACACAGGGATGTATGTCGAAAATACGAACAAAAAAAGTAGTTTTTTCATTCTTCCTCCAAAATTAATAACTATTATTTTATTATTTTAACTATTATTTTATTATTTTTCTTAGGAGGCCCATTTTAGACCTCAAATTTCCTCTAATGGGATCAAGATGTGACAGTAAATATGATTTGTAATCCTCTTTTGGATATGATAAAAGATACATCTCTCCACCCCTACATGGTCCAACATCCTTATCAGTGATCTGCATATCACCCCCAAATAATTTGGAAGTGCATTCACCTTCCTTTCCTTCTTCCATGCAGTCACCTTGTAGTGACTTGCAGTCCACCTTAGGAGTCATTGCCTCTACTTAATTTCTCTTCTTCTTCAAGGAACTTGAGGCTTTTTAATATTGAGTGGTACTCAACCCATAGCTTTTGGAAGCTCTGTTTGAAAAGAAACCAAACATTCTCCTACTGCTTGGTCAAGCAGATGGCTTTGATGAATGTTCACCTTTGTCTCCTCTTTCTTTTTCTTTACTCACATAGTTAGAAAAACTTGGTTCCTCTATGGATGATTTGATGATCTTGAAAGAATTCTTGTAGTAGGTTTTTCACCCCTACTACGTGCAAAAGAACCTCCCTTCTGTTAGTGGGACAATAGGGTAGAGTTCATGGAAAACAACTAAAACAACAAACAATATCAATAAGAATAAATAAACTAAACATATATGGCTAAACTAATAAAATAAAAAAACATGAAATTTATACCTTCTTACGATAGTCTATATAGTCTGAAAAAGGAGATAAATAAGGCTACATAGACACTATTTCAAATACTTTAACGTGTGTGCAACGAAGCAAGAGTGTTCGTCGATCTTTTCAGTCTTCTAAGAGTCAGAAAAGAGCTTAACAGAAACTCGATAATGGTCAACCAAGCAAGGGGGAAGTGTTCGATATATGGAAAGAGGTTATGCTATGAACATGACTAATTGACATAAATGCAGAACACTAATGGGCCCCCCTTACAGGACAATGGATTACGACCAAATATGGACAATTTGTTCAGTATGGATGGAATGAGTGGCTTGTGAACATGCCAATACATATAAGGGGGGATTCACATGATGGAACATAAATTGAAGTGACTTCTGGGAAATGGATCAGAAAACCAAAGTGAGAACATGAGACAAGGGTCTCATCAAAGGAAATAGGACAAAAAACTAAACCCGACGGTGCGAACGGTGTCTCAAACGGACTCCGGATGACCTTGACTAGAAGCTAGTGATGATGCCCCTGGTTCAGTGGTGCATGGAGAAAAAATAGACCAAATGGAGGCCTATGGGTACAGAGATAGCTCAACATACAAGGTGTGAATCATGTGGTGGTACACAAATCGAAGTGACTCTAAGAAATTGCCCAAAGAAAGTAGGGAGGGAGTCAATCTAGTATAGGTCATCTCTTCACTTGGGATCTTTTTTCATAATGGTGGAAGCATCCTATCCTCATAAAGGATGATCCATACATGAGCATGGACTACTAGGGAAATCTTGGAGATGAATCGAGCTCTATTAAATGTCTAGGGACTTGAGGGTATGCTATCATAGTGGTAGCTATATCATACTTGCCACATACTATGTGGATGTGTAGATGTGGGACAACACCCTCTAGTGAGCTACCAGTAGTGCAAGAGCACACGTTATATCCACCTTCTCATGTGCAAATGATGATAAAACATTCTATAATGGAATCACTATGAATAGACGTGGAGAAACTACTAGAGTGTGTCACCAAATCATAGTAAAAATGATGTAAAACAAAAAGTAAAAACTATGCCCCAAGTGCTGCATGGTGAGAAACTCAAGCATAGGACCTCTAGCGAAGGAAATTGGCCTTGCCTTGGAGACTCTACAATTGGTGCAAATTACGTGGGAGAGGAATCAAGAATTCAATGGGAAGAACCGACTCCACACCATGGGCTAAGTGAAATGGGGTAAAACTGGTGGTCATTTTAACGATCTCTCTGTCATCGGGAAAGTGGTGCTGAGATAGATCCGGTGGATCTCCCATAGTCGAGGACAAAAAATTACTACTGGAAGTAGAGATCGTGCTAATGGTGGTGGTTGTGTCCAAGGAAGAAGCCAGAGGGTGGATCTCCTCAGAGACATTGATTTCAAACTCATGGGAGTGTTTCTGAAGGTCAGGAAGACTAACCAATACTCGGATAAGTCTGACCAATGGTAAGAATAGTGGCTATACAAGCCACAAATTGCACAAGGATGGTTGGTCCTCAATGAATTGTTCTTGACTGTTGACGAATCTGGAATGATGACTACTGGAGTACCATTGGTTGTATCCATATAATCTATGTGTGTGAGAAGGATAGGTATCTCTGGACAAATTTGCGTTGCATGACCTTGGACATCACACAAAGTGCAAGGTGGGGTCGGGCAAGGCTCAATTGTTGCTTTGGTGGCCTCGCCCCCAGCCTTCTTTGGGAGATGAGGGGCATGTTTGGGGGTGTAAGATGTGTTCAATGGGCCAGGAGGAGGGTGTGACTCCGTATCAATAGGTTGGACAAGAGTCAACATAACCTAGGGCATCAGAGGTGGGGTAGGTGGTACAAGGTACCACATGGGAATTCCCAACATAAAATTAGGTAAATTAAGAGTAGCCATTACAGGCTTGCTCACAATACCAGATGGTGGAAACAAGAAGGGAATCATGTGGATCAGGAATGAACCCCAATAATTCCTGGGTGAAAAAGGTTTGGGTTGCAACTATCGTTTTTTTGTGGTCAGGATGGTACTAGATGTGATAGTACACAAATTCGTTGTGTCATTCGGCGTAGAGGGAGGTGGGACGGACGAGAAAGTGTTCATCATCGGGGTGTTGGAAAATAATCCTGGGCCAACAACAGATAAGGAAGGGATGGCCATGCTGTCAATGGTAGTATCAATGGTAGGGATGACATGTTTCGGTGTGGCCAGCCCTTGCAGATCATAGTAAGTCAACTAGTCGACAGTCACAATATCTCCATCATGAGGAAACATCTAAAGTCGAAAGATGGTAGAGGCCATGACTCTCATGGAACTTCATGTAGTTATGTCCAAGAAGGAGGTTATAATCAAATTGGGAATTAATAACCTCGACGTTGATCAAAACTGTTTAACTGGATAATGATACAGGAACATTTGGAAGAATTCCCTAGGCCTTTGTAAAGCGGCCATCGTAGGCGCGAAGGGAAGTAGTGGAAGGTTGAAGGGTAGGGGACCCTATTTTATTCCAGACAAGGTTTGAAAAAACATAGGTGGATGTCCCTTCATTAATGATGCATCGATGTAAGAGAAAATTCCTATTTGAGACCAGAATTTGGAAGGTGACGGTGGATGACATCCTGGGTCCTCCTTGATCCGGATCGAACGTGATCAACCTGGAGTCAGAGGGATCAATGGAACCTAGTGTGGATAAAAATGCTTTATGCTATGATAGGAAATTTTTGAGCACCTCTATAGAGGACATGACTATAGATGACTGGGCCAAGTCATCAGTGATTCTATAATTTATAGCAGCTCGATCCATCGTGTTGTTGGCGATACATTGTACAGGAAACCGTGGGACTTTGGCTACCCCGTCAGTGGGGGGTATAGGTAAGTGGAGGGGAATACTAGAAGTGTTAGAGGTAGATATCACTAATGGGTCCATGGTTTCTATGGTGGAGCCATATTGGTTGCGCCAATTCTAGAGGTTGACTTCTTTGGTAGACATTGTCATCAGGTGATGGACACCAGTCTCTGTAGGTGGGTCTACGGTGGGAGTTGCAGGAGAAAGTGGGGCCAAGGGCACGGTTGAAAATATTCCTTGGTGTGGGAGGGGGTTTTGGAGCACCATCATTGGAGGAATTGGTGGTGCTGGGTTGGGCTGAGCCTGGGCCGCCCATTGGTATCATGTTGAGATTCAATCTAGAAAAGCTGTTGGACATGATCCATGTGAGGGAACAGATGGGTGTAATGACTGTAGGTTTGTCATAAAGCACACGAATGATTAGTCCGTAACTGAGGGTTCTTTCCAGGTTGATTAGGATGTTGGGGGTTCTGTGTCGACAAGTTAGCACCATTGTTGTTGTGATGGTTAGGTTGTTGGTCATGTCCTTATGGTTGATTATTACCTCGGTTCCTGCCTCGATTTTTCTTGCATTGCCCTTGTTGGTTGTTGGGGGAAAGTTGGTTGGGAAGGTTCTACTAAGCAAAACCGTGTCCTATGGAAACTGGAGGGGGTGGGGTTGGAGCTAGGGCATGTTGCACTGGTGGTGCGTAATAGATCGGAGGAGCTAGATGGGATGAAAATCCGTCCAATTGGCCTGAATATGACTGTGCCAACCAAGTCAACCCATGGGCATGTTGATTTGGCATGGGATGTGCACAGGAGGATGTGGCTTAGGACTGAGCCATCATCTATGAGTAATCATGGATATGGTTATGTTGTGCAATGCTATGGGTGTTTCATGGGTGTTCTGGCACCATAGGGGGTGATGCATAGTACTGACGGTGCTGTGTGACAGAGCCAATGATACAATTCGTAGCATGGGACGCCCCCGACATGTCACGACCGGAGGTGCTGAAACAGGGAGCATCTGGTATGATGGTATATAAATACCCAGAATGGGAATAGATTAAGTCGAATTGTTGAGCCTTTAAGATGGCCTCCTTCTCATATTGGGGATGCTCAGAGGAAACGTCCTTGGCTATGGGTGGGAGTAAGTTCTTTAAAAACCAGCCAAGGAAGATCCTGTCATCCACTTGGATCTTGCAAAGGCTACATCACCGTCGCCACTCATGGATGTGGTCGGTGATGTGGGTAGTTGTATTTGGAAGGTAGGACAGAAGGATCTCCACTCCCTCATCATATTGGACAGGAAGTTGAAATTACTTGAGGAACATGGAGGAAAGTGAGAAGAAATTAGGGTAAGACGAATGTGACAGCTCAATATACCATTTTGCAGCAAAACCCATAAGTGTGTGTTGTATTAGCCTTATTCTGACGGAGTCATCCACAATGATGTTTGATGAACACCATAAATGGAAAGACATGATATGGTTTTGGGGGTCCTTGCTCGCCTTTCCTTCAAAATTTGGGATGTATGAAGGAAGTTTGGTCAGCATGGGAGGCCAATGAGGTTGATGACTAATGGGGTCATTCGTTAACCTAGCCAAATCTGGTAAGTTAAGACGAGCCATAAAGGGTAGGTTAGACCCGAGGTTGGCTTGGGATGGACCTGAAATGGAATTAGATTTTGTAGGGGTATGATGTCCATGCATGGATAGGGGTATATGAGTTTGACTTCCCATAGCATGGATAGTTAGAATGGTCATGGAAGGGACACTTCCCCCAGGTATATAAGGTGGTACAGTAGGAATTGTGGTAGATGGTGCAGGGCCTCTACTAGTGGATATCATACCTACAACAATGTGCGCAATGGTGTTGGGACCACTGGAAGGGATACCGGTAATGATGGGCGGCAAGGACATAGGTCCTATGCCAACTATCCCTCCATGGAAGGGATCAGGATGTATGCCATCCAAGGAGCTAGACGGGGTAGTAAACAAATTAGGCTCTAATTGGTAAGAATATGAATTGGATTCAAAGATCGTTTGTCCTTCTGAAGGGTAGGAGGGTTGCCAAAGAGGTCTTTGATGGTGACGGTATAAAGAACCAAATTGAAGGGAGTGCCCCATAAGTCGAGAGGAATAACATGGTGGAGAAATGATGGCTTATAGTAGTAACTGAAAATGAATTTGGACCACAGTTTAAATAGGCTTCCTAATGGCTCAAAAGGAGTCACTCGGCCACCAAGGATGTCAGAATACTTATATGTTGGGGAAGTACCCCTCACTTCATGGCATAGGTAAAACTACGAACCGCTTGTCCACAAACGACAATGCTTTGGTTTTCCTCGTAGGTGGGAATCTAGTCAATCCGGTGGGGGTCGTTGCCCTTTTTGCTTGGTAGGTCCTCTCAATAGACAACTACTTCAGGGTTCTAGTGGTACTCCTCACAATGACTTTTAGGGAAAATCCCAAGTACTTCCCACAGTTGTGGTAGATGGGAATAATGTCTTAAACCGGATATTATTATGTAAATCTGATTAATTTTAAGGTATTGCTTGAGGTCATGAACCGATTTTGTTATCCTAATGGTGTGAGTGTGTGTGCATTTGTGTATGGAATGTTTCCTTCCAACTTATGAAATAAAATAAACAACAATGGAATTCTATGAACAGGAAAAGTAGATCTAGACCAAGTGCAAGACGAACAAGGGTTTGAAATAGGTTTGAGAAACTGACTATTAACTGACAGTCGCGTCTATTAGTGGAATAGACGCTATCTGGGTAACACAAAGCAGTAAAATTGAAGCGATCGACACAAAAACAGATAGGTCGCACTTAACAGGTGGATAGACACAAATGGGTCACTCAAATAGAAAGAATAGAGGTGTCTCGATCGCATAAACAAGAAAAAAAGGCGCAACTGGGCCCTGTGAGGCAAGTCGCGCTTTACGGGGCTAAGGCTACGACCTGGGTTGCGCTTAACAGGAGAAACTATGTGACTGGGTTGTGGTTTCTGGCTGAAAGGTATGACTTGGGTTAGATGGGAAAAAATCAAGAAAATAAAGCTGACATGGGCCGAGGGGGGAAGGAACTGGTGCTGTAAAGGTTTGTATTGGCAGCGTGGGAGTCTGATCAGTGATGGATGTGGGTAAAAACAAAAGAAAACACCTGCAAAACATGGGATCCAAGAGGATTGACCAATGGAGTCACCAAAACTATGGTGGGGTTTTCACCCCTGCTACATGCAAAAGCACGTCCCTTCTATCAGTGGGACAGTAGGATAGAGTTCATGGAAAACAGATAAAACAACAAACAATATCAGTAACAATAAATCAACTAAACATCTACGGCTAAACTAATAAAAGCAAAAAACATGAAAATTATACCTTCTTTCTCTTAGAAATGGGCCACTGTGCCTGTTCTTGGAAATGGTCCACCTCTCCATAGGTTGCTTGGTACGGAGAATGGATCAACGTACCGAATGGGAGATGGTAGGGAAATTGGATGATTGGATAAAAGGGTGTGAATAATTTGAGAATAATGGTTTCTCGCTGTACTCATGGAATAGAATAATGGAAAAAAGGGATAAGAATATTTTGATAGAGACCACACTGTTTTTGTAATATGTTTTTAGGTTTTTTGACCTTTTCTCTCTTTTAGGGTTTAAAGCCATCTTTACGGTTTTAAGCCCTTTTTTGGGGGTTTTAGCCCTTTTTCTGGGTGTTTAGACCTTTTTTGGGTTTTTTAACCCTTTTGTGGGTTTTTTGGCCTTTTTGGCCTTTTGTGGGATTTTTGGCCTTCTTTCAGAGAGAGTGAAGGTAAACCATAGTTGTGAAGGTCAAAAGTACGGGAAATATGGTAGGAAAATAATGCATGTATGTGGTTTATACCATGTAAATCTAGGTGAGCAATTTTTTGCGTTAAAAATTCTCATCCACATCCTTGGGCCAAAATCCATACTAGCAATACCTATATTCTTTGAAGGAAATTTCTGCACAAATTTTCTTACCCAAACTGAGATACTCCTGGTAGCAACAACGCATGTTTTCACATGCTTCTTTCATCTTGGTCAATTATTTCTTAACCATTGAAGGTTCAACCATGATTTCTTCTCTATATTATTGGCCATGGAATTCACCATTCTTCTTCTTCTTGATAATGTCTGCAGTACTCTTAATACTGCTCATCATAGTCATCCTCATAGTATGACATGGCTGCAAATTTCTTCACTCGGAGATTTCTTTTGACAGGGAAAGCCAAGGAAAGGGATATGATACCATTGTAATATCTTTTATCTAGTGTATATTTCAGAATATTAAATTTCTGCAAATTTTATTAAAATTATGAATTAAAACTTGCACTCAATCAGTCAATTTTTGGACTAGGAAGATAAGGGTATTTTGGTGAGAAATTTATGAACAGAGAAGCGGGATGAGGGAAGAAAAAAACGAAACATTTAGGACTGAGAAATAATATTCCCTAACACATTTAGATCAGGTACCATTTAGGTTTCAGAATCAGCTATGCTGAGACTTACTCCCACGTTTCTGGGTCACCCAACCATGAAACTAGGAAGATTCTTTCACATCCAACAACCAATGGGTTGAGGAAAATGATTTGGATTTGTAATAATTTTATAATACATGTATATAAAGGTTCCAGTTTTAAGCAAGTCTAGACAGTCACAAGGAATATTAAGGGTTGGACTATGAAAACTAGTTACTAGTTTAGTCAAGATTCAATGCTTTCCAAATGCAATAAGAGAGACACTAAAATTTGGTTTTAAACATGTGATGTCATAATTATGGTTTTAAATAACATTCAGAACAGAAATTAAAACAAATGGACTTTTTTAGGTACATAAAATGCTTCAAATTGGAAAACTAGTCGTTCTAGCATTGAAATCTAGGTAGGGTGTAAAAGATTAATACTAAACTCAGTAAAAAAAATCAGAATATTATGAAACTTGTAGAGAACATAAACAATAACATATTAGGACCATGAGGGTTAAAATAGTTTTCAAAATATTCACATAGGTAACCTCTCATAGCACGACTCCAAAATTATGACTCTAGAGCTAAGAAACCCAAGAAATTCAATCCCTGAACCTCACAAACTTTGGGAGTGACTTGAAGGTGGTATGAACCTGATATTTAATAGTAAATTAGACATAATAATATGTATCATATCATATTTATGTCGAAATATCCATTACATATCTCCAAAATTTCTAGAATATCATAGAACAGAGAGAATAAGAGAAGAGGAAGGGATGTCACTAATAGGAGGCCTCAAGGCTCTCCAAGCTAATATGATAATGGAATCAAAGAGACATAAACACCTGAAAGTAACATCCTTCAATATATGAAATATTCTCCTTAGCTTCATTAATAACTGCAAGAAATATTGGAAGAAGAGGGGAGAAGGGGAACAAGGGACTTGGGGCACAACACACAAGAGACAGGGGGTCACCACTCATTATTGAAGCTTAGGATCCAATCAATACCAAAACATACATTAACCAAACTATTTTAATGAGCTTGAATTTCTTTTAAATAGATCACTAGTGACTTGTTTAGCTGGTATAGGTGACCTATGAGATCAAGTCATCCACTTCGAAACCCTAACTCTAACCATGAATGCGCCCTCCTGTAAGAATTTAGCAAGTTTGAGTCCGCATAGATGTTTCCATTCTTGTATCCTTTATCCCATCTGGAAATTGTGCTTTCCTTGACTGAAATTTGTCTTCTTTATTCCTGACATATTTTTTTGTACTTCCTTCTTTTGTGTCCGCTTTGCTTTTCCCTGCTTTTGGAAGTTTCCATCTTTTTCCTGATAGCTGCTTTTGCCTTATCTGTGCATTGTTTCCACTTTAATTTTGAGAAAGATGACTTTCCAAATTTGAAATACTTGATTTCTATAAGAATCACAACTCATTTTCACATTATTTAAAAAAAAATCTAATTACATGAGAAAATTCAAAAATATAATTTTAATCAATACATTCCTTATAGTCTTATTTTTACTAGAATTACCTAGGAAAGATTTAATTAATTGACTTTTAGATCCCCTGACAAGGTCAACTCTTGATGTCCTTCATGGAAGGGACATGACAAGATGAAAATAAGATGAGATGTTTTGTATTGATAGTGATATTGAGAAAGAAGGTGGTTGCTTGAGAAGTGGAAGAATATTTCGGTCGGGAAAGAGAAGAAGGAATGCGACCAGGAGAGGAAGTTGCAACACTACTGAAAGAAGGAACTACGAATTGGCACCACATATTGATGGAGAATATTGCAACGAAGAAGAGGAATATCGACTTATATATGAGGAAGGAGAAGAAGAGGTACCTGATATAGATCAAGATTAAAACATACCCGCAACCCTGCGTACAACTCCAGGATGTGAGGTAAGACCTAGAAACACAACGCCCAGTGGTTTTGTTGATCATAATAACTATAATAGTGGAAATAGTAGTCAAGGAATTCCTACTAGTGTAATCTTTAATTCAACAATACCAAGAGTAAACATAATGTCTGGGAATGATATAAAGTTGTTGATATTTAATGGGAATGGGTTAGAGGACCCTCAGAAGAATTTTTTGGCAAGGGTTTGAGGATCAGTTAGTTGCGCAACATCGCGGATGTTGTGAAAACTTGGAAGACGCCACGCAAGATGAATATAGCGTGCAAGGAAGAAGATAGAATACTTTTGAATATTTTGTGTCGCTTTTTGTACTTTTTGACCATATTTTGTGGATATTGGTCATTAGTCGGTAGAATCAGTTAGAAGTTAGTTATAAGTGGACCATGAATTTAAATGTGCAAGCCTATAAATAGAAGAAGAATTGTAAATGTAATTTCCAAGTCATAGAAGACAATCAGGATCATATTGTGAAATGAGAATTGAGATTTCAAAGCTCAATTGAATTGTTGTCTGTTTTGAATATGTGATTGATTTCACATAAGCTAATATGATCAGAGAGATGTTGATCTAAACTGCCGTATTGTTATCATTTTGTCTCTTTCTGTCTTTTTGTTTCTGCAATCCAACGGTGAATGTGTGGGACATGGATCTATGATGCGATGTTTACTATTTATGAATGATGTTATTTGTCTAGATCTGTTTACACAACAACATGGTTGTTTTTTTATGAATGAATGATGCGATCTGAGAAAATCAATGGTTTCATTTTTGAGAAAGTGATTGGTTAGATAGATAAGTTGATGAATTGTCGATGCCCATAGTACTCTTCTATTCTGCGGAAAATTGGTTCCATCACCCCTCCCTAGAAAATCTCGGGTGATACTTTATCTGCTTCTCGAGTGTTGCCGGACAGGGTAAAACTTACCTGGGCTGGTGCTCAGGGAGATCAAGGTGAGTGAGTGTCGACAGAGTGGGAACCCCTGTCAACTAGATTTTGTTGGTTAGGTTTGCACCAACAAATGGTTCCACTGTCGAGACCTTATTGCGACTAAGAGGAGGATATGTGGCATCCGACGTGACCAGAAATTCAATGCTGGTTTGATCAGAAGCTGCGAGAATTTGGTGAAGTAGAAAATCAGAACCATTGACTGACGATGGACAAGTGGTTGGAAATATACATACATGATGGTCCTCACAATTATTTGTTTTTGGGAGTTTCCCATTATATTGTACAATGGGTTGGCGTAGTTCACGTACAAGAAGACAAATTTCTAAGGAGGGGAGACAACATCGTGGACCCCTGAGTTGATGCAGGAACTATAGGAAACTGACAACATGGCATCATGAGATGTTGAAGTCTGGATGGATAGTATCCTAGAAGGATATATTACTGAATTTGCAGTCAACACTACCAATTCCTACAGCAAAGCAGAAAGGGAATTTTTCAACGGACCCAGAGGTAGGTTCTTGTTGTCTCTACAATTGTCAATTAAGATGCTTGGTTGTGAAAATGGTATATTGAAAATGCACCTCGAGTATTAGAACTCCGGTGTGCGGAGGTAGTGAATATCGCGACGAAAGGGAGGAGATGAATGGGAAGATAAGGGGTAGATGGGTGCAAGTTTCCATAAGATTGTGAGGGAAGCCAAGGAAGAAAGTGGTCTTACAAAGGGAGGATCAAGGTTTAAAGAAGAGAAGAGGCAGAGGACATGGGAAGGTCCTACTACAATTGAAATGCAAGACCGTGAAGGAAGACCTCATGAGATGAAGCGACCCTACAGTGACAAATACAACGACTAGACCCAGTTTACGCACAGAATAGTGGTAAGATCAAACCCTAGCAGCAACGTACCAATTCCTCCTTGCACTACTTCACATTTGGGAAGAAGCAAAAATTCCACGTGAACTCGCCTGACGTGTCAGCATCATTCTAGCAGTAGATCAATATATGTAGGAAGAAGGCCCGAGATGGCAGGCGATGATACAAAATTGCCTTTGTTCCATGGAAACGGGACTGATGATCCCAAGCAGTATTGGTTCCTCTTTGAGGCAGTATGGATTGTCAGACAGGACATAAAGGATGACGTTAAGAAAGGCCAACTAAAAACTACTCTTCGGGGTCATGTGCTAGATTGGTATATGAAATTCATAAAAGTTCCTACAAGGACTCCTGTAAAAATGCTGGATGAAGTCAGGAGAGGACTAATTGAAGAATTTCGATAATCGAAGCCTGAAGCATAGTATATTGCTGAGTTGAAGAGATCAAGCAATTTACGAATGATACAGTTTGGGACTTCAAACAGAGGTTTAATACGCTAATGGAATGAGTCAGTTTTGATATGAGCGATGTTCAGCACAAAGAGTGGTTCATTACAGCGCTAGTACCTCATATATGACAGCCACTAATGCAACATAATATTGCGACCCATAGCGAGGCTCTGGATATCGCCATGAAGTTAGAAGCTTCACCCATTGGAGAGAGCACAGCTGGTATGAACCAAATTTAGGTACAACTAGAAAACTTGACACTTTAGCTGCAAGACATTAAGAACAGGAAAGAAAATCGCAAAGATCTTTGGTGCACTTGTTGTTGCGCAGATTGACACACCAAAGATACTTGCCCTGAATTCAGAAATTATCTCCTATCTAGGTTACCAAATTCACTGAGTTGCGGAATTGTACCATGGTGTCACATATGCCAAGTATATGGGAATATACATGAATGATGTAGCTACATGCAGAAGATGGTCTCGAAACCGGCAAGCTTATACTGCACATTTTGTTGCTCGGTCGGGCATGAAGACAAAGAATGTCGTGCTTATGACCTACTCCAGGAAAGGAGGTATGAATCATACTATGTGAAGAGAGAATATCATCACACAGTACATCAGTCACAACTGGAGTAGGTGGTGCATCCAACACCTCAATCACAGTACACACCACTACCACATATGCAGTTTGTTCCATCACAACCACAACCACAGTTTGTGACACAGCCACAATTTTCACCACGACCACAGTATAACCAGATGTCAATGGATCTGCCACATCCACAATACATATAAATAGCACACTATGTTTAGAAGCAATGAAATCCCCTACAACAAAAAATGGCTCAGCCGCAGTACCATCAGTAAGGAATATTCTGAGGAAGAGGAGGAGGCTTCAGAAGAGGAGGACGAGGTCATAGACTTGTCCAGTGTTACAATTGTGGGTTATTTGGAAATTACCAGAGATATTTCCCACACTTGTAGTGTTCATGTACTTACTGTACTTCCATTGATCATATTTTCGAGAAATTCCTACGGCTAATCGTAAGATGGCAGGTCGAGAATGTTCCTCATTTACAGAATCAAAATCAGTTGCATAATCAAAATCAACTACAAAACTAGAATCACTTGTAGAACCAGGATCATAATGAAGTTCCACTTCAGAATGAGACTGTGAATCAACCAATGAACCCGCCAATAAATTAGAATCCACCACTGAACTAGAATCCACCGATGAACCAAGGTCAAGGATCGACAGTTGAGACGATCTCTACAGAGCCCGAAACGGAGGATGTTGACGTTGCAATCGTCACTTGTGGAGGTGCAATAACTGGAGAGGATGGACCCCTCCCACAGGTACGATTGGATTGGAATAATAAGGCATTGTTTAATATTGCAACTAAAAAAGATACATTCTTTGAAGCCCAGGACGTGATCAGAAGAAATATTGGTAAGTCACCTTCTTATTTTTATTCTTCATTGGAGGTAGGACCATCGCAACAGCATGGTACCTTGCAACACTTCTTTGAAAATTGTCTGTCACTGGAAAGGGATCCTGATGCTCTGGACAAGATTAAAAAATTGTTGCACTGCCTGATTAAGGAGCGTAAGGACTTTGTGGTGAACTCTTTACACAAGAAAAAAACAGGCAAGGAAATGCGCATGAATATTCAAATTGGAGACTATGAAGTAGATTCAGTCATTTTGGATCTGGGCTCGGATGTGAATATTCTGACAAAGAAAACATGGAAAAATATGGGGAGGCTGACATTGGGGTGGTCCCCCATACAGTTGTGATGAGCTAATTAGGCTAATGTGAAACCAATCGTACGTGTGTCGAACCTGGTTTTGGATGTTGAAGGTATGAAGACCTATGCTAATTTTGACGTGATTGAAGTTGTTGATGGGGGAGGACCCTATCCTACATTGCTAGGAATAGGATGGGCCAATGATACTATGGAAGTGATTAACTTCAAGAAACAGACGTTGAAACTTGAGAATCAAGACATCAGATTCATCGCTCCTATGGATCCAAACGAAGGATGGATATTTATTGAACCAGTGAAAGATGAAGTTATCAGAGGATGGGATCATGCCTACAACATATCTGAAGATTAAGTTCATCCAAATGCTAATAGAGAACTTGGTTGGCACATCACTAGCTATGCGTCTTCTAACTCTGATGATGCATTAGAGAAATGGAAACACTACATGCATGAGATATCATTCAGGAAGTGTTGGTTGACCACACAGTCGTTGTGCCATGTCGCGACTGAGATCATTGATTTACAAATTTATGAAGGGATACCTGAGTTGTATAGGTTCTTGATGGAGTTTGAATAAAAGGTATCAAAACTGAAATGACTGTTGGTGTTGGAGGAAGCACTGAAGGCTACTCCAACACGCATGTGGGCGACTCATAAAAAGAAAATTACTGGATGGGAGCAATGTCGATGGTTGATGACATTTCTCTTTGGCAACATAGAATTGTATCACACTGGAAAGTATGATGGGTGGAATGTCCCTAGCAGTCATTTGATGGAATTCCAAACATTGTGGGAATCGCATCCATAGGATGAATGGGTCCATGCCTTTATTCACACCTTGTATGAAATTCCAAGATCATGGTATATATCAGCAGAGTTGCGCAGAGAAATAACCACTTGGGAGGAGCTGACGGTTTACTTTGCTCATACATTTAGTTTCACATATGCCAATCCCGATGTCAACAATGCACTTCCAATCATTCGATATGTGGTATTAAAAGTAGTGTCGTTCACATATCTGGTGGACCCACATGTGCATTGCCACAAGAAGTCAATGATGGAATGTTATAATGTAGCCAGCGAACCTGAGGATGATGATGAGCTATGGAATATCAATATTCTAGAAACAAAAGGGAGTAGGGATGTCGGAACACCATATATACCGACTAACCCCATGAATCAGTCATTGAAGATCAGAAAGGTTAAAATTGGGACAGAAGAGAACCCAAAGTTTACAAGTGTTGGGGACAACTAGGATGAGGAGACCATGTCCAAGATCACAGATTTGATGCATGAATTTCAAGGTTTGTTTCCAACCAAATTCTCTAAAATGAAAGGCATACTGGGTGATATAGGAGAGATGAAGATTCCATTAAATCCTGATGTGAAACCGATAAGATAGATGCCATACTGCTTGAATACGCAGTACAAGGAGGAAGTTAAAACTGAATTGGATAGGATGTTGGATGCTGGAATCATCAAGGAAGTGTAAGAATCAGAATGGATCATTCCTATGGTGGTCCAATATAAGAAAACCGATGAAGTTCGAATCGTGTTGACTTGAGAAAGTTGAATGATGCTTGTATGCATGACCCATTTCCGACACCATTCATAGATGAATTACTCGAAGGAGTAGGTGGTCAAGAGATGTACTATTTTACAGATGGATTTTCTGGCTACCACCAGATAAGAATCACCAAATAAGATCAACGTAAAACAACATTTTCACTGAATGGGGTTGTCTCCAATACACAACGATGCCTTTTGGGTTGAAGAATGAACCTACAATATTTTCCCGAGTTGTTGTTGCTGCATTCAAATATTTCATTTAGAAGTTCCTACAAGTTTATTTGGATGATTGGGCAGTGTATGGTCTAATCAAGGATCAATTGGCAAACCTGTGAATGATGTTGGAAAGGTGTCACCAGCATCAGATCACGCTGAACTCCAAGAAGTGTATTTTTTGCGCACCATTTGGGATATTGTTGGGCCACATTGTTTGCAAGCAAGGATTGTTGGTTGACCCTAAGAAGATAGCGCTTATTTTGATCTTACCACCACCAACAAATGCGAATATGCTTAGGGAGACACTGGGGCACATTGGGTATTATCGCAAATTCATTAGAGGATATGATGCGATTACAGCCCCTATGGAGAAACTATTGAAGAAAGATGTTGCATTTGTATGGAGTATAGAATGTCAAGGAAGCTTCGAAACATTGAAGGCCAAGATGGATTCGGTGCCCATACTTGTGTTCCCATACTGGAACAAAGAATTCCACATTCATGTCAACGCATTATCTGCCGCCCTAAGAGTAGTGCTCATGTAGCCAGGAGAAGGAGATATTGATCACCTGATCGCTTTCACTAGTTGGAAGTTGTCATTTGCCGAGAATAACAATATGACCACAGAGAGAGAAGGTTTAGCGATGGTATATGTGCTATGAAAATTTAGGCAATACCTTTTAGGTGGGAATTTTAAGATGTTTATTGACCATTATTCTTTCAAGTATCTGGTCAATAAGCCTATGTTGGGGGGGAAGATATGCCACTGGATACTTCTCTTTCAGGAGTTTGATTTTGAGATAATTGCGAAGCCAGGTTGCTTGAATGTTGGCCCTGGCCATCTGTCTCGAATCGAGACATGCGAAGAACCAACAAACATTGAATAGGGACTGTCGGATGCATAGTTGTTCAGAATTGACATAGCAGATGATTATTATGACCAAATAATCCAGTTCTTGGCGATAGGAGTCACGTCGGAGGATTTTTCAACAAGCCAGAAGAAGTAGCTGGTAGTCAATGCTTCAGATTTTCAGTTGATTGCTGGGAAGTTATACAAAGTTGGCCCATATTAGATTTTATGGCAGTGTGTCCTACCACATGAACAAGGCCATATTTTGGAAGAAGCACATGCAGGAGTCACTGGTGGACACTATGGAGGATGAGATACTATGAGAAAGGTGCTTTGCGTAGGGCTCTGGAGGCCCACCTTACACAATGATGCAACAGATTATGCACGGAGCTCCGATGTCTTTCAACACACTGGAAAACCATCACGGCAGGATGAGATGCCAATAGTACCCCATGTAACCTTGCAACCTTTTGATAAATGGGCTGTGGATTTTGTGGGACCAATCAACCCACCAGGGAAGTGAACTGGTGAGTGGTACATAATCATAGCAACAAACTACTTGATACGATGGGCGAAGGCTGCACTAGTTGTGGATTACATCACTATGATAGCAGCAAGATTTCTATTTGAAAACATCATGATGCGGTTTGGATGCCCCAAGATATTAATGAGAGACTAGGGTATGCATTTTATCAACTACACAGTAAGAGCGCAGATGAGGAGTTGTAGATACAACATAAGAAAATTACACCATATCATCCGCGAGATAATGGGACTGTAGAAGCATTTAACAAGATCTTGGATAATGCACTTACAAAGGTATGTAATGCTAATCGAGATGACTAGGATTTGAAGATTCCAGCTGTATTGTGGGAATATTGCACCACTTGCAAGAGATTGACGGGGAAAACACCATTCAGATTCATATAAGGGAAAGAGGAAGTCATTCCTATGGAATACATTGTTCCCAATATGTGCATTGTCGCCACGACAGGTATGGATGATGCAACAACACTAGAGGAGTGTGTGGCATAGTTGATACAGGTTGAAGAGGATTTCTTTATCGCAGGATTCCATTAGCGCTTAGAGAAGGATCGACAGAAGGCTTGGCATGATCGCCACATAAAGAATAAACAATTTCAGCAAGGAGATTTGGTGCTACTATATTACAAGGAGTTCCTGAAGCATCTAGGTAAGTTACAGATGCATTGGTTAGGTCCATATCTTATTAATTCCACTACTTCTGGGGGAGCAGTTCAACTGCATCAATTAAATGGAGCAGTGCTACAAAAACTAGTGAATGGTAGCCGATTGAAGCCTTATAGGACAGGTCCAGATTCGCATAGTGCTTGAGGCACTGTGCAATGAAAAAAATAAAAAAATAAAATAAAATAAAATAGGAGGACTAGATAGCCAGAGGAAGGGCGCACTAGGAGGAAGTGGATGCACAAGTAGAGGAGTCAGCAGTGCAGTTAGGAAGATCTATCACAATAGCTATAGGGTCCCGATGTAGTCAAATCAGTAATAAATGAAGCATAGTTAAGATAGTTAACCAGCAGTGCTTGTTGAAGAGACATGTATTCATGGCGGATCCGACCATTGGGTTGATAGAATCGATAATGAATTCGAGCATTTAATGCATGATTTGGTCATGATGGCCATGGTTGATTTTGTAATGATTAGGAGGGATTGACTGGATGTTATAAAAATATGCTCAACACGGGTTGAAAGCACCACTGTGATAAGTTGAGTTGCAAAGAGTGTTGAAGCTGAATTGAGTTCTAGCACTATTGTGTGAATTGTGAGAGTTGTAGAGTGAAGAAGAGAGTGTGTCATGATTGTGGGGAAGTGTTGTAGGATGCAGAGTAACCCCAACATGGTAGATATTTATAGTGAGAGGGAATCATCGATTAGAATAGTTACAATTGTTGAAGAAGTTGCCAACATGCAGGTCAAATCATCATCTATCCCTACAAAGAAGCAGTGGGGGCAGAAGCGAACCTCCCCAGCATTGAAGAAGTGATAGACATGGACATCCATAAGAGGAAAAGAAGAGGCATCCTTCCAGACAGGGCCATCTAGCTCTGGTGTTGTATAATCAACGATTCGCATCGAGGTCTCTATTACAGAAATCCTGGGCTACATCGCTCCAGCCTAACCTAGTACGAGGCCCCAGTGGCTCACCAAGAACCAGAAGTATCGGTCGAAGATTCCACTACTACCAAAAGGGATGGTGTGCAACACCGATATTTTCCCAGCACTGATGAATATGAAGTATGAGGGCCTTGACCTATTTGCACTACAGGACATAGAAAATGAGCCCTATGATTCGTTACCTTCAATCGCAGGAGGGCCCATAGTGGGTATCCCACAGCCATGGGCACAGGGGTTGGATAAAGTTGGGTTGCTCAAGCTCATCAACATGCCACATTCTGGGTGGTTGAATGAAGAAAATGCATGTGTCAAGAAACCCTTGGCTTGATTTCATGGAGAGATGTTGTGGTTGGACATGCCAGTCAAAATCACAATAGACTTGATTTTAGAGATCATGGGGTTTCCAAAGGATGGGCTAGACCCATCGCAATGATTCAAAGGAAGGGATAATGATAAGCAGCTTGCTGCATGGTTGAAGCTGAAGTATCACTTGAAGCATGACAAAAGAGTATATCACATTGATAACATCAATGAACACATAGTACGTATCAGCGCTAGGACATTAGCAAGTAAGATTGTCCATAAGAAATGCCCCATCCAGTGCACTTAGGGGGTGATTGTGTGTGCAGAACAATGCACAAAAGGGGTACACATGATGTGGTCCCTCTTTTTGTTGAACCAATTGCCAGAGGACATGGTAGTAGTTCAGGCCAGAGAGTGTCCTTTCACATATAGCTGGCTATTGATCCTCATCGTATTAGTGGCTTGGATGGAGCCAGAGGGCTACGAAAGGATGGATGTTGAAGCTATTAAGGTATGCAAAGGTGCAATATATCAAAACTTGTGGTGGGTCAAGGAGCCTAGTAGGAAAGAGGATTGTGCGATCCACTTTTGGATATACTTGGGAGCGCTGTAGGTGATAGCTGTCAAAGTTTCTCGACTGTCCAATGAGTCCACAACCAAATATCAGAGGATCACTTGGTTTTCCATTTGACCACACACCATTCATGTTCAAGATTTCCGTGACCCAGATAAACAATGGTTACCCATGTATTATAAGGTGACGAATGAGGAATTGGAGGTGGTGATTTATTATTGGACTACAGCATGATGGAAGCTGGTTAGCACCAGTAATGTATCAGTATGCCCACTAGTGAATGCACATGATGATCTAGTATGAGGAGCTAACCAACAGAGTCACCACGAGTCCGATGGTGAGTCATTGATAGAGACTCCCACTGACCCAGAGGCACAATGCGTTCTTAAGGAGAAAAGGACTAAGAGACGAATGGAGTAGTATGAAAGTAGTAGTACCATATCTGCGATGGAGGTGCAACTACAATGTCTCATTAAGGCTGTCACTGACTCATCTGATACTGTAGCAAAAGAGATGAGGAATTCTTCCCGAGAAGGCTTTGCTGAGGTATGCACCAAGTTAGATTCCATATATAATGCGGTTTTAAGAAGAGCACCAGTGAGTGTAGTTGTGCAGGACTATGTGTCGATTAGCACTGAGCCATGGGCCAGGAACATTTAGGTTCCCCCGACTGCAATCGACATTGGACAAGAAGATGTGAACTCCTCACTATAGCAGTCGAAAAGCATCGCGATGGATATCAATAAGTTTTCCACCCAGACCTTAATACACATACAACGGGTCACCAACCAAGAGTTGGTTGATCGACAGAAGGATATCAATGACCAGTACC
The DNA here is from genome assembly GCA_001517045.1 of Pseudotsuga menziesii. Lineage (NCBI taxonomy): Eukaryota > Viridiplantae > Streptophyta > Pinopsida > Pinales > Pinaceae > Pseudotsuga > Pseudotsuga menziesii. The sequence continues at coordinate 78,103 of LPNX011087637.1, read as the reverse complement.
TGCAGTTGCAAGAGGAGGAAGAGACACCGTGGAAAAAGATAGAGGAATTGCGTCGTGAAAAGGAAACGTTGACGATAGAAAAAGCGTAGGAAATTGAGGTACTGAAGAAGGCACAAGAGGAACTTAAGATGAAGATTGCAGAAGAGAACACAAAAATAAATAAATAAATCGATGTCCTTGTTGTTGAGAAGGCACAACTTCTTGCTAGTCAGGGGTAGGTGGAAGAAGCCATTATGGATTCCTGCCAATACATCCATGAAAGCACTACAGAGTTGGATGCAGTTGAAAAGGAAAAGCGACTTGGATAAGCCATCGCGCAGCTCTAGCTAGACAATGGAATTTTGAATTCTTTGGTCTACCCAAACACACCAACATAGCAGATTGCAAAATGGAAGGGTGCCATCGACGAGATAGCGGTACAATTTGAAGAAATCGAGCAGGAGTTCAAAAAGATCACGGAAGCAACGACACAATTTTGGGATAGTATCATTCAAGATGAATAGTTATAGCAGCTAAAAAAGCAGTTGCAGGAATCTGAGGGCTAGTTAGCAACAATAAAAATGACACTAAGGAAAATGCCACCAATTGTTTCAAATAGGCTGTCTGCAGAGTTAAAGGAACTACAACAATGAGTTGGAAAAGCATAGGAGCAACAACGGAAACACAATGACTAGCTCGACGAGTTCCAAGAAATTGGAGCACAACTGTTGGTAAAAGCAGTCGCTGCACTGCAGGATATTAAGGACAGTAAGAAGGAAGTAAATGCAAAGATGGTGGAGCATCCATTAAATCAGGATTTGCATGGCTGTCATGACCTTGCGGAGAAAATCAAAACACGGGTAACAAAAATTTCTCAGCAATACAAAGACGTCAAGCTAAAAATCAACTAGTACACCATGTCCAACTGACGTGGCTCGAGGGAGAGCCGCAAGATTGTGTTTGGGTCCTGTTGGCAAGGGGTTGAGGATCAATTAGTTGCACAGCATCGCGAATGCTGCACAAACTCGGAAGACACCGCACAAGGCAAAAGATATACTACTTCTGAATATTTTGTGTCACGTTTTGTACTTTTTGACCATATTTTGTGGATATTGGTCATTAGTCGGTAGAAACCATTAGAAGTTAGTTAGAAGTGGACCAATAATTTAAAGGTGCAAGCCTATAAATATAAGAAGAATTGTAAATGTAATTTCCAAGTCATAGAAGACAATCATGATCATATTGTGAAATGAGAATTGAGAGTTCAAGGATCAATTGATTGTTGTATGTTTTGAATCTATGATTGATTGCATAGAAGATAATATGATGAGAGAGATGTTGATATAAACTAATGTATTGTTATCATTTTGTCTCTTTCTGTCTTTCTGTTTTTGCAATCCAATGGTGAATGTGTGCAACATGGATATATGATGCAATGTTTACTGCTTATGAATGATGTTATTTGTCTAGATTTGTTTGCATAACAACATGGTTGTTTTTGTGATGAATGAATGATGCGATATGAGAAAAGAAATGGTTTCATTTTTGAGCAAGTGATTGGTTATATAGATAATTTGATGAATTGTTGACTCCCATAGTCCTCTTCTATTTCGTGGAAACTTCGTTCCGTCAGCCCTCCCTCGAACATCTCGGGTGAGACTTTATTCTCTTCGTGGGCGTTGTCGGACAGGGTAAAACCTGTTTGGGCCAGTGCTCAGGAAGATCACGGTGCATGAGTGTGTTGAGGCCTGGAAATTTGTAGGCGAAAACAGTAAGGGATTCTCCCCAATCAACGTTCCCAACTAGCTCGTTGACTGTTTGGTATAGGGAATCCGTCCGGTTTACGGTCCGGCTACCGTAGGTCAAGTAACAAAACAGAGGTTTCACCGATTGCGGCCTGGTCCACCGAGATTTTGTATTTTTGACTTAATGTATGAGATGCATATACCTAATTAACCATGCAGGGTGATGAGGATGCATGGAGCAGTCACAATGTGATGCACAGGTTCCTACCTCTCGTCTTAAGGATCACATCCATCTATATCACATATGCAGCAATGAAATGAACTAACTACCTATCTATCTACCTATCCCCGGGGAGCCCGAATATGATTTATTTATGAGTAATGTGGATTATTCATGCATTATAAATAGAAATTACAGGTAGCTGATATTCTTATCTACAACACATGAAAGATTAAAGATATTTCAACAATCAGATAGCCGACTGTTTCATAAGCAGCATACATTACTAATGGTAAAAATATTCATAAAATAAATCGGAGAACATTCATACAGGAACATAGGTTCAAAGAGTTAGAACGGTCTCACAGTTAATGGATACAAAGTTGAAAACGAAATAGTTCCTCTTCAACAAATCCATAGCACACATTTGAATATTCCACCAAGATTTCTCCAACAGGAAAAATGTAATTATCTATTGCAAAAGGAAATAGTTCTTCTTACAATGTGTCTTAATCAATCTAACTAGGAAAAAGTCCTTCTCCCTTCTTAGTCTATTACATTTATACAAAAGGGTGAGATGGTTGGGATGCCCAAAGTAACCTTTGGGCTTCCCAACTCTTCATTTCCCATCGTTTACTTTCCCTTAATGATTTACAAAAGTGTTACAAAATACAAAAGCGACCACTCCTTTATGAAGAGGGCCCCACTTGGGTGTCAAGGAATTTCTTCCATTTCGAGGCTTCAGTGGAAATGCCCTCAAATGCGCAGGGTTCCAAGAACTGGATATTGATTTCAAATTTCTCAGCCTGGTTCTTTATAGCCTCCACTCTGGCTGCGCTCAACCGAAGTTGGTCCTCCAAAAGCTGTACACTAACTGCTGAATGGCCCACTTCACTTCTCAGTATCTGGTCATCAATGGCCTTGATGCGTTGCACTCTTGCTTCTTCTTCCTGATTCCTTTTCTGTAACATCTCCATAAACGAATTGTGGTCTGGGAAATCATCTAGCCTCTGCTCGGCTTCTACTTAGCACAGGTTTTATGTGATGAGGACTCTCCTAAAAAATTCCATACAGGCTCCCTCCATCTTCTTGACTGTTTTCTTGAAATCCTCAGCGGTGTTAATAGCAAATTCTACTAAGTCGTAATCCCGCTTGAGGGCTTGTTTATCTTTTGATGGCAGCTCTGCTGGAGTTTCCTCATTGTTGTCCAACCTTGCCATTATTGTAGTCATGACCTTGAGGACATCCTGAGATCTATCCACAAAATAAGATGCAGTTCCAAGATTTCTTCCAGTTTGCCATCGATCTGCAGCACTCTATATCTCTCATTTTCAACAGCAGTCTGTAACTGCAGCATCTTGGTCTTTTGGGCCAAGACTTTCTCTTTGAATGGTTGGAGGTTAACCTGCTATTCTCTTGCTTCCTCCAGAGCAGTTGTTAAAGAAGAAACCTATTCTTGATGTTCCTTTCTCAGTTCTTGGGTATGCAGCATATTGGCTTCCAGAAGGATCTTTTACTGATCTTCTAGTTCCTCCACCTTTGCCAGTATCTGTTCCTTTTTAGTTCTTAACTCTTGATATTCTTTCTATACTCTCTCTAGAGACTCCTATGTTGTTTCTAGAATTTTTATTTCTCCTTGGAGGGCCTGTACTTTGGCTCTTGAGGATTTCATTTCCCTTTGCATATCTTCATATTTCCTCTTGAGCCTGTTGCTTTCTTCCCTCTCTTTCCTCAATGTGTCCTTTAACTAGGCAGAGGATTTCTTGGACTACTCCAAGTCAGTTATTACCTTGTCCAGGTTATCTTCTGAGGTGTGGAGAAGTGCAGTACCCAGCTCTCAGAGTGAGCCTTGGATCTTGGTCTATTCCTAACATAACAACTGTATCTGTTATCATTTTGCCAGGCATATTTCCTGCTTCTACTTTCCTCTCTGTCCTATTCATTATTCTCTTCGTTTCCCTATCATAATAAACAGTGTTGAAATCGGGAATTTCTTCTCCCTTTTTCTGCACAAAAGGAACCAGCTTGAGAGTGGGGACCATGGGTGTGCTGGAAGCAGGTACTTGTGGGTCCTGAACCTTGGGGTTCTCAACATCCTGGGTCTACCCCCCAGCTATGTCAGAAGCTGACTATTCTATCTCAGTCTGTGTCAGCTTCACCCTCTCCGCCTCCTGCTTTTGTAGCTCCTCATTGAGCTTTCTTTTCGCTTCTTCAACTACTTTTCTAGCTGCTTCTTCTGCCTCTTTAGCTGCTTCCTGGGATTTCTTAGCTGCTTCTTGGGCAGCTTTTCTTTTCCCTTCCTCTTCACTGTGCAACCACTCTGCAGCTTCCTGTGCCAATCTCTGGGCTTATTCATTTCTCCTTTTGGCTTCTTCCTCTGCCTTTGCCTGCTCATCCCCCTTTCCACCTTTGGTGGTGATTTTCTTCGTGAATATTCTCTTCAGTGCTGTCATGTTTGGGGCATTTCGGAAGACAGATTCTTCCCTATCAAAATGGTGAGTATACTCGAAATGCACCTTGTTTTCTTTACAATGATCAGCCACTTTACCGTGGGATTCATTTCTGTGATAGGGCATCTCGCCAAAATGGAATCTCTCCAGCTCCTCTACGAATTCACCAGCTTGTTTCACCTTAGTGAACCTGTAGATTCTAAGTCTGAAGGGCAAGGGAGGATAAGCAGTCTTCTTGTGTTTGAATAGGAAGCTGCCTATTCCATCCAGAAACACTTGTCTGACTGCCTCCTTATGGACAATGTAATCAGTTGCATATTTTGGCAGTAGGGAAGGTGCTCTCGAGCCTCCAAACATTCTAAAGTACATGCCATGTTCGGTCAAATAGTAGTCTGCGTAATCTTGTATCACTTGCATGGCCTCCTCCGACATACAATCACACTCTTTCTGGAAAATGAGTGTGTATAGTGGCATAATGAAGTGCTCACATACTTCTCTGTAATGGCTGTGGTACTGGTGTGCCCATAGTGGTCTATAAGCAGCATAGACATGCATTCTTTCCCTGTCCCAAATGCACTTGAGACCAGGGAAAGGCTGGTTGCATAGTATACAGTCTATGAGTATTAAGCTCATATAAAATTCAAACCTTTTCTGGGACTCTCCTTCTAAGGCTGAGGCCAAGCAAGAAGAAAGACTATTGGATACAAGGCTAGCCCAATTGAAGACTATCCCTTGTGTTGCCACATGAAAAATGATGGGTATCCACTCTATCTTGAAGAATATACCATGGGCTCTCCCAAAGATCCTATTAAGCATCAGAGCTATAAATCTATAGGGAGCCCTCAAGCTCGCTGTATCATACTCACCCGTGGGTCTGTGTTGGTAATGTTTTCCCTGCAACAGCATCCTCTTCAGGGTCTCTACCGGGTCCATTCTAATGCTACTCATCCAGTCATCAGATAGGAATACTTGGGCTTCTGGAAAGTGATAAGCCAACGCCACATATCCAGGGCTAAATGCAGCATAGCCCTGTCTCTCAACATTTTCCAGAATCATTGTGGTTACATCTGCCTGGGGTAAAATCCAGCTAATTACCTCGGAGCATGGGAAAAGCTCTGGCCTGGTGGGGACCTTCATAAGGGAAGATATTTTAATGTTTGCAGATATGGACTCTTCTTCTAAGCCCATGTCGGGAACTTCCCTTTGGGTAATAAGTATATAGATTTCCCCCCACTGGTATTTAGGTTCTATGCCAGAAATGAATTTAGTGTCTTCATATACGTATTCTATCTTGGTGACCAATTCTACCTCTGACTCTTCTTCGGCCACAGGGGCCTTCTTCTTTTGTCTTTTTGACATTTTGAGCTCGAATTCTTCCTGCCATATTTAACATTGTAACATTAAGCAATTCCAGTTGCAGACACTTATATGACAATGTGGAGCGTTTTACTTCTTTATGTGTATCATGACAGCAATTAGTTAACGAAGCTAACATATGTGTATGACCTTACTAATAGAGCAATCGAAACATAATGCGCATTGTTCAGTGAATTAGTATATGTCTAGCATGATTGAAAAGAGTTATATGCAGTAAGATTATGCAAGCTACCACTATTTGCCAAAACCAAACATTTCTCATAATGCAATCGGATGGAAAAACATCTATATTAGCGCAAAGACAACTCCTGCTCTCTGCGGGTGCCATTATCAAAACACTGCACGGGACAGATAGGGGAAAACTACACAAGCCCTTAAAAGAAGCTTTTAACAACACCACTACCCTTGCAGTTTCTGAACACCGTGACGTATCCCCTCCACATGTAAGGGTTTACAAATAACTACGCTTGGAACAGTGCGGCTAAATGCTGGCTATTCGAGGATGTGGGTTTCTAGGGCGCGTTTGATCAAATACAATCCCACAGTGGAACTATGGTGAAGAATTATGCGTCGTGGTACACCCTTTTCCCCAGCCCGAGTTCGAAACTGAGCGAGAAATGGGTTGCACGGGACCGCATAGGCAACAATCACTAGAGCTCGGGGATATGGCTAAAAGGGAAACCCCCCAACTGCTACAGAAAACCACAACCCCCCCCTGCAAACCTAAATTACATACCAGGTGGCTTGGCGTAGACGGTGTAACGACCGTCTGCACCAAACCCCCATCCCCTACACGTGAGGATGCAAACGAAGCCGTGGGAAAAATACTGCTTCAAGGTTAAAATGCCCCATCCCATGGTCAAAGGATAAAATTCCACCTTTATAGGCGTCTAATTTAACGGGACGAGGAAGATGACCGAGGAAGCAAACCATCATAGAAAACCACCAACAGTTCAAACAGAAAGGGAAAAATTGAAGATCCTACCTGGCAATACGACGAGTATGGTGGGTCGACGATGGTCAGGATTCCATAATTGCCACCTGGATGTAAGTACACCGACCGAGGGGTCCTTCGCAGCTCATGAGAATGACATGCACAACAATGACAGCGCTCAACATTCGAGAATAACAATAAAAAATATAACCCCTCGACCCGTATATATAGTCAACACCACGGGCGCGAAAAACATCAGACATGGGAGCATTTTCTAATCGGAGGCTGAAAGCACTCATCCATCCGCAATGGCGGACGGCCAAAGCGTAGATCTAGCCACAAAGACGTGCATGGCAGGAAAACCTAGAAGATCGAACGTCGGAGAGTTTCTGAATCGGAAGCTGAAAGCTTATTTTTCTCCGCAACGGTGGCAAGCTGAACCAAAAATCCTTCCGCAATGGTGGGGATAATCGGGAGCAAAGCCTGAATCGGAAGATAACTATTGACATATCGGCAATATTGGAAGTTCCCTCATCCGCAATGGTGGAAAAGTAAAACCTCCCACCATCCACAACGAGACTTAAGTCGGAAGCAACAATACCTAACGGCTCGGAAAGTTTAGAGTTTTGGCAGCCGTGACGGCGGAAAAGAGAAGACTTCGAGCAAGCGACTAAAGGATGACACGTCGGCTGGTGGATTGATTTATACATCGGGTGTTAAACCTCTTTGGGAGCCATAACAGCGAAAGAAATGATCAGAAAAACTTCCGATACAAAACCACAAATCATCCAACGTGAAAACAAAGAAATCGACAAAATTAATCGAAGTCAAACCTAAAATCTATCCGCAACGGCGGAAGCAGAAGTGACAATGGTTCCGATGCAAAACCAAGACCCAGCCGATTTCACCAACTGATTTGGGAGCAAAGTCGAAGTTAAAACTAAGAATCCATCCACAACGGCAGAGAAAGAAATGACAAGTCTTTCCGATCTAAACCAAAAAAGCTGCCAACGTGAACGACCGACGGATCGGAAGACAAAAACGCATTTCCTTCCGCAACAGTGGAAGACGAAAACAAAGACTCACCCACAACGGTGGAAAATCAAACCAAAATACCTTCCGATTCAGACCAGCTTCAAACACAATTAAAGGCAAATGATGAAGGTTTAATCAGTCATTGAAATTCTTAATCAAAATTGAAAAACAGCTGCAGATCAATCCAAGCATAAGCAAGTCTTTTCTAAAACATTCTCAAACCAAACCCAAGAATACAATCAAGCTAATTCAAGCAAAAGGAGGGTCCTAAATTTTTTTGGAATTTTGGGAAATTTGTTGCAGCTGCAACAATTGGCGACTACCTGGTGAACCCCAAATTTCTGAATTAACTCTTTCCTAGTGCAAGACTGTCTAAATAAAAGTTGAAATCTTCTAGATGTCTATATCCTTGGGCTGGCCAACTTAAGCATTTAAACCATTGAAAAGTAGTCTATTCTTTGGGAAATGGTAACATCAGAAATATTGCAAGTCTGAATAACTCTTTTGAGGCCAAATAAGTGAGGTTTATTTTTCCTGTCCTTAGGTAGTTTCCAGCTGGGACACCACAGGATTGTAACAGATAGTAAACAGTATTATCCTTTTGTTCCTCATTCCCATGCCAACTGCATTTTTGTGCCTTTTGAACTTTAGTTCTTTTTTATATGAGTCCTCCTGCATTCCTTTCTTAATGAAATTTTAATTCAGGATCCTCTATCCCATAGTGTCCTTTTGTGTGAACAGTGTACTTTATATTTCAACTCACGGACGGAGAGGATATTTTGGCAATTTAGTACTTATGCTTTTGATAATTTGCTTTGATATGTCTTGTTTCTTTTAAGGAGTTTTGACTCTTGATAGCTTTTATCTTTTTCTGAAATTATGGCATGGGATCATTTATATATGATATACCGTTTACTTTGCTTCCTTTCCGTGGGTCTTTCGCTATCACCCCCTTGGATATTTAAGATGTGAAATGGATGGAGCCTCGAAACAGTATCCAGACCTCTTTACTTCTGAGTTATTTACAGGGGTTAAGTAATACTTCCATGAATGCACTGCCAGTTAGGAAAACTGCTACTAGAAGACATTCTATACTTTAAAGCATAGTCTTTTGCTCAAGATTTCAGTTAATAAAGAACCCTGATGTTTCCATTGCAACCAAAAGCTTGCCTCTTTATTCAAAACCAAAAGAAATGCTAGCAAAGCAATAAAAGAAAACAACATCAAATCAAATAATCAAAAGAAAAAAGCATCCAAACATTAAAGAAAACAAAAACAATTTATTTATGTACAAAGCAAAAAGAAACAATTTCGCCCACTCCTGAATTTTTTTTAAATCTAGAGAGTTAAAGGGTGGGCTGGATCATAGACATGAGATATCTAACCATGGTCTAACTAGGATAGTTTTGAAACTGAACACATGTCTACTATCCTACAATCATCTCTTACAGCCTAAAGAAGTTGAAGGAGCTCAGGTTGAGTGTCAGTCATAGAACTGGCCTTGCTTGAGGTATGATGTCTCAGCTTACACTCAGTCAGATAGTTTCCCAGGATAGAACCAACAGATTCATTTCCTTCCCCTAGCTTAGTGACAGTATACTTCATGTAAGGCTCTCTCAAAATCTTAATCTTATTTGGGGTACCTGTGAGAGGCAATAATAGATGAGACCAATCCGAAGCAAAATAGCCTTTTAACCTAGCAGACCAATCTCTGTTAAGAATAATCCCATATCCACTAGGTATGTCAGCCACAGTAATGTCAATAAATTGACAAATCTTGTTGTTTACAGACAAGCGGATGAGGACATTTTTCATTTCTCCCACTACTTTGACAAATGAGCTGTCTAATTGCGTTACTTCACAAAATGTGGACTCTGGCTTACCCTTAATCTTGTTGCAAATCTCCAGAGGCATAACATTCACCGCTGATCCAGAATCTACCAAGAAATTATGCACATTGTGATTTAGCATTTCTAGGGTCAAAAGAAAAGGTGGGGTATCAGCTTTATCTTCCCAACCTGGTTCTATGTCTTCTTCTCCTGGTTGGTTTTGAGTAGGAAAATCCTCTTCATGCTCTCCAATTTCATTAGTGTTTTCCTCACTAACACCTATCAGTTCTTGTACAGGCTTGACAGTTTCAGTGATTGGATCTGCCTCTTGGTTTAGGGTATTGGCTCTAGGTGTTTTGTCCTCAACCTTCACCTCTACTTGTCTCTTGACATTCTTTTGTATACTTTTGATCTTCAAAATTGTCAAATATATATCCTTTGTTGCTGTAGGTGTGCATTCAGTTTTGAGAGCGCTCTCTTCAGTGTCAAATAGCGAGATACCATTCCATGAAAGCATAGTGTCATTACCTTGTTTCTCCATAGCCCAGTTTTTCTTCTCCTCCTTGCCACTGTTCTTGGTTGCTTTAGAATCTAGCAGCTGATTCATAACCAGTGTTATCGAATTCAACCATTGTGAGCACTTCTTTTCCGAATGAGGTTGTTGGTGAAAAGTGCAGAAATTATCACCCCCTACTTCTGTTATGTTTACTGATGGTAGATGTGGGGGAGGGAATTTCCATTGGTTGCTATCCTCTCTTTTTGGATATTTGAGTTTGTGAGTTTTCTGAGCTTCCCTCCCTTTCTCCAGGTCTATTATTCTATTGGATAGATTCTGCATCATTTTCAGCATTCCCTGATAATCTTGGGAGTGATCGTCTTTAGGTTTAGACAACAGTAAAGCTCTTCTCCCGGTAGTCTTCTCTTTAGGTAAGTCAAGGTAATATTCTACACTTTCCATTTCAGCTTCTACCCTTCCTACCTCTTCATAAGTCTCTACCAATGTAGGCTTGGCTTTCATTTTAGCAAACATAGCTAACTCAGATCCTAGGGCAGATGTATAATATTCAATTAAGACCTTGTCTAAGGGTCTGTCAGCTTCAGAAAAATTATTTAGGTATAATGAGAATCTTTGAGTGAACTCATGTACCTTTTCATTCTTCTCTTTTCTTAACAAACCAAGACCTTTCATCAATGAGGCATGCATTTTTTGGTCTGTGTATTTACTCCTAAAAACCCTTTCGAAAGTGTTCCAGTCTGGGATCGAGTTTGTGGGAAAGGAAAAGTACCATGAAGCAGCTGCCCCTTTCAAAGTATGAGGGAATAATCTATAGACAACATCTTCGTACTCCCTAGCCCTTAACCCTTCTACTGCTAAATAAAAATTCTGCAAGTGATCATCTACAACAGTCTTTTCCTCAGGGTCAAACTTAGGAAGCAGCTTATCAAAACCCTGAGGTAAGTTATGCAATGGAGGCATGAGGTTCAAAGGTGATCTAGCTCTCCAAGCAGGTAATGGGTTGCGCTGGTTCACAATCACACCAGCCATGAGTACAGGCAAAAGAAAAAAATCTGAGCAAAGAGCAACGTAGGATGAGAACAGGCTTTCTTACTTGAAAGGTATAACTGAAACCTGTAAGTACTTGGGTCAGGATGAAAGCTTCAAATCTCTGCTGGTAAGGTAATCTTAGGAAAACTAAGTTTCCACGGCTAGCCATTCACTGGCGGCCCTCCTTCTAGCGCCAAAACTGTTGAGGCCTGGAAATTCGCATCCTCGAATAGCCAGCATTTAGCCACACTGTTCCGCGCATAGTTATTTGTAAACCCTTACCTGTGGAGGGGATACGTCATGGTGTTCAGAAATCGCAAGGGTAGTGGTGTTGTTAAAAGCTTAATTTAATGGCTTGCGTAGTTTTCCCCTATCTGTCCCGCGTAGTGTTTTGATAATGGCACCCGCAGAGAGCAGGAGTTGTCTTCGCGCTAATATAGATGTTTTTCCATCCGATTGCATTATGAGAAATGTTTGGTTTTGGCAAATAGTGGTAGCTTGCATAATCTTACTACATATAACTCTTTTCAATCATGCTAGACATAGAATAATTCACTGAACAATGCGCATTATGTTTCAATTTCTCTGTTAGTAAGGTCATACACATATGTTAGCTTCGTTAACTAATTGCTATCATGATACACATAAAGAAGTAAAACGCTGCACATTGTCATATAAGTGTCTGCAATTGGAATTGCTTAATGTTACAATGTTAAATATGGCAGGAAGAATTCGATCTCACAATGTCAAAAAGACAAAAGAAGAAGGCCCCTGTGGTCGAAGAAGAGTTAGAGGTAGAAGTGGTCACCAAGACAGAATACGTATATGAAGACACCAAATGCATTTCTGGCATAGAACCTGAATACCAGTGGGGGGAAATCTATAGACTTATTACCCAAAGGGAAGTTCCCGACATGGGATTAGAAGAAGAGTCCATATATGCAAACATTGAAAGATCTTTCCTTATGAAGGTCACCACCAGGCCAGAGCTGTTCCCATGCTCTGAGGTAATTGGATGGATTCTGCCCCCGGCAGATGTAACCACAATGATTCTGGAAAATGTTGAGAGACAGGGATATGCTGCATTTAGCCCTAGATATGTGCCGTTGGCTTATCACCTTCCAGAAGCACAAATATTCCTATCTGATGACTGGATGAGTAGCATTAGAATGGACCTGGTAGAGACCCTGAAGAGGATGTTGTTGCAGGGAAAACATTACCGACACAGACCCACGGGTGAGTATGATACAGCGAGCTTGAGGGCTCCCTACAGATTTATAGCTCTGATGCTTAATAGGATATTTGGGAGATCCCATGGCAGATTCTTCAAGCTAGAGTGGATACCCATCATTTTTCATGTGGAAACACAAGGGACAGTCTTCAATTGGGCCAGCCTTGTATCCATCAGTCTTTCTTCTTGCTTGGCCTCAGCCTTGGAAGGAGAGTCCCGGAAAAGGTTTGAATTTTATATGAGCTCAATACTCATAGACTGTATACTATGCAACCAAACTTTCCCTGGTCTCAGGTGCATCTGGGATAGGGAAAGAATTCCTGTCTATGCTGCTTATAGACCACTGTGGGCACACCAGTACCACATCCATTACAAAGAAGTCTGTGAGCACTTCATTATGCCACTATACACACTCATTTTCCAGAAAGAGTGTGATTATATGTCGGAGGAGGCCATGCAAGTGATACAAGATTACGCAGACTACTATTTGACTGAACATGGCATGTACTTCAGAATGTTTGGAGGCTCGAGAGCACCTTCCCTACTGCCAAAATATGCAACTGATTACATTGTCCATAAGGAGGTAGTTAGACAAGTGTTTCTGGATGGAATAGGAAGCTTCCTGTTCGAACACAAGAAGACTGCTTATCCTCCCTTGCCCTTCAGACTTGGAAGATACAGGTTCACTAAGGTGAAATAAGCTGGTGAATTCGTACAGGAGCTGGAGAGATTCCATTTTGGCGAGATGCCCTATCACAGAAATGACTCCCACGGTAAAGTGGCTGATCATTGTAAAGAAAACAAGGTGCATTTCGAGTATACTCACCATTTTGATAGGGAAGAATATGTCTTCCAAAATTCCCTAAACATGACAGCACTGAAGAGAATATTCATGAAGAAAATCACCACCAAAGGTGGAAAGGGGGATGAGTAGGCAAAGGCAGAGGAAGAAGCCAAAAGGAGAAATGAAGAAGCCCAGAGATTAGCACAGGAAGCTGCAGAGTGGTTGCACAGTGAAGAGGAAGGGAAAAGAAAAGTTGCCCAAGAAGCAGTTGAGAAATCCCAGGAAGCATCTAAAGAGGTAGAAGAAGCAGCTAGAAAAGCAGCTGAAGAAGTGAAAAGAAAGCTCGACGAGGAGCTACAAAAGTAGGAGGCAGAGAGGGTGAAGCTAACACAGACTAAGACAGAACAGTCAGCTTCTGACATAGCTGGGGGGCAGACCCAGGATGTTGAGAACCCCAAGGTTCAGGACCCACAAGTACCTGCTGCCAGCACACCCATGGTCCCCACTCTCAAGCTGGTTCCTTTTGTGCAGAAAAAGGGAGAAGAAATTCCCGATTTCAACACTGTTTATTATGATAGGGAAACGAAGAGAATAATGAAGAGGACAGAGAGGAAAGTAGAAGTAGGAAATATGCCTTGAAAAATGATAACGGATACGGTTGTTATGTTAGGAACAGACCAAGATCCAAGGCTCACCTTGAGATCTGGGGACTGCACTTCTCCACGCCTCAGAAGATAACCTGGACAAGGTACTAACTGACTTGGAGCAGTCCAAGAAATCCTCTACCCAGTTAAAGGACACATTGAGGAAAGAGAGGGAAGAAAGCAATAGGCTCAAGAGGAAATATGAAGATATGCAAAGGTAAATGAAATCCTCAAGAGCCGAAGTACAGGACCTCCAAGGAGAAATACAAGTTCTAGAAACAACACAGGAGTCTCTAGAGAGAGTAAAGAAAGAATATCAAGAGTTAAGAACTGAAAAGGAACAACTACTGGAAAAGGTGGAGGAACTAGAAGAGCAACAAAATATCCTTCTGGAAGCCAATACACTGCATACCCAAGAACTGAGAAAGGAACATCAAGAACAGGTTTCTTCTTTAACAACTTCTCTGGAGGAAGCAAGAGAACAGCAGGTTAAGCTCCAGCTATTCAAAGAGCATGTCTTGGCCCAAAAGACCAAGTTACTGCAGTTACATACTGCTGTTGAAAATGAGAGATATAGAGTGCTGCAGATTGATGGCAGAATGGAAGAAATATTGGAAACTGCATCTTATTTTGTGGACAGATCTCAGGATGTCCTCAAGGTCCTGAATGCAAGAATGGAGAGGTTGGAGAACAATGAGGAAACTCCAGCAGAGCTGCCATAAAAAGATAAACAATCCCTCAAGCGGGATTACAACTTAGTAGAATTTTCTATTAACACCGCTGAGGATTTCAAGAAAACAGTCAAGAAGACGAAGGGAGCCTGGATGAAATTTTTTAGGAGAGTCCTCATCACATACAACCGGTGCCAAGTAGAAGCCGAGCAGAGGCTGGATTATTTCCCAGACCACAATTCATTTATGGAGATGTTACAGAAAAGGCATCAGGAAGAAGAAGCAAGAGTGCAATGCATCAATGCCATTGATGACCAGATACTGAGAAGTGAAGTGGGCCATTCAGCAGTTAGTGTACAGCTTTTGGAGGACCAACTTTGGTTGAGCGCAGCCAGAGTGGAGGCTATAAAGAACTAGGATGAGAAATTTGAAATCAATATCCAGTTCTTGGAACCCTGCGCATTTGAGGGAATTTCCACTAAAGCCTCGAAATGGAAGAAATTCCTTCACACCCAAGTGGGGCCCTCTTCATAAAAAAGTGGTCGCTTTTGTATTTTGTAACACTTTTGTAAATCGTTAAGGGAAAGTAAATGATGGGAAATGAAGAGTTGGCAAGCCGAAAGGTTACTTTGGGCAGCCCAACCATCTCACCCTTTTGTATAAATGTAATAGACTAAGAAGGGAGAAGGACTTTTTCCCAGTTAGATTGATGAAGACATATTGTAAGAAGAACTATTTCATTTTGCAATGGATAATTACAGTTTTCCTGTTGGAGAAATCTTGGTGGAATATTCAAATGTGTGCTATGGATTTGTTGAAGAGGAACTATTTTGTTTTCAACTTTGTATCCATTAACTGTGAGACCGTTCTAAATCTTTGAACCTATGTTCCTATATGAATGTTCTTCGGTTTATTTTATGAAGATTTTCACCATGAGTAATGTATGCTGCTTATGAAACAGTCGGCTATCTGATTGTTGAAATATCTTTAATCTTTCATGTGTTGTAGATAAGAATATCAGTTACCTGTAATTTCTATTTATAATGCATGAATAATCCACATTACTCATAAATAAATCATATTCGGGCTCCCCGGGGATAGGTAGATAGATAAGTAGTTAGTTCATTTCATTGCTGCATATGTGATATAGATGCATGTGAGCCTTAAGACGAAAGGTAGGAACCTGCGCATCACATTGTGACTGCTCCCTGCATCCTCATCACCCTGCATGGTTAATTAGGTATATGCATCTCATACATTAAGTCAAAAATACAAAAACTCGGTGGACCGTGACGCAACCGGTGAAACCTTTGTTTTGTTACTTGACCTACGGTAGCCGGACCGTAAACCGGATAGATTCCCTATACCAAACAGTCAACGGGCTAGTGGGGAATGTTGATTGGGGAGAATCCCTTACTGTTGTCGCCTGCGAATTTCCAGGCCTCAACAGAGTGTCGACAGAGTGGAAATCATTTTCAATTGTTTTTTTTTTGTTGGGTTTGTGCCAACAGCATTGGTTCCTATGCGAAGTTGTATCGATAGTGCAACAATTCCAAGATGAGGCTATAAAATATCCTAGATGATCACAACCCTTAGAGTCTATGCATTTGAATGGTATATGAAATTCTTTGTTGTTCCAACATGGATTCCTTGGAAATAATTAAGTTAAATCTAGATGGGACTGATAGATGTGTTTAGGAAGCCTAAATATGAGTCGCAATGCATTATAGAGTTAAAAGAGATAAAACAGTTATCATCTGAGTATGTTTGGGACTTCGACCAAAGATTTAAACTATGATGGCTAAAATGAGTTTTTTAGATTTCATATGTCCAACATAAATAATGGTTTATTGTGGCGATGCTACCGCATATTCAAGTTCCTTTGACGCAAAAAAATATTGTATCCCAAAGCGAGGATCTTGAGCTTGCTATAAAACTGGAAGCTTCACTGGTCAAAGAAATTGGTGCGAGAATGCAGGTATAGTCACAACTTTCCAACCTCACATTGAAACTATAAGATGTCAAGAAAGGAAACGAAGTGCAAGATGAACTCTGGTTTACATGACATAGAATAGAAGGCCATCGTAAAGTTTCATGTCCAACATTCATGAAATATCTTGCATCAGGAGCACGAAATATGATAAATACACAAGGGATTCCTTGGTGTAGAATTTGTCAAACCAGAGGACATCGATCAAAATAATGCTTATATTTATAGAAAATAGTAAGTGCACCAGCCATCCTATGCTATAAATTTTTTCGATCAGGGGGACATGTTGAGAAATATTGTTGTACATATTAGTTGCTACAACAGAATAAATTTAACACATACCTGATGACAAACGATGAACAGATTCAAGTCAACAGAGCTTGGGAACAATACCATAAACCTAGGGGGGTGGACGTTTTATAGGAAGAGGATGAGGAGGAGGATTTGGTCATGAAAGGGGCCAAGTAATTTGTTATAATTGTAGACAACATGGACATTTTGTCATAGATTGCACTAATCCTATATCTACCACTTCATATTGTAAAGCATTGGATCACACTATTGAAGAATGTCCATAGTTGATTGCTAAGTGGCAGGATAGAAACTTGGAAAACTAGAACCCACCTCATAATTCTAATCCAAACATTCAAAAGATTTATACTCAGCTAAGGGATCCTAATACTATTTTCGTGACAAGAGGAAGTCCTAGGAATTGAGGAGATCAAGAAGCACCATATGGACGACCAAGAGTCTGACCAACACAACAAAAGAAAATTACATTTGATCTCTAGAAAGAAAAGGAAGAATTCTTTGATGCTCTACATGACTTCGTCAACAACAATCAAGCATCAAATTCTAGTGGTGTACCAAATGAAGGACCGATATTGGAAATTACTTAAAGATTCGAATAACTATTTCAAAAGAAACTGATAGAGAACGTTAGTAAGTTGAAAGAATTCTTTAAAATTTGTTTAGCATTAATAGAATATAAATATTCTATAATAGAACTGTCATCTTTAGTTAAATAACCTCAATTAGATGTGTGACCAGAAAAGAGAGTTCACCACATTGGGAAAATATTGAAAAATGGATGCGAGCTAAGGAGGAATGCCCATATAGGTGATTACGGCATGGATTATATTATTCTAGATTTAGGATGAGATGTTAATATTCTTAACAAACAAACATGGGAAAGTATGGGAAATCCAAGACTAGTGTGGTCCCCTGTCGAGTTAATATTATCCAATCAATTGAAGGTTTTGCCTATTGGTCGACTAACACAAGTTCCTTTCGAGATAGAAGGACTTCATTGTCATGTTCCCATTTTGACGGCACTGTTATAGTGTATTTCACCACTCTAGGTGAATCACACTTTGTATGGCCTTCCCCTGTCCTGCTGCAGACTCTTTAGACCCCATGGACCATATTTTATCCTTTGATGTTTCCTTGATCATCCCTAAAAACTATATAAAAGATGATATACGCGGCTTTTTCCCCGATAACCGCGTACATACGCGAGTTTGGCCCCTGTATCTGCATACATCGGGATGTGTGCATAGTCCAAATCCTTTTGGAATTTTCCTTGAAATGGATCCGACTCATTTGACTCCTGGCCTTCCATATGCCTTGAGATCGCTCAGATTCGACCCTTCATTATCCCTTGTGGAGCTATATAAGGAACCCCTTGGTACATTGAAGGCATATAGAGAGATTGAAAGCATCGAAACTATAGTCCATTGTTTCCAGAATTTATGCTTGAGTCTGCATCCCTTTGTCCCTTTGGAGCACTATTGTGTTCTTCCCAAGCTTGCCTTTTGCTAGTGAGATTGCTATCTAAGTGATGGAGGATTGAGGTGGTGGAGGCCCAAGTGGGGGATTTAGTTTCTCCGATTCGCAAACGTGCCGTCAGAGGTTTTATCTATCTTGTAATCTCTGATTTATATTAATAAGAACTATCTTTCCTTGTCCAATGATGTGTATTTGATTGAATATTGTATCCATTGGAATATGTCAAATTCTTTTACATTATTGATTATATATGCTAGAATAGATCTAACACCATGATATATAGTATGCTTGTATTGTTTACTTGTTGTTGAGGAAGTATTATATCAATTCAAGCTGAAGATTGGAAAGCTCAACGGGGATCTACTTCAACCGTCCGGAATAAGGTACGAGGTCTGATCCTTTAGTGTTAGACATTTTATTTCTATTTCATATTGGGAAAGATTGATTTCTGGAGTCAAAGCTGTCTGTTGTGGTACCCCAAGCCATAGGAATTTCTCTCCGTAACAGGCACCATGAAGTAGATCGAACTCCATGGATCCTAGTGATAGATTGAATTAAATAATTAATGAGGGGTTAAGATGAGGCAATTAATTAATTAGGGGCGTGCATTTAAATTTATCCATAGTTTCTACCGACTTGGAATAAATAATTATCGATCATTTAATATTATTGGTGCAATTAATATGTTTATTTGTTATGCTGAATAAATGGAGAAACTGGCCCACCAATTCGAATTAGTGGATAAGGTTGGATGAATTACTTGGAGTAGAAGTCAAGTAAGAACTAGAGTCCAAAAATGATTCCAAAAATGAGAAAAGAAGAATATTTCAAGAAAAGCAGCATAAATCCAGAAAGCAGTATAAAACAAGAAAAGAAGGAAAGTTCAGAAAAGAAGGAAAGTCAGAAAAAAGAGGAAAAAAAGGAAATCCAAAGCAAAGAAAAGCAAGGAAAGTATGTCCACTCATGGGTGACATATTATCACAAGTCATCGATCCAATTAACTTGCTCAACAGGTCAAGATTAATTCTATAAAATAAGTATTCCAAATCCCTTTCACATCTTTTGCTAGTTTGAGAAATTTTATGAATGCATTTGTGCATTTGAGAATTGGGAAATGTGCCCCTAGTCAAGCATGGGAGATGTGCCCCAGCCTTTTGTGAGAGGATAATGGAATTCAGAAATTTCCATTAATTTTTTTTGCAGGTCCTGTATCTGATCAAGTCAAATTTGAATATCATAAAAATAATCATCTATTCCAGAGATTGAATCTCTAAGCTTTCTGTGGATTTCTAGAGCTAGTTTTTGGTGTAGAAGAAGATAGATTTTTCCATGATGGTTTGAGAGGAATTTTTGAATATTTATGATGTAATAACTGATTAATTAATCTTATCAGGTCTAATAGAAAGTTCAGAATCATCATCACCAAAGTTCAGAGATCAAATCCTCCCTCCTTCTTCTATTCTACAGCTAGTTTCCTATATGCAAGAGGAGAGATTCGTCAATAATCCTATGAGAGGTATATTTGCCTATTTTTGATGTAATAATAGAGTATGTAATTTTATGATACTATTCACTTCAATACAAATTACAGAACTCTGATTTTTTCTCCAATTTATGCACCCCTTCTAGATTTAGCTAGAATTTGACTAGCTTTCAATGAATGATTCATAAGTCAATGTGTAAAAGTCTAAATGAATTCATTCCAGTTCTTGGAGTTATATAATATATCACAATTAATGATCCTACCTCTTTTTCTGAAATTCTACTGTATTTTAGTATTGTTTGGGAGTCCAAAAGTTGAGTTAATTGAGCAGTCCTGAATTGTCATTTTACTAGTTATACGATAACACTTTATCAGATATCTTTGTAACTTTATGGAATGATATATTACTATTGAATGAATATTATTAAATTATAATTAACCTCTATAATCTTAGAAACACCCATATCCATTCTCCATTTAATTACCTCACCCATACTAGTATGTATATGCTCAGTAACCCTTAATTTTCCTTGTGACTGTCTAGAATTGTTTAAAATTTGAATACACCTTTATATAAATGTATTATAACTTTATTACCAATCAAAATCATTTATCCAAAGCCTCTAGTTGTGGATATGATAAAAGTGCTTCCTAGTTTCACGGTTAGGTGACCCAACAACATGGAAGTAGGTTTCCGCGGAGTAGAATCCAAAACCTCAATGGTCCCTAATATAAGTGTTAGGGAAGACACTCTATGAGTCCTATTATTTCTTTGATTTCTTCCTTCTGCCCGCTTTCCTGTGACCAAAAGTATCAATCATTTTTCCCTTATCCACTTAGCTTCTAAAAGTTGACTTGTTGTTTGCAAGTTTTATTTTAAAACATTAAGCTAATTTGCAAAAAGTTAATATTCTTATCTGAATATGAGATTAGGGATATTACATTCATACTTATCCATATTTTGAGGTGATCTATATTGTCGATGATATGAATCTATATCCTAAACTTCTTGGGATTGATTGGACCATCTAAAATCAAACTATTATCAATTTTAAGAAGAGGATATTAACATTTGAGGATCTAGAACTAAGGGTGGTCGCACCAATTGATCCTATGGAAGGACAGAGGTATGTCAAAAAGGTACATAGGGAAGGGAAAGATGGATATCTAAACCATATCTATAATATTACTTCTGTGATGGATGACTATGTGAATTTGAGGTTCGACGAAAAACTCAATTGGCGAAGTATTAGTTCCTTCTCATTGAAGTTAGGAGAAGGTATGGAAAATTGGTAGAATCGACTACACAAAGTATCCATGCAGAAATGGATAAGAATTAAAAAATATGTGTGATGGGTAGGTATTGAGGTATGTGATATACCTACCTATGAAGGTTTACCTAACCTTGAACCTTTTCTTACAAAGTTTGAAGATAAAGTATCTAAGCCTCAACGCTTTTTTAGCCTTGTACTTTTCATTGAAGGATACACCCACAACATGGTGGGTTCCACATAAGAATACCATTTTAGAATGGCATCAATGCTGAATATTGATGGAATTCTGATTTGGAGAAGATGTGCTCTACACTAGTCAGAAATATACCAGACTGACTAATCCTACTGAGCATATTGAGCATTGTTGCGTGACATGGGAGACATCGTTATGATAAGAATGGGTCCATAAGTTCATACACACTTTAGACATGAGACTAAGAAACTGGTATACCTCAGTTGAGTTGCGATGAGGAATATTTTAATGGGAAGATCTAGCTTCAATTTTCACACATACGTTTGAATTTGCTGATGATAATCCTTCAATTGATAATGCTCTGGAAGTAATCAAAACTAAATATTTGAAGATATTCATTTGTTGATGACAATTTTTCATCAGAGAAACGCAACAGTCCAACATTGGATGGAGTGCTAGGATATAACATGTGAACTTAATTATGATGATCCACACAACAGAAATATTCCTGAATCTAAAGGTACTCATGTAGTGGAAGGGTTAGGTACATCAAGTGACAATTTTTTGAATCCTTTCAAAATAAAGAAAGTAAATATTGGTTCTCTAGAGAATATAAAATTTTCCAAAATCATAGAATACAGGATTGATGAGACTGTTGGAAATATTACACAACTATTACATGATTTATAGGATTTGTTCCACACTAAATTTTTAGAAATGAAGGTAATTGTTGGAGATATGGGAGAAATGAAGATTCCCTTGAATCCCAATGCAAAACCTATCAAAAAACGACCATACCGACTCAATCCAAGATACAAAGAAAAATTCAAGACAGAGTTAGACAGAATGTTAGATCTGGGAATTATAGAATCTGTCGAAGAATACGAATGGATTATTCCTATGGTAGTGCACAACAAGAAAACTAGTGAAATCCGTATCTAACTCGACTTGAGAAAGTTGAATGATTCCTACCTGCATGATCCATTTCTGACCCCATTCATAGATGAATTATTGGAGAGTGTTTGAGGAAAAGAAATATATTCATTTACTGATGGGTTCTATGGTTACCATCATATCAGGATTGCAAAGGAATATCGACAAAAAACAACCTTTGCAATAGAGTGGGGATGTTTCCAATATACAGTAATTCCCATTTAAGGTCATGAGAACCAGGTTTCTATAGTTATGTCAAGGCATTTCTTGAAAATATCACCATCCATCCACTTGACCGAAACCAAGGAATAACATTCTTTCTTCATACATACATAATATAACATATTGCTCCATTGACATACATCACAACATATAGTCTATATTATTAAACATGCATTAACATTCTATATAATTTATATCATTTAGATTCTCAACATACTTAACAAATTCATTCATGACAAATATTCATTCAATCATAGACACAATTATCAAAGACACAAAGACACTGAGTTTAACATGAAAACTGATCCGGGAAAAACCACAAAGGCGCTCTTCATCTGGCATGAGTAATATTTGAACTCCTTTGTTTTGCGCAAATAGCTTGCACACTGTTCTTTAGATATTATTTACAATCAATGAATTCTTTTACCGTCTTATTCTCTCTAGTTTTTATCTCTCTCTATTTTTCTGTATATCTGTTTTGTCATTTGCACACAGCTTGGATCAACTTTCTAAGATTTTATAATTCTTGTTTTACCTGTCGACTAATTCTCAAATGTTAGATGACATGTTGTATTTCTAATTTAACACATCCTGTTACATCTAAAAATAGGCATTATTGACCCAATATACAATCATGCTTTATTCCCAAAAGTATACTAATAGTCTAACTATATTTTTACCAAAAATAGGTCAAACTCCTCATTTTGACTTTCTTTTCTCCTCGTTTGTCGCAACTTCTTCCATTGCGATATTTTCTCATCTTGCGACCAGAATCTTCATATTTCTGAAAAATACTCTATTTATATTTTAATGTATTTTCCTAGGTCCAACAAGCACCTTGCACTCTTCATAATGAGATCCTCAGTTCCTGCAAATATACCTTCACCCAGGAAGGCATTGTCTACCAATAACCACTCATGTGCGCTAATTTTTGAGTTCTTATTTATACATTGTCAATACCTTTGTTGTGTCCTTTATTTAATTTGGTTATCTAAGCCATTTGTGTAGGAAGATGATTTGAATATCAATAACATCTAACCTAGTCCCTAATACAAGGTACCATGTTCAGGTATGATCACAAAATTCCCCTCTTGGCACCAGTGTTTCCCCTTGATAACCATACCCAAAATACCATGCTCCATCAACAATATCCTAATTTCAATGTGCCATAAACATATTGACTAAGAACCACTCCATTACCCCCATGGGTGTTTCCCCCCAACAAACCTTGATCATCGACACCCATGATGCCGACACCCCTATATGACTAAGAAATTTTTGCCCCACTAACATACCCTACTAGAGGTAAACCATTCTATAGTTTTTCATTTACTTCCAACCTCAAGAAATTCCACAAAAAAGCAAGCTCCTTATCAACAATCATGGAATAAATTTCACTAAGATATTACTGATACTCCCATGATCACTTATACCCATTTGCAAGTTTCCTTCATATCATTACCTCCGCCAAGACAACAATGGGAGCCCCTCCCTCTGATATCAATAACTGCATTTAGTTATTCCCACATGAAGATTTTGCATGGAATTGATTCATGGGGAAACTATCTTCATATTTTCAAAACACACCCCCCACTTCATCTTGGAAAGGTTCCCCAATTCACTCAAAACCACGGGAATATTTCCCATCATCAAATTGACTCTCGGATCCACCAAAAAACATGGGAGTCGCACCCATCATTAAATTGGTCCCCCAACATGCCCAAAACTGTAGGGACCCCATGCATTCTTCATTATGTACAAATATTTTCTCATCCCATCCACAATGAGAACCAAACATTATTTTGGCAACAATCCCCTGGTCGCCAATGATTGATGACATGAAGAGTCTCTCAATACCTCATAAGTAATGTCTTTGTAAGTATTCACTCCCATAAGAGTTATGTCACTCACAAATACTTAATATGTAGTTTTTTTCACTCTGTCACATCCTCATTTGAGGTATGATACCATCAACCCTCCCCCCAGTCTATCATCAATCAAGGGAAGTATGAGCCCCATACTTATCAGCTAGTCTTGTGTTAGGTCAGTAAGTTTCCATTAGTTACAACATGATATTGGTTATTTTGGAAAGGCCCTTGACTTGTAAATATTCTTTATCTCTCATCGATTCTAACACACAATATTCTAAGAGATTAATAAGTAGCACTGGTACCTTGGGGTTCCTTTCAATCACTATAAGGGATTACCTCGAACTAAGTACAAAAAGTCAATAGTTCCCATTAAATTTGTAAAATTTGGATTTCACAACATCACAATAAAAGTTATGAGTCATGTGCATATCCAATCCTAGATCTAGATTCAATATAGCATGCTTTAGATAGAATTTACTAAAGAGAAAGACAAGAACATATAAGAAAAATGAAGTAAATATCAAGTAGAACACAAGAGTAAAACACTCAAGTGGATTGATATTCTATTGTATTTATTGAGCAAAAAACCATTACAATATATAAGCATTATTACATGCAATACCTTGGGAAAATACCATGGGCTACCAAATACCATGGTTCCAAAAAACCATATGAGTAGCTCACATTAATGTTGGCTTATCTTGACTAATTCCCCCAATCTATGACATTATTCCAAGTGTAACTCCAAGTAGTGGCCATAATGAGGTGAAATGAACCTATATGGACCATGAAGTGGTTAGGCTAGTCAACAAATGTTAAATGAACCATCATGATATTTCTAGAGGTGGTTTAGTGGCTTGGTTTTGGTCCATTAATGAGCAAATTTATGAAATCCTCATGAAGGCACACCCAATCTCCTTAAAATAGGGAAATTGAATAAATACCCCATAAATGTAGCATAGAGGGGTGAATTTACTCCATAGAATAAGGAAATTAGTGGGTAAGTGGAAAAACAAGCTTTTATGACATAACTCCTAGTCTAAGTGGGTCAAATGTGGATGAACTAGGATCCAAGACACTAGACTAGAAACTAGAACCTTTTTCACACGGAATAACTTACACTAAACAATTGGAACCTTATGAAAAGAGTATTAACCGATTTCTAGATGGGAATTATGCTCCAACAAACTTAGCAATATCCCTTATGCTCAACAACAAATATTTTATTAACATAAGGGGGAGTTGTACATTTTGAAGGTAGCAGTGTTCACATTTGAAAATGATTAGTCATAGGATTTCTGGTAAAGTACAACCCCCTTTGTTGCACATTTAGTCTAGATACCCACTCTTGTGGGACTCTTTAGATTCATAGTAGTTATGCTTCTTTAGCACCAGTTACAACCATTCCAGGTTCATTTAATCTCATGGTTTGAGGCCACCCTCATCCATGCCTTCAACAGTTTATGAGAAGAACCTTCAATCTTGTCATTTTGTTGTATCCATTCTGACACCTTTTCACGAGCATGGGGATTCCCAACTTGTTTGTATAAAAACAACACACTGGAAAACATTCCTCCTTGGGATGGTCGCTGTTATGGAGAGAAAGTTCCTATGGCCCGTAATACCACAATAGACTGAATGAAACCAAAAATCAATCCATTCCAATATGCAAGAGAAATAAATACATCTAACACTAAGGGATAAAAAGCATACCTTATTCTGGATGGTTGATGTAGATCCCCGTTGATATTTTCCAAGGCGCTTGCATTCACAATTCGCTCTCAACAATAGCAAGCAAGAGAAGCATGTTATATATCAAAGTGTTAGGTCTACTCTAGCATATATAAATCATCATGTATAAAAAAATAACTACATCCATGGATACAATATTCATAGTTATGCACATGTATTGGATAGGAAATGGATATTTCTATTAACAAAGATAGAGATAGAACAGTGACAAACTCTGTTGGCACTTCTTTGAACTTGAGAAACCGATTCCTTCACCTGGGCCTCCACCACTTCAATCCTGCATCACAATAACAATATTACAAAGAAAAGGAAAACTTGGGAAGAGCAGCACTATGTGCTCCAAAGGGACAAAGGGATGCAGAATCAAGCATAAACAAGTAAGGCAACAATGAACTATAGTTTCCTTTCTCTCAAAATTATCCCACTTCAATGTATCCAAAAGGCTCAATATATAGCCCTCCAAATAGGTAATGGAGGGTTGATTCTGAGCATTCTCAAGGAATATGGAAGGAAAAGAGTCAATTTATTAGGGACTCTATGAGGAAAACTCCAATTTTTTTTGTCTTCTTGCACATTTCCCGATGTACACAGGTATTGGATCAAAAGCTGCGTGTACACATAGATATTGCTTTAAAAGTCATGTATACACATAAACAAGTGTTTATTGGGGACTTTATTAGGACATCAAAGTATAAATTGAGCAAAGGGGGTCTAAGGAGTCTGCAAAGGGAGATGGAAGGCCATAAAGATGTGATATACCAAGTTTGGTAAAATCAGCTATAACAGATGCCCCGTAATGTGTGAGGTCAGAGGGGTAACATGATGGCTGAAATACATTATATTCATCCCAGAAGTGGAGTAATGAAGAACTAGGTGGAAGAACCAGCCACTTAGTAGTACAATACAATGACAAATATCTGAATATGACTGCAAATATACATATCGAAGTCCTGGATACATAAGAGTAAAATGGCCATGAATAGGAATGATATACAAATGTCATGTGTGGTCATTACCACGTACAACATACAATGAAAAAGATATCCATAATGGATGAATATATATGGTAATATATTGGAATCTAGTCATGAGAGTTGACATCTCATAAATACTAGCACAATCAAGGAGGTATCATATATGATGGTTCATCATCTGATTACCGATCATTGATGTATACCGTTAACAGATGCAAGATATCGCACCGATAATGATAATGGGAATCACGGTATGGAGTGCAATCTAACAAGTGTGAATAGATGTGTTGAGGTCAAACACTTGAAAGAATCTCCATCGATCAGGGGACATTGATGTATTCCCAAAATTGTCGATGGAGAGAAAACCTACCACTAATACCTGTAAGTCTGAAGGCACTCAAATGGACTCTAGAATCCTATTCCACAATAAATGATATGAAGTCAATGGAATGGAATCTGCTGGAAGGAGGGCATTAGGGAATCCCCAATCAACCAACATTAGGTACTCAGCAATAGTGGATAATGTGAAAGAAATCAAACAAACAAGATGTGCATGAACCATTAACTATACTAGGAATAGCCAAATCAGGATAAAATTCCTTTGAATAAGAGCATAAGGAAAATGGTGACTGAATATAGGAAACATAGACTTGACATGCAAACTGGGACATCTCTGTGACACAGGAGGCATCAACATAGGCTCCATAGGGACTAGAAGCATAACTAGTCAATGGAGAAAACTTAGAGTAATGAGTACAATTCCTAAAGTCATACTAACAACCCAACCAATGGATGTGATATATAGTGCTCTGTTCGAAGGCGACACGACTAGAAAACTACAAAAGATAATATCATTTCTCGTCTGAATTTTTATGTTTTTTTATTTTTTTGGACTTTTTCATATTTGAAAAGCATGAAAAATAATAAAAGTGCTTATAGTATAGAGCTAGGAGGAGATGATTATGGCAAGCAAGAAAACAAGTTCCAAGCAGTGGAACATGCCTATGCTCAATGCAAAGAAGCATGTGTAGGATGAGGACACTTGGGGGAAGATCTCCTCCCAGTAAGGGATTATCAAGATACAAAGGATATGTAAAAGGCTCTACTTGGCTAGGATTGAGACAAGCTCGAGCTACATGGATTATAACTCTGAAGCATGGATACGACATAAAGCTCAATAGGGAAAGAAAAATGCATGAAATGTAATTACAACTTGATATACAAGGGACTCCCTGTGGGAGATGGCTAGCATAAAGTTCAAGAGGGGTATGAAGCTCTTGCTCAAGGACATGTTGGGACTATAAGGAATTCCCAATCTTAGAGAATAAATCTCAGCATGGGTACCAAATTGCAAAACTGGATCTAACTAGGGCACCCATGTATAGGAAATCTCTACCACTTGTTAGCACTCATGATCGCGCCCAAGGTTGTGGAAGGTGGACCTTGAGGTAACATCTGAACCACTTTAGGAAAGTCAAGATGGATTCTTCCTTTCTAGAGAGTGATCTCTCACAAGATATTTATCAAGGCCAGATTTAGAGATAAAACAAATTCAAGTTGAATTTGTGGTTGATACAATGAAAAAACAGTTGGGCTATGGAGTCACAAATTTATCAAAGATATAGAGAAATTTTGCGTAGGAAATGCCTACAGAAGAAAGGTAGGATTTCAGTTACCGTCAATGTATTTTGGGTCTGGTGAAATAGGAAGAAAGATGACAGTCCATTAACGTAGAGAAGCAGTTAGATGAATTCTACGTCAACTTTGGTAGAAATAATTTTGTGGATATCAGAGACGATAGTTAGAGCATAACAACATATGAATTCTGAAACTATCATACACTTATCTCAGACATGAAGGAAAAACATAACGAAAACATTAACAAAGAAAACATGCACATAAAGGAAAGAGATCGCAGACTGTAACTTGGAAATACACATGAATTTATGCATTCAAAGACCGACATTTGGCTCTACAACTTTTATTAAAACGGATCAAAATTTACATATAAACAAAAGGTCTCACGGGTTTCAACCCTTTCCCCCTCTCTAAAGGGTATATTTATAATTCCCTAGAACCCTGAGGCTGCCCTCGAAACAAGGTCAAGAATCAGTTACAACCATAATCAAACTCCTAACAAACTTAGATGTGGCATATTCACCATGATTGATACATACAAAATAGAAAATATGGAGAGATGTGCATGTTGGACTTAAACAGTAATGCAACATCTACAATTTTTACGCTCGCTTGTCATGAAAACGTCGGCTGGGGACACCTTCAATGATTTTTTACTGACTCGGCTTGAGTCGTTTCTCTTCCTGTTGGGCATGTAGAATGTCTTTCTGCTTCTGGACCTTTTATATTCATTTTGTGTTCGATGGTATGTTATTCTTGTGTTCACATCTATCATGGAGGTTTATGTCCCTTGTGTGTTCAGCTCCCTGATGAACACTTTTGTCTCCTGGAAAACTTTTATTTGCGTAGACATGGAGAATAAAACCATATTTTTTGATACTAACAATCCCTTGATGGGATTTTCATGCTTGTGCATCTCTTCTCCCAGGAGTAGGGTCCTTCTACAGGTCATAACAACACGACATATCCTTGGACTCATCATCGCCCCAGATAAAGTTGGGAAGTGGATTCAATGACAATGATGATGAAGGCCTCTGATCCTCTTTCCTCCCGTATGAGCGTTCACTTCAACTGGATTTCCCTAGCGATGGATACTACACATTATAATTATGGATAAAACGACCACATCCGGAGGCTTCGGCAGGATACCCATTGGACTGGAGACTCTAGGCACTGCTTTCGCGGGGGCATTGCATTTTATTAGGAAATCATTTCCCTCACTAGCATTAGAAGGTCTTTCTAATGTGATGAAAATCCTTACATCAACCTTATTGGTGTCACAAAACTTCTCTAATGTAATGAACATCTTTACCCTCATGGTTGGACCCCTCTTAGCATGAAATCCTAGGAATGGCATAATTTTGGAGTGGTGCCCATAGTCTAATAGAATACCTTAGAAAATACATTTCTTAAGAAGGATAACCCTCGCAGACCTACTTTCAAGACCCTCAGGATTCTCGTCCAAATAAAATTCATTAACCTTCTCCTTTCTTCAACATTTACTCGATCTGTATCTTCGAATGGCTCCGACTGTGGTTCTTATAAAGAACTGGGTGGTCGAACTCAACAACGGCCCTGCCAAACCTCCACACATGCCGTCATTGAGTAGAATGATGACAACATGCATGGTCATGTGGGTTCAGGATCTGATCCTCATGCATAGATACCATCCATGCTGCCCCTTTTTGTTCGATGTCATGGTATCGATGGAAGAACTGACCTCTGGCTTTAGTCTTCATCAGCCTCCAGTTAACTCACAGAATGTGGGCTCGAAATTTGGCATTCATAGACCTCTCCTGGTGACGGTATCAAAATTTCATTATCTACCATGCCTGTGTTTCCTTACCCTGCTCCGTGTGAGGGACATACCTATCTTTCATTGTTTGATCATTAGGGAACCCCCGATTATCACATGCATGAGGCAACCAACCTTTGGGTTTTGGGAAGTGACCTACACCGTGGATTTTATCTATGGTCATATATTGGTTTAAGTGGTGTATGGACCTTCGATTAACTGTCACATTTATCCTTTACGTACTCACCCCCAAAGCATTGCTTCTTTTCCTCTAGGATGAGCAAAACTGCCTTCAACCATGGATCTATGTTTTGGTTTTCATAGAGGCCTTCGAAATGTGTGAGCCATATGCAAGCCCACAGCTTTCCCATACAACTTTCAATGAGTGAAAATTTTCAGCCCTTTGATCTAAAAGGTCTTCAATCTCTACCGTCCATTTTTAATGGGCATACTGTATTCTGCAAATATTAAGTGTGATCTACTCTGCGCATGTTCAATCAGTGGAAACACTATCTGTCGTGGATCTCCCCTCAACTCAATCTCTATCATCAAGACTTGTCTCTGCGTTAACCCATTTCACTGATTTTAAAAAGGGAATCATCGTGATCACTTTAGATTAGTGAAAATTACCTCCTCCACTAATCTAGGCCCCTGTTATTCTTGACGTTTGAAATCTACGGGCATTTAACCTATTCTGCAAAATTCAAAAAGTGACTCTTGTCGTGCATGTTACATTTGTGAAACATACTCCCTCCATTGATATGGCTCGTCCTTCGATCACCACCATTAAAATAACATCCCTTTTACATAGCTTTAGTTGACCTACGTATCATGTCCTTCTCTTCCACCTTGAAATGGTGAAATGGCTTATGACCACAGATTTGTTCATTTTACTTCATGTGATGAACCACGACATCTGCAAGCTAACCTTCTCCTCCCTAAACCAAAATCATTAATCCTATTTCTAGTTTACCCACAATTAGGACAAGAATTTCCTTTTCCCATACACTCTTAAGGCCTAAAATATTAAACATTTTTTATCATCCTCCAACTTCAGCTTAGAGACGACCCTTGGGGATTTTTGCAGAAAACTCTTAGTATTTTCTAAGGTCGTATGATGCAAAATTTGACAGATCTTATCCCTCCAACTACTTAGCACAAAAACTGTGCTAACAAGTGGCTTTATCTATGGATGCTATCCTCCTGGTGAGGTAGCAAAGAACCTCATAGACCAGGTTCTAAATCCATTAGGAGGCTCCCCATACTTTGCTGCAAATCTCCAACATGCTTTGAAAACCAAAATTGAACTAGTGTTCAAACCAAACTAGGAAATTGAAACTGATACTAAAATCACTTAAAAGAAATGCTCGTTCTGTCGAGCTTATTCATCTCTACCTGCCTACCCTACTTACTGAAACTCAAATCCCATTCAAGTGACTTCTAACTTCCAGTGAATCCAGTCAAGTAGATGGTCCCACAAACCAACTTTGCACTCATGTATGAACAAAGGCAGAAATAACAGACTAAATAGAAAAACATTGGGACAAAGGATTTGATCTCACAACTAATATACAAATAGTTGTTACCATTGCAAATCCTCTCCAGGTATTCTACCACTGGATCATGATAACCTACAGAACCTTCTGTTATTTTTTTTCTATGATAGAACTACTCTAACTACAACACCTTTAGCCTCCTGTCGAAATGTTCCCCAAGAGAACCAGGAAAGGAAAACTCCCGACCAACTTCAAATGAAACATCATATTTTTCACATAAGATCTTTGGGTTGAAAAATGGATTCCTCACATGTGTTTTGAAGGAAATAGCATTGTGTTCTTCAACATAAATAGGAAAATTGGTTCCTGGATTCAAAAGACATAAGGAAGTAGCCCTTTTGGATTTTCCCCCTCCTTCCTGGTGCATTCGTCTATCATTGCGAACATGTGATCGGTCTTCCTGGATGAAAAGTCTTTCCATATATTCAGATACAAGGTCATAAAAAACATGATAGCCTCCAAAAATTTCAGTCATCTACTTATCATGAGAAAGTTTCTCGAGAAGTAACTCCTCTTGCATGCAATCAAACTAACCTTCAAAGGAACTATGTAGAGAGTACTCATGAAAATTTTTAAATGAGACATCGTGACCTTCCCTCAAAGTTTCTGAATTTAGAACTTCATCTTTTGTATACGCTTCAGTAAAGACATGATCATTTTCTCCAACAGGATTAAGAAAACAAAACACTTCCCCTAATGTGAAATTTCTGAATTTAAAAAATATGGGAAAACATTTATTTTGGGACCCTCATTTTCTTCTTTATCAAGTCCTGGAATTACAAAATCTACAGTTGGTTTCTTAGAAATGGCATCCCATTAATCATCCTCATACTCATCATACACTAGAAATCTAAAAACTTCTGTAGAATCATCACCAACGAGACTTATGATGGGCTGGCTGCAATTTTCATAAAACAAAGGATTATAATCCCTTCCTTGTACAACATTAATCTGATCCTTTTCTTGCCCATACAAACCAGGATTGGATGGAAAGGAAATTTCTTCTTGTTTACATTGCTCATTCAACTCTAATTCCTTTTCCATTTTGTCATCACCATCTTGATCTGAAAAGGTTTTAGACATCATAAGATTGTCTTCGACCTCTAATGAATCAATAAACATACGCTGAAATGTAGCTGACCTTATTTCCAAAAGCAGTAATGACAATTCAGGTGGAAATACATATGCATAATGCAACTTAGAATCACCTTATAATGGTTAAATTTCCTTTGGAATGCTATAATAAAAGCTTGCAAACCTCCTATTGAAACTAGACATAGTTTCATCCTCATGTTTGTTCATGGAATAAAACTATGAAAGTATTTAGTCCAACGATCTTCTCTTCCCCAAATACTCTAAAAATATATGAGAAAACTCTTCCCATGTATTGATTGACCAAGGATGCAAATGTTTAAACCATTTCTTAAGATATCCTTGAAAAGATTGGGAAAAATCTCTCATACAAACATCATCATGCTCTATCTCAGAGAGGTCAAGGAAATATTCGAAGGCCTGTAGATGTATTGGAGGATCTAGTCAGTGAGCTGAGCTGATTAGTCAAGTTAGTCGACTAATCGAAGATTAGTTCGGCCTCGAAAGGTCATGTCGGTTGACCGAACCGACAAGTAGTTACTCATAACCATTTTGTAAATCATATATATTAGGCTGTTGAGCCAGTTGAGAACTTGTTTTAGTCTTGTACATGTATGGAACCTCATGTGATTCTATAATATAAACTACTATTCTACCATCTATTCTTGTCTCTTGTCTTTGTATGCTATATGAATATGATTCTTTATGTGTATTATTGGTAACCCTATGTGATCTAGGAGATTACAACATTGGTTCTATTGCCGGTAGTACATATACGGAGGACATGACCATACGTAGATGATATCAGAGAAAGAGATTAAGAATTGTTAGGAGCGTAAGATTGAAAATTACTTACAAAACTACGTGAGAAGAAATAGATTGACCATTGCTCAGGAAAAGGAAAAATTCTTCACTGAAACCCATGAGAATTTTGTAGAATCGGTGCCTCAGCTGTTGAAGAAACTTCTGGATGAAAAAGTTGAAAGCAACTAAAGACCAAGAGTTACTGAAGAAACTAATTGGAGGGGGTCAAACAAACCTGTCGTAGTTGTTTGAAAAGATCACAGATGAATTTTGTGAGGAACAAGCCATGGAGGAAAGAGTCTCGGTCAAAAGTATTCAGAGAAAATTTTATACGGACTTCACTGAGCAGTTACTTTGCTCTTTAGCAACCCTTTTGTTCAAATTCCTGATTGAGAACAGAGTAGGCCACATAATAGAACCTCTTCCACCACGACATGAACCACTACCAAATTCTAACTAGGTAAAAAAATAGAAGAAGTGGGAAATATTTATTGTAGAAAGGGAGTGGGAGTACTTTCTAAACAAATCGACAGAAATATCTGGGATTACTAAAGCATCGGGTAGGCTATGGGGGGTAAGTTGGTCATGTGTCGAGGGCAGAGTAGAAGGATTGTAGTCAGTCTAAGAAAATACAACCTCCAATAATGAAAATTCAACCTAAGAAGGAAATTGAGTGGACAATGACTCATAAAGGTGCATTGGACCTATAGAAGATAAAAAGGGAGAAGAGGCAGAAAAGAAGGGAGGAAGTACGAGAGGAAGCTATATCGCTCCAAATAATAATGGTTGCTAGGATGATAGAGCATGAAGAAAATTCACTGTAGTCGAGTCATGACCGACATGAAGAAGGCGTAGATGAAGAAGCACCACCAATGGAAGAATATTTATTGATAGAGCAATGATAATCTCTCCACCTAGACATTCCTGAGGAGGTAAGACCTCTGTCTCCGAAAAATTTGAGAACCCAAATGCAGGCCATTGTCGAAGAGGACCTGTGAATAAGAGCTGGTGATTTTGGTATATGGAGTCGACTAGATGATGAAGTAAATGATGACAATAATTTAGTGGTCCATCAACTAAAGGAAGGAAATTGGGTTACACTTCAAGCATACCCTTCCAACTGAAGCATTCATTTACTCTACCCTAGACATGAAGGAGCACCCCCCTTGCCAAACACATCTTTACAAAACATTGACCGGTCAGATTTACGAGCACACTAGTGCAGTTGGATATTGACAAAAGAAGTTGACCCAAATTGAATACTTTTGGGAGAAGAAACAACAAACAAAATGACCGACGGGAAAGAAAGTTCCGTAGAAAAGAGTTTTGAACAAAGAGATATGCATAGTATCCCACTACCTCCACCACAACCCACACTTCCCACACCTCTTGGAGGAGACACCGACACTGATATGGGTCACGGATTAGCACATATCCCCCTCTATGAGGGTGACAAAGATCCCAGATGACACTGGTTCATCTGTGAGTAAACATGGGAGGCAAATCAAGTTACAAGCGAAGAACGACAGATGGCGAAGTTCGCAATTGCTTTACAAAAAAGAGCATTAACCTGGTATATGAATTATATCAAGAGAAAAACCCGAGCATCCAAAGATGACATTAAAGCACAATTCTTATCTTTCTTTAAAACCCTAGATGCAAAGCATCTAGAAGCAAAAAAGCTGAAGATGACATTTCAGAAACAAGCAGAGTCTGTTCGGGACTATGATAAGAGATGGAAGGACCTTCTGAGCCAACTAGACTATGTAATAGATGAACAATTATTAATTTAGTGGTTTCTTGCAGCCCTATCACAGAAAATCCGGCGGCATATAATCTTGGAGACATTTAAAACATATGAATACGCACTTACCAAAGCTCTGCAGGTAGAGATGGATGAGGATTTCCTAGCATATCCCGTCAATTCTAGGTTGGAAGAACAGCTGGAAATTATGTAGAAATATTTGAAAGAACTGAACCTCAAAAATCAGGATGTCTGGTGCAAAAATTTCTCCACAGCCGGACACACTAAAGATAGTTTTCGACAAGACATAATTCAACAAGATGTTTGTTTTGTCCAAGAAAAATGATTCTACGACACCTTCCAAGAAAATGGAGAGAATACAATGAAAGATTTCCCATATAACATGAAAAATAGTAAAGCATCTTGGTGCGTAATCTGTGAGGTAAAGAGCCACGCAACGGCAGATTGCCACTTGAACCTAAAGAATTGACAAAACTACCAAATATTCTACCAAACAAATGTAGTCGCATAAAATAATGATAACATTCCAAGGAGTAATGTTCGAAATGAGTCGAATAATAAAATATATGAAGGTCGTCGATATGAACGCCGATTCGACAATCGTCGTGGAGCATTTGGAGGTCGAGGATGATTTTCTGGAAATCATGACAACCAAACATGATGGCCTATCTAGTGCTTTACATGTTATAAGGAAGGACAATGCTACGCAGGCTGTCCATACAAGGATAGAACCGATCTAAAGTTTTGTACTAGCTGCGGTGTGGGCGATCACTCACTGTAGGATTCTCCCACCATGCTCGACAAGATTAATAAGAAGAAAAACATTAATGTCGTATCGTGTGCTCAGAAACATGATGTAATACATACAAAATACCTACATATAGTAACTCAACAAGGGATGAAAATTGGAAATGATAATACACGTATAAGAAAAATTAAAGAAACAAAGGATTACCCTAACCCAACAAAACAAAAACAATTATATAACGATGTGTCAAACATGTTTCAATAATTTGCTAGACAGGAAGAAGTCAATGACAAATGACAAAATACACTTGAAGAACTATTCAATTTAATAAAGAATGATAAATTGGTGTCTCAATTTATTGACTTATTATATAATATGAAGCACAAAAATAATACAAATAAACAAACTAAAAATATACGCAATTTGAATAAAAAAGACAAGAGTGATGCTGACCCACTTGTTGATATTGAAATTGAAGGATATCATGTCCGACAAGTTGTTCTCGACTTTGGTTCACAAGTAAATATTATGACACGAGATACATGGGAATAGTTGGGTAGACCCCAACTGAATGAATCAGGCATATATTTAAAACTGGCTAACCAAGGACTGATCGAAACAATCAAGGTTTGGAGAAATTTTGATACAACAATAAAAGGCATATCGACTAAGATCGACTTTGAAATTATCGACCCTAAGGAAGGATCTATCTCCTTCCTAGCCCTGGTAGGTCGACCATGGGGAATAAAAATGAAAGCATCAATATCCTTAGACAAAGAAAGAATAAAATTAAAAGGGAATGGAAAGAAAGTTATTATTCCCATTCATCCTTCCCAAGGCGAGACTTGGACTGAACCTATTGATGAAGAAGTCGACATTCGACAACTATACCAAATACACAATAATGAATATTATACTGAACCTAATAATTATGGTGAACTTCATCTAGGGAACCAAGACTCGGTCGGATACAACTTAGATGTAGAATTATATGATTGGGAGATTGGAAATTATGAAACACAAGCAAGAGGTTCCTAAACCATTCAAGCTATCCAGAATAAATCAATCTGACAATGATTTCCTATATCAACCATTGAAAACATATTTGAGAAAATAATAAGGAAATACCCCTCATTAGCACCAATAAAAACCGATACTAAACAAAATCTTTGATATAAAGAAATAAAATCACCAGCTCTTCATGTAGAACAAGTCTCTAAGAACCTAGGTGAACATGGCCTACTTCAAAGCCTAGTTGAAACGTAGTATAGGACAAGCTTCTCGATGGTGGGATACTCACCTGTCGAGACTGCAAACATGGACAACTGCTTCAACTTTCTTCATAGAAATATTTGGAGGAAGGAAGCTAACAAAATAGGCTCAAATACCTATCTTGATCCAAGGAAAAGATACAGAATATCATATAAGAATATGTGAAACAGAGTGGATAATACTTGGTTACAAAGATGAACATATATGGCCACACCTATTTCCGTCAACACTAGATGACTTACCTAACAAGTGGTATAAAATGGAAGAAGCATGAGGTGAAACATTCTTATGGAATGAACTTAGAGAAAATTTCATTAAAGTCTTTATCTTTATAACGGAAGACACAAAACTAGTCGAAGCTACAAAATAGATTAAAAAAATTATACAACCGACTAGTAACGAATTGACACAAAATAGAAGCCAACCAAATATAACATGCTGTAATATTTAGTCCGAAAAAACACCACAGTTGACAAGACTCCAATTAGAAAATGAACACACATATGGGAGGAGTTTTCAATGGAATATCGACCACCCAGAAACAACCAAACCAGTTAAAACGATATTCAAAATAGAGTCAACCAACAAAAATGACACCGAATGAATGACAACAACAGACTTTCCAGCAACATTTTCATAGTTCAAAGAAGGCCCTCGACAGATTAATGAAAGTAAATCACTAGAATGGATGGATGCAAAAGTAAAAACCAAATAAATTGACATATCTAATAATAATAAACCGAAAATGGCAAGAATTGGTGACTACTGGAGTGAAGAAAAAACCACAGAAATCGTCGACCTATTAAAATAATTTCAATATGTGTTTGCATGAGACTACAAATACTTGAAATTATTAGTAGCAGAAATGGGTGAAATGAAGATAGACATCAAACTTGATGCCCGACCTATCAAGAAAAGACCTTATAAGTTGGCACATAAATACAAAGAAATAGTCAAAAAAGAGATCGACAATATGCTTATAGCTGTAATAATTTACCCCATCGACCAGTCGGAATGGGAAATCCCAATGGTTGTCCAACCGAAAAAACATGACCCGACAAAACTACAAATCTGTGTAAATTTTCATGAATTAAACAAGGTTACCTTAACAGATCCATTCTCGACTCCATACATTGATGAAATCCTAAATGAAGTCGCAAAACATGAATTCTATTCATTCACGGATGGATTTTCAGGGTATAATCAGGTATTAATATCCAAAGAAGATAAAAAAAAATACAACCTTTGTATGTGAATTTGGCTCATTTGCCTACAGAGTCATGCAATTTGGTCTCAAGAATGCACCCGCAGTGTTTTCAAGGATAGTTGTGAAGACATTTCAAGAATACATATACACAACAATGGCAGTATACCTCGATGACTGGATGATCTACTCGATGTTGAAATACCACTGTAAATGGTTAAGGCTTATGCTGGAACGTTGTCGACATATTCAATTATCTCTCAACATAAAGAAATGCATATTCTTAACCCCTATAGGAATCTTATTAGGTCATATTGTATGCAAGGAAGGTATCAAAGTCGATTTTGTAAAGATAAAAATTATCCTCGACTTAAAACCACCAATGAACCCAAAACATGTCAGAGTACTATTAGGACACACAAGATACTATAAAAAATTCATTCGGCACTACTCTGACATGACATATCCTTTGGAAGAACTGTTAAGGGAATATCAAGAGTTTAACTAGACAAAATAATGTGATATGTCCTTCGACACATTGAAAATAAAACAAGTCGAAGAACCTATTCTTCGATTCTTGAACTGATCGATCAAATTTCATGTGCACACTAATGATTCAAGATTAGAAATAAGAGCAATCTTGACAGAACCTAGCGAAGACAACATGGATTACCTAATCATACACAGTGGTAGAAAATTAAACAAAGCTGGACGCAAGTGACTCCACGATAGAAAGGGAGGCATTAGGGATGGTCTTTGCTCTTCAAAAGTATCGACACTACCTACTAGCTAACCACTTCATATTCTATACATATCATCAAGAATTAAAATTCCTTTTCAATAAACATTTGCACCATGGGAGAAACAGTCGTTAGCTATTACTATTCCAAGAATTTGAATTCTTAGTATTTTGACCAGGATGACTCAATGTCGGGCCTGACCACTTGTCGAGAATCAACATGGGACAGGAGTTGACAGGAGTTGAATATGATCTACCAGATGCATATCTATTCTGAATAGAATTTTTTCCTACAGAGTTGGAAGAAATAGCTCAATTTTTGGAGAATGGTCAAGCACTAGATGGAATAAGCACAAAAAAGAAAGAAATTTTAGCCATGAAAGTTGCACCATATAGCCTTATTAATGGATTTTTATATAAAATCAGTCTGGATGAAGTAATCCATCAGTGTGTGTTAGAACACGGATGAGGAGACATTATGAGTGAAGCACACCATGGACCAGTAGGAGGACACTTTCATTCGGATACAAATTCAAAGAAAATCCAACAATCAGATCTATGGTGGCCGACACTATACAAAGATTGTAAGACTTTTGTGAGAAAATGTGATCGCTTCCAATGGATGGGTCAACCACTACCTAGTACAAAAATTCCTTTAATATCAGTAAACCCAAGCCTCACACTTGATATCTAGGCTATCGCCTTTATAGGTCCATTTTGAGTCCCAGCAAAAAGGGTAGGTGCAAGATATATTATAATAGCAGTTGAATATGTCACTAAATGGGCAGAATTAGAACCTGTCGACACCTATTCTAGTGAGGTATCTACTAAATTATTATATGAAAAAATTATCACTAGGTTTGGCTATCCTATAACCTTAATCAATGACCAAGGTTCACACTTCATCAATAAAACAATTACAGCATTGAAAGAACAGTTCAAAATTGACCATTGACGAAGCACAGCCTATCACCCTCAGTCGAATGGAGCAATAGAAGTATTCAACAAAACACTGACAATAGGTCTAACAAAAATATGCAATACCGAAAAATATGATTGGGATGAGAAAATACCTGTGGTATTATGGGCATATCGAACAACATATAAACGCTCAACCGACCAAACACCTTTTCGACTAGTCTACGACCAAGAAGCAGTTGTCCCTTTACATTTTCGACAGTAGACATCGGTAATAGCTGACATATTACATATCAATGTTGAAGAAGAAATAAATGATTGACTAATACAATTATCCAAACTAGAAGAACATCAATTTCTTTCTATACAACACCAAGAAGTCCAGAAACAACAACAAAATGCCTAGCACGACCGAAACATTAAAAATAAGAATTTGTCAGTCGGAGACCTTGCATTATTATACAATAGTCAGGTGAAAGGAAAACCAAAAAAATTACACATAGAATGGATGGGATCGTATATTATCGAAGAAATCAATGCCAATGGATCAGTTCGATTGAGAACATTACAAGGCATAGTATTTTGGAAGTTGCTAAATGGTGCCCGCCTAAAACGGTACCAAAACTAAAAAAAAGAAAAAGAAAGAAAAACAGTTTTATAACTGTTACAAAAAACTATAAAAAGAAAAAACCTAAAACCCCAAAAAGTATCAGGAACAATCAAAATCAACTTCGACAGTTGTAGTAGACCATTCAATAATAATCGACACTTTTACCACCGATATACCACAAATCGACCATACTTCCATCATCGGAAAGAGGATCAAAATGACAAATCAACTCATCATGACTACAATCAGAGGGAGTACTAAAACTATAACGTATTAAATCAACCATCATTAGAGCGTCTTTCACCATCAAATCCACCATTAATAACACCTTCGACACCATCCGCTCCACTTATAAATACTCCACCAGTCAGAAATCACATATTGTTTCATCAAGATCTGTAGTGAAAAAATTACCAGACCCCATTGAGAAAACTAACTACCAAGAGAGCTAAATAGACAATCAAAAAAATGGCCCCAAAGCAAACCAAAGCCATGAAATCCAAAATAAAAGAACTGGAATCTTCTATAAGTCCACTAGTAAAACGATTAAAGAACATTAAAAACGTGAAACTGTGGGAAGGTTCTTGGGAAAAAAATGGAAAGAAAACAAAGAATAGGCTTACCACGGCTAGTCAAGAATGACAAAGGAAGTGGAGAAGGTAAATAATAGCACAATTATGAACTTTATGAATGCATCGATCATCATAA
This sequence comes from Pseudotsuga menziesii, assembly GCA_001517045.1. NCBI lineage: Eukaryota > Viridiplantae > Streptophyta > Pinopsida > Pinales > Pinaceae > Pseudotsuga > Pseudotsuga menziesii. The sequence goes on along the minus strand of LPNX011087637.1, from coordinate 36,329 downwards.
GATTTGGAGGAATGAAGGAAACCATCGTCAAATTCATAATCAACCGGTACCACAATGGGAAGTTTTACTTCGACGCACTGATAGAAATATCGGCTGAAATCATTTATAGACTCACTGGGCTGTCCAACCAAGGAAACCTTGTTCCTATAGGAATCAAGGAAGGATTAATCAAAAGACTAACGGGAACACCAACAGGGAAGAATTCAAAAGGACCAATAATTGGGTAGGTCCAAGCCACCACACCCAAAATGGTGGCCAAAATTGTGTCCACTGGCCTAACTGTCATAGGACGTGGCTGTGACTTGAAACTTGAAATGATGGAGGTATTGGACTGCATGGAAAGCACAGGGAAGGTATACCGTTAGGCCCAATACATGGTCGACGTACTCAAATCCATCTACAAGAAGTGTCAGGAATCAGGTGCAATGATCAGATTCCCATCACTTTTAATATGGACAGCTATGTACTACCTATGTCCGGTTGGGCATAAAGAATTCTTAGAGCCAACCAAGTTTCATATGTGGAGATTTAAGCCATTTTCAATGGCTAGAACCCCATTAGAACAGACATAAGGTAAAGTATTCTTGGAACACTAGTTTCAAAACCTGAAAATCCAAATAGCCAGATGGAGGGTGCCTCAAAATATCCAAAGATGTCTGCCTCCTACAGCATACATTCAACTAGAACTAGACCATACAATAGTATGGCATCAACGAGGGTCTATAGAAAAGGTGAAGCCACTTGAATACTACCCAACATTCGAGGAGATCTTCATAGAGTTAGCCAGGTAGACCAAAACCAACATTCCCATATTGGAGGCTACAAAACCAAATAATCAAAATATCATAGAGCCATTGACCAACCAGAAAAAGGAGGAAGACTATGAAGTAAACCTTCATATTAGTACTTTCACATCAGGGGATACTCCAACAAAGGGGAAAAAACCTCTCCAAATTGAAAATGCATCTACTGAACAACAATCAGTCACACCAATAGAGAAAAACATCACTAGCGCAACTCAACAATAGGAGGAAGGAAGCGAACAAATAAAGGAAGATAGTCCATCAAATAACCCAGAATATGCTATGACAAAAGAAAATTTGAGGAAAATACCTAAAGAAATAGAAACCTCAAGGAAAAAGAAAAGAACTAAGGGAAAAGGGAAGCTTAAACTTAACTTATCATAGGAGTCGGAAGATGAGGAAAAACTTTTGGCTACTGCTGCCGACATCATGGAGGATGCAGAGAAAAAAAAATGTATCAGTTGAGACCCAATTCAAACAGTTTGTCAAGTCAGGAGCAAAATAAGGCAGACTGAGACCCAGCCTGCAATAGATTCTATCGAACTAACACCAGACTCACCGATACTTTCTACGACTAAGATAATAATAGAGTCAACCATGGCCATATCACCGAGCTATAATGATATTATCCTTGGAACCCTTAAAGAAAAGATTGACGAATATGTTGAACTTCAACAATTTATTAATAGCTTGTCGAATCTATTCCTTAAAGCCTAGCAGATCAACACCACCCACAAACTTGTCAAGTCGAGCTCTGCCCGAGAAAGCCTCATTGCACAAACTTCATCACCACCATCAGTCATAGGACTTATAAAATCATCATACACTTGCAACCTCGACCCGACATCCACCATAGTCACCACCCACACCTCATCATTTACACCAACCTTCCAAAACCATCCAGTCAATGAGGCAGGGAGAGGACTGCTGGCCCTTGAAGGTAATCAAGTAGCATTAGATTTCAAAAGTGACAACCTCGTGGAAGATGAAGGAATCAACAATCCTATTAACCCTCAAAAAGAAGTCAAATATTCCATACTGGCAAATATTCCTACCACCCCTCTAACTCCAGAACATTCACCATCACCACCACCTCCAGAACCAGAGTCTCATCACAATCCAGACCCAAAAACAACAAAAAACAACCATAAACCCCATCCCAGAATCCCAACAAGCTAATCCCACCACAGCCCAAGTTCATTTGACTGAGAATCCACTGACTAAAGAACACCAAACATCACAGCAACAACCGACATCAGTAATGACAGGATCAGAAATGGTCCATAAGTCTAAGCATAAAAGAAAGAGAAAAGAGAGAAAGAAAAAAGAAGAACAGCAGAAACAACAAACACTGAAATATATCCACCTTCATCAACTGGGGTCAACTTCTACAATAAAAACACCAAAGTTGAAAGATGGAGAATTGGATCCACTCTTGGAAGCACTCGCTAAGGAAACATCAACAAGAAACAGAACAAAATAGGAAAGAATTGATAAAATGAAAAAAGAAAAAGTCGAATGCTTGACTAAATGCAGGGCTTTGAAACAAATAGTGATACCAGGGACAAGTGAGACAGACACCGAAAAACCATTGGAAAGAGTATACCAATTGTTTGAAAGTGTCATGTCGAACCTACAGACACAGTTGCAGAGTAAGAAAGACAAACAAAAGGAAGAAACTGTTGTACTACTAAGGCAGCAGTACACAACATTTTTTGAGGCACACAAGGTATTGCAGGACCACTTAGAAGAATCTATCACCACAGAAGAAGTCCTACTAAGGTGGTACACCTATTATCAACAGTTATTCCAACAGACTCATGAGCACATCCAAAATTTAGGAAAACAACAAGGTCTAGATGACACCATGACAATTAAAATCAAGGACCATATCATATTAGAAACAACAAAACTCGAAAAGTTAGAGAAACAAGCTCATCAATGGACAAACCAAGAACTCCCAAGCATCAGCACACTTGACAAGATCTTCCCACAAATGAAAATATTGTTAGATACAACAGATGAAAAAGCTCAGTCGTTGGGATCTGACTTGGAAAACATCACAGACTGTTAGATTCAAGAGAATTTGTCGACTCTGTCAAGCCTCACAACCCTGACCATTGATATCCAAAACGCTCTACGTAGCTGGGTAGAGTTTCAACATCAATTGGTCATCAAAGAAGAAGCTATTGTAGAATTTTGTGTTCAGAAACAACCGTCCATCAATTTACACAGTCTGTGATGAAAAAGAAACATGCAGTAACTACTCCAGAAAGCATATTTTTTCCCTATTTCTTCAGGATGAAGACATATTTTGTTCCTAGGGGAGATGTTGGAGGAGCTAGTCAATGATCCGACTAGTCGAGTCAGTCAACTAATTGAATATTAGGTCATCCTTGAAAGGTCGTGTCAATTGACCGAACTGACTAGTTACTCATAACCGTTTCATAAATCATATATATTAGGTTGTTGATCCATTTGGAAACATGGTTCAGTCTTGTACATGTATGGACCCTCATGTGATTCTATAATATAATCTTCTATTCTACCATCTATTCTTGTGTCTTGTCTTTGTATGCTATATGATTCTTTATGTGTATTATTGGTAACCCTATGTGATCTAGAAGATTACAGCAATATTTTTCTCAGCTATACGGTCTTTAGATTCTTCATCAAACCTAGGAAGGTATTTGTAGTGTTTTGAAGGAAAACCATGAAGTATATGGGGAAGGTGAAGTGGTCTATGCTGTCTTTGGGTATTGGATGAAATAGATTTATTTGCAAAGGATGCAACCTTGACTTTGGTATTGTGAGGTTCAGAGGGTATGTTTCAGACCAATGGTCTTGATCAAGATCTGATGTACAACATGAAGAGATATTCGTAGTTTGGAAGGAAGGATATACATGAGTGAATTTAGGGCCCTTTTGGAGTGGAATACGCCATGAGGGATTATTTTGATAAACTTAGGAAATGATAGGAAAATACTTGTTGGACAAAATATGCACTATTTAATTCAACACTTAATTTGTCAACCTGGGAAGGGAGCTTGTGAGATGCAAACACTATATGTGCAGGAATGAAGGCTTAAACTAATCTAAGCTAACTAAATATGCAAGTGTGCTAACATGCAACTATATGATTTTAATCTATATGCATGACTATCGTGAGTTAAATGGAAGAATTTAATCTATCTATGAAAACAGGAAATTAACTAAGAACTTGAAAAGTGACTATATATTCAAATCTAATCTAATATTATATTAATCTATTCTAGAAAGACAGAAAACTAACCAGTAACTGAGATTGAAACTAGTCTAATGCTATGTTAATCTATTCTATGGAAGGAAATTGCAGATATTAATCTACAAAGCAGTCACTTGGTTCGAAAGTGATTTAACTAATGAGAGCAAAAATAATTACTTGCAACAAATTATTTGATCTATATTATAAATTGGAGATTATTCCATGTATGCATAAATAAATGCCTATCTAAGAATGCAAGTGCAAATTATTTATGGAAAGAAATGAAATATTTAATTGCAAATTCATAGAAAGCAAAGGAAATATTATTCTAAAGAGCAAGCGTAAATAAATGTGTTGAAAAATAGTAAACTAATCAAAGCAAACTAAACTTGGAGCTTATTAATCAAATCTAAAACTAAGTACAAAACAATAACTGGAAATATATTCGATTGGTAAGAAAACCTACAACAGAAAAACAAAATACTTCTACTCTACTTCTTCAGCAAACTCTACCATAAACTAAATAATTTTAACTAGTCATAAAAATATCATGCAATTAATTTACAATTGGAAAAGTAAATTTACACTAAACTAGGTTATGTGAACTTTTTATCATCAAAGTGTAAAATAATGAAAACCCGTGCATATAATACTAAAAACATTCTAAACCAAAGATATAATTACAAAACATTACAATGATACTGAAGAAAGAAATCAGAAACCCCAATACACCAAAACACAATACATAGGGTGAAAGGAGAAAAATAGGAATAAAACTTTAATAAATGTTTTAAACAATTTAACCTATGATCCTAAAGACAAACATAACCACTTCTTAAGTACCACAGTCGAAACATAATCAGAAAACTAAAAAAATAGGCTGAAAATAGATTGACAACACTAAAGGCTGAATGAAAGACTATATCACAGGATGGAACGAAGGTCTATATGACAGGACAAACAGGCTGTCTGAATAGATGGCCCGAATGAGAGGATGTATACAAAAAATGATAGAAAAATACCTAAATGACCTAATTATCAACTGATTTCGTGCACATGTAAATACAATGCATAAGGATAATAAATAAATCTGTTTAATCATCAAATCTGACAGTAAAATAAACTTAAACAAATTCAAGAACATAAAGAGATCGTTGCATATTAATAAATTGAAATGTAAATTGCTTAAACTGATAATTTAGAATAGAAAAGAAATAGATAAAACTGAATCTATTTAATTTGATAAACAACAATCTATTTAACTAGATTGAAAATCGACTATCAATAAACTGGAAATGAGGTGATTGAAAACAAAATTGAAAGCAAACTATGCATGCAGTTAACTATCTAATTCATAAATAAAATTGCATTACAAGAATAATAAAATAGATTGTAAATTAAACTAGCTATAGCAGAAAGATGAAAGAAATAAACAAGAAAAGAAACCTCTGGTTGTTGAGGGGCTCTCCCAGCAATCAGAGATGTGAAGCTAAGTCAATCAGTCACCCACAAAAGATGAAAACCATATATCCACAGTTGAAACAAAGATTTTCTATTAAATTGAAGCAAAGCTTTACAAATAGTTTTTCTCTCTTCTCTTCAAAACCAAATAGGTATTTATAAGATTATTACAATGGATATCAGGTCGACCACATCTTGCTAAAAATAGAGGTTCTTCAGTTGTGTAACAACTACCCACGAATTCAGAAAATGGCCAACCACAATTTCTGGAAAAGTTGGTTTCAAAGAACCACGATTTTATCCCAAATGGCTATGAATTTGGAGAAAATTCCTGTATGTGATTAAAATGGGCATAGTCTGCACAAAACCCATGTTCCATAATTTTCAATTTTATTTTTTTTTCCCACAAATGAAGCCCAAAAATCAATTTTCTGTTAAAAACACATGGTTTGTATGGGCGTCTAGGTGAACGTCTGGATCGGCTGTAGTTCATAAATCCGGATTCTGAGTGGATTTTATGCTGGTTTGTTGGCCACACTGACTGTTGAGTGCTGATTTGTTGGATTGTGGCTGAGTTCCATTGATTGGGTGTCATATTCGTGTTGCTTTCCTCCCTCATGTGATGCATGTGTTAATCCTCCATTATGCATGCATTACTACACAACCTGCACATAAAATAAAATCTATTAGTTAACAAAAACCAAAGTATGAAATGACAATATATTCAATATGAAGTTTTTAAAACAAATGGTTTTAAAAGGAATACATATATTAACTTTTATCATTTAAATAACCCAATTCAAAAGGAATTAAAGGGTGTTTGGCCATGTTGAAATATGATTTAAATAATTAATAAATTATTAAAATTCCATGTCATAATCCATTTTATGTTTTGGTTAACTTGGATATGAGTGGGTTTGAAAACGTGATTTAAAGTTAAGAGAATTGTTTTAATATTTAACTTCTTTTTTAATATTTTTATTTTATCCTTTGTTTAAATTTAAACCAATGCTTAAAAATCGTCATTACTTTATGGTTTCAATTTGTATATGTAGGATCAAAAGAAACGAGTAAACCAAACAAGTAAAGTAACATGCAATCAAATCTAATCTAGAACTCGAGACCAAAAGAAGGGGTTGAATGGAGTGCATAACGTCTTTTATATGCAAAATACTACATTTAATACATAAAAATAACATATTTGTCTTATTTTACATTTACGAGATTTTAATTAATAAAACAGAGTAAAAGACAACCTTATTGAAAATAGATGTATTAAATTAGGGTAAATAGGTCGGAAATTAATATAAATAAAACCATTATAAAAGACAATTTCGAGGCCCAACAATACTTACAAGAAAAGATAAGACGTTTTGGAGAAAGCTGAAATTCCAGTACCTTAAATTTCCATTAACCTTTCCCATGTCTTTACAAAGATTTAATTTCCCCAATAGAGTCAACCAATCCCCTTTGAATACTTGAATTTCTGGATCACGGCACTAGTGGAGTTGCTAAAGCATTCAAACCAAAGATTCTTGGGAAAGCGGAGTCACTGGGTGAAGGATCTATCATCTTCTTGATGTCTGACTGTCGTTCACCTCCAATAGTCGGATTCACAATTCTATCGTCCATACTCTAGGAATAGTTGAACCCTTCTTCCTATATTGGTCCTTCTGGCCACTGATCTCCCCTGTGGAGTCAACTTTCAGAATATTTTAGTGGAGTCACTAGGGAAAATGATACAACCTTTTTCTTATGTAGGAGTTTTTGTTTTCCCACATAAACCCTTTAACCTTAGAATATTTATCATTCTTCCCAGGGATGATTTGCAATTTCATCCCCGAAAATGGCGCCAGTTTTTTAGCCCTCAGAATCGTGCCCAAGATTGTGGAAGGTGGACCCCGAGGTAACAACAGAAATTCTTTAGGAAAGGTGAGTTGGATTCTTCCTTTATAAAGAGAGATGTCTCACAAGATATTTATCAAGGCCAAATTTAGAGATAGAAAAAAATTCAAGTTGAGTTCGTGGTTGAAACAGGGCCAACATAGTTGCGCTATGGAGTCACAAATTCATCACAGATACAGAGCGATTTTGCGTAGGAAATTCCTGCATAAGCAAGGTATCATTTTAGTTACCATTAATGTATTTTGGGTCTGGTGAAATAGGAAATATGACAATCCATTAACATAGAGCACCAATTAGATGAATTCTACGTCAAATTTGGTAGAAATGATTTTGTGGATATCAGAGATGATAGAGATACCATAACAACGTACAAATTATGAAACTATCATACACTTATCTCAGACATGAAGGAAAAATATAACGAAAAGATTAACAAAGAAAACATGCACATAAAGGAAAGAACTCACAGACTGTAACATGGAAATACACATGAATTTCTGCATTTAAAGACCGGCATCTGTCTCTAGAACTTTTATTAAACTAGATTAAAATTTACTTATATGCAAAAGGTCTCACGGGTTTCAACCATTTCCCCCTTTGTAGAGGGTATATTTATAATTCCCTAGACCCCCGAATCTTCCCTCGAAATAGGGTCAGGAATCATTTACAACCATAATCAAAATATTAACAAACTTATACATGGCATATTCACCACGATTGATACATACAAAACATAAAATATGGAGATATGTGCATACTAGACTTAAACAATAGTGCGGCATCTATAGTTTTCAGGCTCGTTGTCGTGAAAACGATAGCTCGAGACACCTTTAGTGATTTTTTGCTGATTCAGCTTGATTCATTTCTCTTCCTATTGGGCATGTGACATGTCTTTCTACTTCTGGATGTTTTATGTTCATTTTGTGTTCGATGGCATGTTCTTCCTGTGTTCACAATTGGCATTAAGGTTTATGTCCCTTCTGTGTTCGGCTACCTGCTCGACACTTTTGTCTCCTAGAAACATTTTTATTTGCGTAGACTTGGAGAATACAACCCTATTTTTCTATAGTAAAAAGCCCTTGATGGGCTTGTCATTCTTGTGTGTCTCTTCTCCTGGGAGCGGGGTCCTCCTATAGGTCATAACGGCGTGACATCTCCTTGGACTCGTTGTCACCCCAGATAAATTTGGCAAGTGGAGTCAACGAAAATGATGATGAAGGACTTTGATCCTCCCTCCTCCCATATGAGCATTCTCTCCAACCAAATGCCCCTGGTGTTGGATACTACACATTTTGATTATAGAGGCAACGACCATGTCCGGAAACTTCGGTGAGATACCCATTGGACTGGAGACTCTAGGCACTGCTTCCGTGGGGGAATTTCATTTTATTAGGACAACATTTCTCTCACCAGGATTAGAAGGTATTTCTAATGTGATTAACATCCTTACATCGACCTTACTGGTGTCAGAAAACTTCTCTAATATAATGAAAATATTTAACCTGATGGTTGGAGCCCTCTTAGCATGAAATCCCAGGAATGGCAGAATTTTGGAGTGGCACCCATAGGCTAATAGAATAACTCAAAAAATAGGTTTCTCAAGTAGGACAACCATCACAAACCTCCTTTCAAGACCCTCAGGATTCATGGCCAAATAACATTCAGTTACCTTCGCATTTCTTCAACATTTATTCAGTCTGTATCTTTGAATGGCTCCAATTGTGGTGCTTATAAAGAGCTGGGTGTTTGAACTCAACAATGGTCCTGTCAAATATCCACAAATTTCATCATCGAGTAGCATGATGACATCACATGTAGTCATGTGGGTTCAGGATCTGATCTCCATGCAGAGATACCAACCATGTTGCCCCTTTTTGTTCTATGTCATGTTATCGATGACAAAACTGACCTCTGGCTTCATTCTTCATCAACCTCCAGTTAACTCATGGCATGTGGACTAGACATTTTGTGTTCATAGAACTATCCTGGTGATGGTATCAGAATGTCCTTCTTTCCCACGCCTATGTTTCCTTACCCTACTCCATGTGAGGGATATACCTATCTTTTGTCATTTGATCATTAGGGCACCCCTGATTATCACAAGCAAGAGGCAACCAACCTTTGTGTTTCAGGAAGTGACCTATGTCATGAATTTGATCTATGGTTGTAGATTTGTTTAAATGGAATCTGGACCTTCGATTACCTGTCACCTCTATCCTTTACGTACTCACCCCAAAAACGTCACTTCTTTGCCTCCATGATGAGCAAAGCTTCCTTCAACCATGGATCTTCATTTTAGTTTTCATAGGGGCCTTCAAAATGTGTGAGCCATATGCAACCCCACATATTTCCCATACAACTTTAAACGAGGGGAATCATTTTCATCCCTTTGATCGAAAAGGTCTTTAATTGCTGCTGCCCATTTTTAATGAGCGTATCATATTCCCCAAATCTTAAGTGCGATTTGCGCCGCGCATGTTCAATCAGTGGAAAAACTGTCCATCGTAGATCTCCCCTCAACTCAATCTCTGTTGTCGAGAATTTTCTCCATGTTAACCCATTTCACTGATTTTGAAAAAGGAATAGTCATAAGCACTTTAGATTAGAGGAAATTACCTCCTCCACTGATATAGCCCCCCGTTAATCTCAACCTTTGAAATCTACGGGCATTTAACCTATTCCACAAAATGAAAAAAGTGACTTTTGTCATGCATGTTACATTTGTGAAGCATACTCCCTCCATTGATCTGGATCGTCCTTCGATCTCCACCATCAAAATACCATCCCTTTTACATAGCTTTAGTTGACCTGTGTGTCTCATCCTTCTCTTCCACCTTGGAATGACGAAATGGATTATGACCATAGATATGTTTTTTTTACTTCATCCGACAAACCATGACATCTGCAAGATAACCTTTTTGTGCCTAAACCAAAATTCTTAAGCCTATTTCCAGTTCACCCACAATTAGGACCATACTTTCCTGTTCCTATACACTCTCAAGGCCTAAAAGATTAAATCTTTTCAATCATCCTCCAACTTTGGCTTAGATATGACCCTTGGGGACGTTTACAAAAAAATATTAGTAGTTTCCAAGGTCATATGATGCAAAATTTGACATATCTTATCCCTCCAACTACTTTGCACAAAAATAGTGCTAACACCACTTACATAATGTCACTTCTAATAGTAGTATGAGGGTTCTGTGACATGACGAAGTGGGTTCGTACCTAGAGTTAAGGTGAAATGGTCATAAGGAAATGCATAATGCAAGTGGATATGGAGTCCTAACCTATATTCCAGTTCAAATTTATACCTATAATAGATAGGAATGAGTCAAATCCTCATAGAGAGTGTACAAATAATGGACCTGAAATGACAACAATATTAATCCAAAACAACTAGAAACAGTCAGTAAAAATTCCAAACTATAGGGTATAGGGGGGTATGATCATGACAACTGCATTCAAAAGAATAGTGTGGTGGATGATGGGACATAAGAAGGAATATAAGGTGCATACCCAACATTCATATATCCACTACCTCCCCCATGAGGATGAACACTAGTGTTAATACTGGACGAAGGGAGTGAAAATCCTCCGCAAATGAAGTAGAGGATGGAATATGACCACTCCCGGATTTATGAGCAGGGTTATAAGGGGATGTGGTGCCCCCTATTCCAACACCAAGGTCCGCACTAGGACTTGGAGTGGGTGATAGGATACTAGTAGTGATATCAGGCATGCTGAACATAAAAGGACCCAAACTCAAGAGAACACAAATATACTCAAGTAACCACGATCCCTAAAGCCAACTAGCACACAAAGAGCACACTCCTAAGAGAATCTAAAGCCAAAATGCAAGCAAGCCAAGGGGAGGATAAATGATCTCCTAAATGCAGTAGGTATGTCTCTCCTAGGAGAGGCTTGAAACTCCCATACACTACAAGCAGAGGTGGGTAACCAATTATAGTGGCCCTCATCTTCAACGCATAAAGTGACTGTGATGTCCGACCCATACCTATCCAGGAAACTCGTAGAATAACCTATGACAGTACCCCATGCAATACCTAGGTAAGGAAACTAAGGTCACCCCAATATAACCAATTCTCAAGCAGATAGTCATAGGAGGGATCTACCATATAGGAAGTGTAGCAAATCTTGAATCTCGAAAGCACGAACCGGTACCTCAAAATCCCCCAGATACAAATAAGATCCTGGAAATATCTCCAGCGCTGCACAAAGACTGGCTAGGGACTATCCCAACCACAAACATGTATGATTCCTCGTGCTTAACTCTTGTGTAAGAGGAGCCTCCTGAGAACACTAATTATGCCAAGGATTTCACTCTCTCACCTGCATAACTATCATGAATCTTAACAAACGCTGGAACTACTATCTCGTTCATCTACAAGTTCGAGAGAAAATACCAACGATGGAAAACGAAAACTCATCGGTGGCTTAGACACTAACATCAGTAGGGTAGACCCATTCACAGCCACAATGGTGGATCTTAACGGGCGATGGGTATTGCGAAAACACGTGGGCCCATCGGAATCGGAGAAGATATGATCTAAAATATGGGCAGGAAAGCTCCCAATCGAAATTCGGAAATACATTGACATCAGAAGATGAGCGCTTTGCACAGCCGCAATGGCGGAAGAGAAAAGACTACGGACACGTGACTAAAACATCGACACGCATCGGTGGTCGGAGCGCTTTACACTTTGGGTGCTTAGCTGCTTCCGGAGCCGCAACGGTGGAGAACAAAAATACAATAACCTCCGATCAAACATAATCTGATGCTCGATTTACAAAAAATATTAAGTGTTCAGAACAGCTTTAAATTTGTTGACAGTCAACAACCTATTTTACTTCCAAAATAGCGGCCCTTTGAAGAACAATTGATCTAATAGACTAGCAAAACCAAACTCAAAATCTGCGACCCACACAATTTTCAAAACACAAGCAACTTCCGAAAACAGGACGAGAGTTAATTTTCAACAAATCGTTCAAAATTAAAGCATGACCGAAACGATTAAAAACAATGCTAAATCATGAGGAGGGGACCAAAATTTAAGAAATTTGGGGAAAACAGTTGCAGCTGCAACAATTGGCAACTACCTGGTGAACCTAGCTCTTTGGACAATTTCTTCCTTAAGTAACAGACTGTTTGACAATAAAACCAACATGTTGAATTCTTCTAGATGTCTGGATTTCCCAAATGGAAAATATATGCACTTTTAATCATTGAGGGTAGTCCAATTTAGGAAAATGGAAACACAGATTTCAAAGTCAAGATAACTCTTTCGAGGCCAGGAATATGAGTTTCATTTTTACCTCTGTCTTTGGGTAGCTTCTAGCTTGGACACCATAGGATCGTAACATATGGTAAACAAAAATATTCATTTGTTCCTCATTCCCATGCCATTTTGCACCCTTTTGTGCTTTGGAATTTTTGTCCTTTTGAGTCCTCCTCATGCCTTTCTTTCTGAATTTTTATTCAGGCTCCTCTATCCATAGTGTCCTTTTGTGTGAGAGATGTATTTAATTTTTAGCTCACGGATGGAGAGGAACTTTCGGTGATTTGAGTACTTATGGTTCAGCATTTGTTTTGATATATAATGCTTTCATAGGAGTTTTTAACTCTTATCTGCCTTTTGGCTTTCAATTCTTGGCATGGGATCATTTATATATCACCCCCTAGGACATGGGTCTTTTGCTGTCACCCCCTAGGACATTTTTAAGTGTGAGATGAATGGAGCCTCAAAATAGTATTCCAGACCTTTTAATCTTGAGTTACTTTACAGGGATAAAGCAGGACTTCAATGCGTTCATAGCCATTTAGGAAAACTACTAAACTAGAAGAAATTCTATCAGATAAAACCATAATACACAGTCTCATAATGAAGGATTTTAGTTAGTCCAGAATTCTAATGCTCTCCATGCAACCAAAATCTTGCTTCTTTTTATTGAAATCAAACAGAAATTTAAACTAAAACAAAACTAAACTTCATGACTCAAAGACTCAAAAAGACGACCAAGCCAGATTATTTATATACAAGATAGAAGAAGACAAATGAAACTCAGGAAAAATAAGGCTTGAGAACTAAACCATTTACTGGTAAGTTCTCTTCCCACCCTTGCAGATCTTGTAACTTATAAGTGGAAGGGCCAAGCTTTGCCACAATCTGGAAAGGGCCTACCCATAACTGCTGGAATTTCGTGTGTTTTCCTTTCTCATCATTCGGGTGATCCCACTTGAGAACCAAATCTCCCACTTCAAAGTCTTTTGTTCCTGCCTTATGTTTGTCAAAACATCTCTTTATTACCTCTTGTTGTTTCTTAAAGCGCTTTCTGGATTTAGATCGAGCCTCTTCTGCTTTCAGGAGATTATATATCCTTATTTGCAAAACTTCATCATCCGACCCTCTAGATTCTTGAGCTATTATGGAAGAGGGTAGCATGATATTGGGAGGAAGAATGGCTTCTTTACCGTACACAAGGGTATACAGAGACAATCCTATCGAAGACTTGGGGGTAACTCTATCAGCCCAAAGGGAATTTGGTAGTGCTGAGTGCCAACTCCTCTGGTTTTCTATCACAGTCTTCTTTAAAATTATAATCATATTTTTGTTAGTAGACTTAGCCAGGCCATTCCCTTGTGGATAGTAATTGGTAGAATAATGCAACTTTATTACTTTTTCATGAGCAAAAGCAGTTAATTTAATCGATGAAAAGTAAGTAGCATTATAAAAAACTACAGAAACTGGAACTCCAAACTTGGTCATGATATGGTCCTGCAGGAAGCTGATGACCACGTCCTCATTTATTTTGCACAACGGGATGGCTTCGACCCAGCGAGTGAAGTAATCGGTCGCGGTCAGAATGTACTTGTGTTGCAGGGAGGAATTTGGCTTTATTTCCCCAATAATATCCAACACCCATTGCTCGAACGGTTCAGTGATCATCACAGGCTTCAGTGGTGCGACTGCTTTAGATTGTCTTCCACTACACCTTTGACAAACATCACACTTCTTGACATGGGCGTGTGCATCTTTGAAAAGCATGGGCCAATAATAACCGACTCTGAGAATTTTGTGAGCTGTGGTATCTCCTAAAAAATGTCCCCCAGCAGGCCCATCATGCAGTTCTGCCATTACCTTCTTCGCATCTTCTTTCTCTAAGCATCTAAGAAGAACTCCGTCGTAGTTTTTTCTGAATAATATTCCTTCAACAATTTGATAGGAGGCTGATTTGAGACGCAGCGCTCTCCTTTGCTTAGAATTCCAATGTTCTGGCAACAATCCTGCTTGAAGGTAATGCACGAGGTCTCTATACCAAGATTCAGGGGCTGTGAACAAAGGACATACATCCATCAAATGTAATTCAGCCTCATCTTGCCAGGCAAGTTCGTCATTGTTCCCATTTTCAGCCATCAATTTGCACAACCCTTACCCTTTAACTATAGAAGCTGGCTTGAATTCAAGGTCATACTCTTGAAGAGATATTACCCAATTACCCCTTCTTTCTCCTAATTCCTTCTGTACAAACAGGGACCTTACAGCTGGGTATGGGCCAATCACCTTAACGCGATTTTTTAATATGTAGGGCCTGAATTGTTTCACTGATTTGAATACTGCATAAGCTTGTTTATCAATAGCTGGGTAATTTAATTTGGCCCCTTGTAGACCAGTGCTCATGAAAGATATTGGGAATTCATCCCCCCCATCTTGTTTTTGAGTAAGCACAGCTGCTAGCAAATCATCAGATGCAAAAGTATACAGAGTGAAATCTTTATCGAAATCTAGGATTTTTAGGGATGGTGCATGTGCAACAACAGTTTTAATCTTGTTGAATGCATTCTTCTCAATCTCGGTCCATTTGAACTGTGCTCTTTGCTTCACCATTTGCTGCAGAGGTTTGACAATCTGGGCAAAATCTGCCACGAATCTTCGTACGAAGTTTATTGTTCCCATAAATGATTGCATCCCTTTTTTATTATGGGGCAAGGGAATCTGTTCAATTTCTTTGATCCTTTCCGGATCTATAGATATTCCCTTATTTGAAACTACGTGCCCTAGCAACTTACCCTCTATGACAGTGAACACACACTTCTTGGGATTGAGTGAGATGCCATATTTTCGACAGCGTTCAAAAATCTGCCTTAGATGGAACGCGTGTTCTTATCTCCTCTTTGAGAATATCGTAATATCATCGAGGTATATCACAACACTACGGCCAATCAAACCACGGAACACTATGTCCATAGCCCTCTGGAACATGGCTCCAGCGTTTATAAGCCCAAAGGGCATTCTTCTGTAAGCGAAAGTTCCCCATCTGGTCCTGAACGCTGTCTTCAACCTGTCTTCTTCGGCTACTAATACTTGAATGTAGCCTGAGAAACTGTCTAATAGCGAAAATAGTTCATAACCTGAGACCATTTGTAGTAGTTGTTCCATGGGTGTAACAGGATAGTTATCTTTATCTGAAGCGTGGTTCAAATTCCTGAAATCCATGCACAGCCTGATCTCTCCAGACTTTTTCCTCATTGGCACCAGATTTGAGACCCATTCAGAGTGCCTGACCTTAAAAATGATTCTAGCATCCAATAATTTCTCAACTTCACTTTGAATCAGCGGCTCCAATTTGGGGTGCATTTTCCTCAAAGGTTGCTGATAAGGTTTGACGCCAGCTTTGATGGGGATAACATGCATGATGATGCTGGTTTCATATGTTTTCAAATCTTCGTATGTCTAGGCAAAAACATATTTATATTGATTAAAAAGACTAATGAACTTATATCTTTCTGCTGGTGAACAACATTTGCCAAGATTCACATATTTAGGATTTATCTTAGTCCCTAAATTTATCAATTCGAACTGCAGAGATGAGCTGTGAGTTTTTACATTTGCTGGCCTTCTAAACTTTTTATTTAGATCGAACATTATTTCTAAGGTTTTGACTCCTTTAGGGATGAAATTATCATACTTCAGCTCGGTCTGATGTTCTTCATCGTCTATAATTGCTCCTTTAAATGCCTCGTCGTTGGTTAAGCATTCTATAATCTGCTGGTCATCATCGAACACTCGCAGGTTGGTGATCATATCAGGGACTGAGGGCCTGAAAGGCAATTCAATGGAGCAATGATTATTAGTAGGTACAATCCTAGCGGCTGATGTGGCCAACAAGTCAGCTACTGCATGTTTTATCCTTGGAATTGATATAATATTAAATGCATCAAAACATTTGAGTAGGTCCCATACCTCATTTTGATAAGCCTTTAAGTGAGGAGAAATACAATGTATTTGATTCCTGACCTGTTTTACAATTATTTCAGAATCTCCAAAAACTTTTAGATTACTTACCTTTAATTCGATTGCTTTCCTCAATCCTTGCACCAAAGCTTCATAATCAACTGTGTTATTCATACATTCAAACTCTAATCTACATTAAAGAAAATGTTTATTCTTCTCGGGGTCAATCAGGACACAGCCGGTCCCTGACCCTTCTAACGTCTTAGAGCCATCAAAAAACAATGTCCAGAAATAGCTAACTACTGCATGAGAATCTATTCATACTGCTAAGTTTACTATGTTACAGTCGATTTCATCAGCCTGTGAAAATCGAAGGAGATCAGGCTGGGTGTCTGACGTATTGCTAGCTTCTTCTGCTAGGTAATTTCCTGGTTCCAATTCAATAAAATAATTTCCCAACATAGAATCCACTGGTTCATTCTTCTCCTCAAGTCGAGTAACGTTGTATTTCATGTGAGGCTCCCTCAAAATCTTAATTTGGTTTGGACTTCCTTTATACGGCAGCCAAATATGTGACCAATCAGAAGAAAAATATCCATTCAATTTCGCTGACCAGTCTCTGCTAAGGACAAGCCCATAAGCGTCTGGTATATCGGCCACCACGATATCAATGACTTGGAACACTTTATCATTTGATGAAAGGTGGACTAGGACATCTTCCATATCACCAATTACCTTTACATCCGTCCTTTCCAACTGAACAACCCTCCATGTAGATGGCTTAGGCTGCCCATTTATCTTTTTATAGACTGATATTGGCATGACATTAACCGACGCCCTTGAGTCTACCAGGCAATTACGTACGTTGTGATTAAAAATTTCAAAAGTGAGGAGGAAAGGTGGATGTTTGCTCTTAGACTTACCTCCAATTCTAGTTTCTCCGATTTCTTCTTCCTCTTTAGGCCGATTGTCAGTGGGAAGCTTCTCATCCGATGCTTCAAGTGCTTTCAATAGTCTTTATTTTTGCTGCGACACTTTACACATTTCAAATAGTGAAACATTTTCCTTTACCTTCTTTATATCTTCCACGATGTCATAATCCATCTGCGGTTCAATGGGGTGTGGTTTATCAGCATTCATCTTTTCTTCATTGGGCTTGGCCAGCGCATCATTCTGCCTAGGATCTTGGCTGGTAATGGTGAATTCGGGAATTTTATCAACTGCGGAATTATTTTGAAATTTTTTAACATTTTTCTGCAACCTTTTAATCTTTGGGAGCATGAGACTGTTTTCGTTAGCTAGCCCTTGGCTCCTCGTTGTTATGTTGGTTTCCATGACATCATTGTAGCCCCGATTCTTTCCCTCTTCAGCATCAAATAACGAAACAGAATTCCACAGAACCATGGTCTCATCTTCTTGTTCTTTCGTTGAAGTGGTACTTTCTTTTCTTTCTTCATCTCCATCTTTTGTTAATTTAGAATCCAACACCTGATTCATGACCAGCGTCATTGAATTTATCCATTGAGGACAATTCTTTTCAGAGTGGGGCTGTTGGTGGAATGTGCAAAAATTGTCCATTCCTACCTCTGTTAAATTCATAGATGTTGAATTGTGTGGAGGAGGTTGGGACTGATTGTTGTCCTCTCTTTTCTTGTAATAGGGCTTGTAGAATTTTTGAGTTTCCTTCTCTTTTTCCAAGTCTATGATTTTGTTAGAAAGCTTCTGCATCATTTTTTCCATACTTTCAAAATCTGGTGATTTCTCTTCCTTACGCTTAGTAAACAATAAGGCTTTCCTTCCCACACCTTCTCTCCTGACTGTTCAGGATAATCTTCGATAATTTCTCTTTCAGCCTCCACTATTTCCGCCTCTTCATAGGTTTCCGCCAAAGTAGGCTTGGCCTTTATTTTGGAAAACATGGCCAACTCTGGGCCTAAAGCCGAGGTATAATATTCAATCAGGACCTTGTCCGAAGGTCTGTTAGCTTTAGAAAAATTATTGAGATATGCTGCAAACCTTTGGGTGAAACTATGCACCTTTTCCTTTCTCTCTTTTTTCAAGGCACATAGTCCTTTCATATGAGCTGCATGAGTCTTCTGAGCCACATACTTACTTCTAAAGATCCTTTCAAAGGTATCCCAATCAGGGATAGAGTTCATAGGAAAACCAAAATACCATGATGTTGCGGCTCCTTTAAGGGTGTGCGAGAAAAGTCTGCAAACTACATCCTCATGCTCCCCAGCCCGTAACCCTTCTATCGCCAAATAAAAACTCTGCAGGTGGTCATCTACTAGTATTTTCTCACTTGGGTCGAATTTGGGCAGCATCTTTTCAAAGGACTGAGGTAAATCATGTAGTGGAGGTGTTAGGTTTAAAGGTGATCTGGCTCTCCAGGCAGGTGGTGGATTCGGTGGGTTGGGTGGTTGATTGGCATTGACGCCTGCCATGAGTTTGGGTGGAGAGTGAGGAGGTGAGCAAATAGGAGTGTGAGCAGGAGAAATGTGAGGAGTATCTGGGCCTTCCTGATTTAAAGACAGTACAACTTCCTGTAAGGATATTTCTACAAGTTCTTCCCAATCCCCAACCAGCACTGAGTCTTCCAATATAGGACGATCATTCCTTTTATATTCTCTTTTGGGAAATTCAGGGATGATCGGCAATCCTCCAATCTTCTTCACATATGCCCTAGTGTGTATTCTCAAATTATTAACAACTCCGTTATCAATAGAAAAAAAATGTTCTCTACTCCTTTCTTCTAGAATTGGATTATGAAGCCCACTGCTTTCAGAACTGTTATCGGTGGAATAATCTCGGGAAAACAGGTTTCCTCGACCAGCCATGCACTAGCAGCCCTCCTTCTAGTGCTAGAAAACTGTTGAGGCCTGGAAAATCACAGGAAACAATAGCAAGGTATTCTCCCCAGTCAACGTTCCCAACTAGCCCGTGACTGTTTGGTATAGGGAATCCGTCCGGTTTGCGGTCCGGCTACCGTAGGTCAAGTAACAAAAAAAAAAGGTTTTACCGGTTGTGGCCCGGTCCACTGTGTATATTTTTGTATTTTTGACTTAAGTATGATATGCACGTGCCTATATAAAAATGTAGATTGATAGAGAATACGAGGAGCAGTCACAATGTGATGCGCAGGTTCTTACCTCTCGTCTTAAACTCTCTCGCATCTGAATCACACACGACAAGAAATTAAAAATAACTACCTAACCCATCCCTAGGGAGCAAGATTATTATTCATTGATGAGTAATGTATTCTGTACATGCATTATGAAAAATCACAGATAGCTTATACTTCTTTCAAAACACATGAACATTTAAAGATATTTGAACAACCAGATAGCCAATTGTTTATGAACAGCATTCATTACTCATAGTAGAAATTTTCATAAAATAAACTAGAGAACATTCATACAAGAACGTAGGTTCAAAGAGTTAGAACGATCTCATAGTTAATGAAACACAGTTGAAAATGAAATAGTTCCCCTTCAACATCTCTCATTTAAACACATTGATACATTCCACAGAGCACTTTCTCCAACAGGAAAAATTTGCAAGTTCTCGTTTGTAAAACGAAATAGTTCCTCTTACAAGCAATAGTTTATAATTTTTTCGAGGGAAAAAAGCCCCTCTCAGTTCTAACTGTTCCACATTTAAACTAAAACAGTAGATTGCTTGGGCTGCCCCCAGCGTGTGACCTTTTGGTTCCTCAAATGTTACATATCCCCATTTTACTTTCTGTACGCATTCATGATCTGATTAGTAACTGATAGATCTTTCGGGTTTACTCCTTTGTCGCTATTCATTTTTGTCTTCAGCTTCGCTTGTCCTCCTTGCGATCCTACCGGTTTCGGTTCGATATTTATCAAAACTGCCCAGCTATGTTTTTGCGCCGTGGTAATCTCAATAGTCCTTGCAATTAATTACTATACATCATTCATTGGGATTGAAAAAATGTCAAATTATATCAACCAAACGGCTACTCAACAAGAAAGATCATGTGCATAACTGTCATGAAGCTTAACAAATGCTGGAACTACTATCTCGTTCATCTACGGGTTCGAGAGAAAATACCAATGATGGAAAATGAAAACTCATCAGTGGCTTAGATGCTAACATTGGCAGGGTAGACCCATTCACAGCCGCAACGGCAGATCTTAACAGGTGACGGGTATTGCGAAAACACATGGGCCCATCGGAATCGGAGAAGATATGATCTAAAATATGGGCGGGAAAGCTCCTAATCGAAAGTCGGAAAGACATTGACATCGGAAGACGAGCGCTTTGCACAGCCACAATGGTGGAAGAGAAAAGACTACGGACACGTGACTAAAAGGTCGACACGCATCGGTGGTCGAAGCACTTTACACTTCGGGTGCTTAGCTGCTTCCAGAGCCGCAACGGCGGAGAACGAAAATACAACAACCTTCAATCAAACATAATCTGATGCTCAATCTACGAAAAATATTAAGTGTTCAGAACACCTTTAAATTTGTCGACAGTCAACAACCTGTTTTACTTCCAAACTAGCAGCCCTTCGAAGAACAACTAATCTAATAGACTAGCAAAACCAAACTCAAAATCTGCGACCCACACAATTTTCAAAACACAAGCAACTTCCGAAAATAGGACGAGAGTTAATCTTCAACAAATCGTTCAAAATTAAAGCATGACCAAAACGATTAAAAACAACGCTAAATCATGAGGAGGGGACCAAAATTTAAGAAATTTGGGGAAAACAGTTGCAGCTGCAACAGTACCCTATCAAATAAAAATGTGTAATTCATTTTAAATAAAGCATTGATTTTAGTGGTTGTGATTACTCAAAGGAAATGACCGTGCAACATGTTATGACTCAGCAATTAAATTAAATATGCACGCCCAACCACAATGCCAAGCGCAATTTTGTCTAAATGAGAAAATGGGGTATGCCACTACATGAGATGCATATAAAATCGTTCATTTCCAAATGCCAATGCAATCCTTCCTATGTGAAATCCTAAACACTACTCTCATCCAAGCAATCCAATGCAAGTACCTACTTAAATCCATATGTGAAATGCAAATAAGAATGCAATAATTATTTTGTATTTACAATATAAAAGAATGACAATGCAAGAAAAGTCATTAAAATTCTCAATCTCTGCAGTAAGCATCAAATACAAGCCAAGAAAGACACCGAGACAAAAATACTAATGCACTAATGGAAAAACAAAAAAGGAGATAAATGACTAGAAATACTTTAAAAAAAAAATCAATGAAAAAGGGGTCTCTGGTCATGAAATAAGCAGTCAATAGACAACATCAGCACCTAGGAAGACCCAACCACACTAACAACCCACCCAACAACTTCCCACATCAAACTCAAGCAAAAAAAGCAAGGATGTACCCGATTGTTCAAAGAACAGTAGCATATGTACACGAATTTTAGCCAAAAACCTGCATGCACACGTGAATTTTAGCCAAACACTTGCTTGTATACGTGAATTTTATCCAAAAACCTGCGTATGTACGTGACTTTTAGCCAAAAACCCATGTACGGAGAATAAAGTGGTAAAAAGCAGGCCAAGGTTCAAACCAAACTAGGCGAGTTTCAATGGATGAACATACTACTAAATGCGACACAGTAACTAGGAGAAACAGAGAGCAATTCAAGTACATTGTGCCCCCAAACCCCAAAGAAAAACAAGGAACATCCCTAGTGGAGTCATTAATTCTGTTACAGAGAGAAACTTGCTATGGCTTGGTGTATAACACAACAGAATGAATGACACCATAAATCAATCCATTCCAATATGCAAGAGAAATGAATACATCTAACACTAAGGGATATGACGCGTAACTTATTCCGAACGGTTGATGTGGATCCCCATTGAACTTTTCCAACACACTTGTATTCACAATTTGCTCTCAACAACATCAAACAAGACAAGCATGATATATATCAAAGTGCTTGCCTACTCTAGCATATATAAACCATCATGTATAAGTAAATAGCTACATCCATGGATACAATATTCATATTTATGCACATGTATTGGATAGGAAATGGATATTTCTATTAATAAAAACAAAGATAGAACAGTGACAAACTCTTTCGGCACTTATTTGAACCAGAGAAACCAAGTCCACCACCTGGGTCTCCACCACTTCAATCCTCCATCACAATGGAAAGCTTACAAAGCAAAGGAAATCTTGGGAATAGCATCACTATGTTCTCCAAAGGGACAAAGGGATGCAAAATCAAGCATAAAAAAATGAGGAAGCAATGAACTATAGTTTCCTTTCTCTCAAAATGCTCTCCCTTCAATGTATCCAAGAGGCTCAATATATATCCCTCCAAACAGGCAATAGAGGGTTGAGTCCAAGTTTTCTCAAGGAATATGGAAGGCCAAGACTCAATTTATTTGGGACTCTATGAGGAAAACTCCAATTTTTTTTGTCTTCATGCACATTTTCCGATATACGCAGGTATTGGATCAAAAGTTGTGTACACGTGGATATTTATTTAAAATTCATGTATACACATAAATAGGTGCTTTTGGGGACTTTCTTGGGACATCAAAGTATAACTTGAGCAAAGAGGGTCCAAGGAGTCTACAGAGGGACATGGAAGGCCATAAATATGTGATCTACCAAGTGTGGTAAAATCAGTTATAACAATCACTCTTATCCACATAGTTCAAAGAATCACACAGGGAAAGAATAACATAAATGATGATGCATTATCGTCTCTACAGTACCCTCTAGACCTCATATAGTAGGGGGAATCTATTATCATGAAAAAATAACAAATATCCAAATACACATTCACAAGTTCTAAAGAGAATAATGATCCCAATGTACCCAAAAAACAAAAGCAGTACTAGTTAAACTCTGGTTACTAGCACTGCAACGTGAGCTCCCATAACAACATCTATGCTGCAATGCAAAATATCCTTCGATACCCGCACTACTGACACAAACAATGGGATCTCACCCACCAACAACAAATTTATGGCTCATCAAATCTCCACTTACCTATTTAAATTTGAAATTGGCCTCCCATACACTTGATTTTCTTAAATGGCTTCCTAGTGTAGTCATGAGTTCAAACCATGAATCAATGGGTACACATTATCATCCTATCATTTCTTATCCACTTATTGGCATGTAAAAAAAGGGCATGGGCATGCAATTTGTAGGAATATTTGGAAGAAAATTTATGTTGCAGGAATTGTGCTTGAGCTCTCATCTTGCTCACCCTTTTCCATTTTCCAAGCATTTCTAGAGTCCCCTTGCCTCCTTCCCTTAAGGGGAAATTTTTCTTTCCATCTTTCATTGGTTCATAAACCATACTTCAAGTCTTTGTTGCAAAGGAAAGACCTCCCTTACAATTATTTTTTTCCTCTATTTTGAGCTCACCTCTCTAAGGTGTTTGTATTAGTTGACCATTGGGAAATATAAGCGGTTTGTCTCATTGTGATTGTTGAATTTTTCAGGCTCTCACCCTTCTTTTCTATTTCATTCAAGTTTGTATTATTTATATCTATTTTGTTTTAGTTGGATTATAAAAATATACTATAGGATCACTTGGGGTCATCCATCCTCACAATACCTATTGGGCCAGGAAAGAGCATTAGAAATAAAGTACAGAAGAAGTTAGGAAGAAATCTACACAAGGAGGAAAGTGAAGCACAAGCGTAGAAAGGAAAAGCAAGCACACGACGCAAAGGAAGGCAAAGGAAGGAAATGAAGCACAGAATAGAGAAAGTTGCAATAGAAGAATGAGATAGACTGCGGAAAGGAGTAGTGTGACTGAGGAAAAGCCAATCTACAGGTGTGCAGAAGGGTAATGGATAGAAAGTGGCAGGTCAGGAAGATCGTGGGTGTTGGAATTGGCGTAAGCTGGTGGAATTCACACCTATGAAGGAATATATGTAAGTTAGGCCAATAGTGCCTTGTGTCAGTCGTACCTATGACAGCTTGTAACCATTTTTTTTACGGCTGATTATGACCTGTAATAAATGAACTATATGTAGTCGACCCTGCATGGTCTTGTAGAAGCTAGAAATAAGAGGAACCCGTTTTGTATAGGGGTTTAATAAATTGGGAAGTAGGGAACTTGTTAACCCAAAAAATCCCTCAATGATCTCTACATGACCTACACCACCCATAGACATCTATGTACAACCCTCATTTGACCCCCACACCCTTGCTAAGGCTCAAAAATATGAAAAAGGGCTTAAAAACCCCTAAAAAGAGCCAAAATAGTTCTCATAGGGCTAAAACCTCCAAAAAGGGGCTGAAACCCCTCAAAGGAGCTTAAAACCCCCAAAGGAGCTAAGAATTGGGAGAAAGGGGCTTAAGTCCCAAAAACAAGGGCTAAAGCCCTAACCAGGGGCTTAAAACCCTAAATCTCTAGAAAAATATATAAATAGAGGGGTGGGGGTCACTCTCAAAACACTCCTTCTCTCCTTATCATTATGCTGCCTATGTGAGTGACTTGAGACCCTTTGCCTCTCAAGCCATTCACCCTCCCTCTTCTCCATTGCTCCACAAGCCAAGCTTCCATCCCAAAGAGAGAGGTGCTTCCAAAGCTAGGGCATGGTGGCCTATTTCCACCCAAACATAAGGTATAACCATTTGTTTTCATTGTTATTTTAGTTTTCTAATTGATTTGTTTTCATGTTTCTTTGCTAATGCTTTGTTGCAGGTTTTCCCTTTGATTTCTTGCTGCTATATTTTCGTTTTTCTAACCATTTCATGCAAGGTTTCATAGCTTAGCTCTAACGGTTCTTTGTAGGTTCTCTTCCAACCAACAGGAACCCTACCCTTCCGTCCTATAGACAGAAGGTAGCTTTTCCTACCTATAGCTAGGGTGAAAGCCCTATTATATATTTGGCGACCATACTAGGTCGATCCCACAGGATCCCTGGATTTTTTTTACAAGTTTTAGATTTTATTTATGTTTTCTTGCCCTAGTTTAAATTTCTGTCAAATCTAGTTTAGATATTTGTTTTTCTGCTTTTTTGTTTACAACCGAGCCTCCTTAAGGCAAAACCAATCCCTTTTGGCCACGATACAAGTTATTGTCAACCGTTCCCAGCTCAGGATTCAAAATTTTCAAGTTTTCGGGCCAGGTCACTCTTATCAGGCTAACAGGTGCGACCAGGTCACCCATTTACCCCAAAAGGAGCAACTTCACTCCTAGGAGCCAGATCACTTATTTTGGGTAGAATCAGTGACCCCCTCACTCATTTAAGCCCAAAAGGAGTGACCTACTAGAAATAATATTTCCCGACTGTTTGGACTGTCGGGGCGGCCTTACCGCTACTGTCCAGTAGCATGTTTCCATATGTATACAATTTATGTATATTAATGATAGATTTGATTGGTTATTGATATATATGAATCTGTTTTAAGAATTGGATAAATTACTGTAAGTTAGTTTTCAGTTTTTAATTAAGCATTGGAAATTAACCCCTTGCATAGCCCTTCCTCCTCTACCCAGTCATCACCCTCCAGGGTATTCTGGGATAAGATGAAGGGTAAAGATCATATAGTAATAGGCACTTCATCTATGATTGCTTTAGATCACTAAAAACGGGTGACTCGGAAAGTAGAGGGGGTGGTAGGCCCAGGGGGCCTCACGACGTTCACGTCCTCCCTGTTGACCGACCTTGAACTCAGAGAGTGACCTGAGGATCTACGGATGGGATGAGTCCCATTGTGTTGAGAGCCCAACACTCTTTCCTAATCGAAGAGGAATACAAGTGTGAGGTAGTCACCTATCAATTCTACCATAGTTCAGGTTCATTAATTGCATGTTTCAAATTTTTTGTTCAGCAATTCACTGGTTTCATAACAGGTTACCCATTTTGTAAGTGCTGTAACAAACCAGAAATGTCTGTGAAGTATTCATAAACCATAAGTGCAGTCACCTAACAGAAAATAATTTATCAATGAACAATATTTCATACACTAAACATGTACATAACCACACCAAGTAAGATAACCAAACTCAGTTCATGACGCTAAGACAACCATTAAAATCTATCAAATTTACTTTAATTCAAACACTTGCGGTGTTTGAGGACCTAATTCCCTGACTGCCTTAACCATGGGAAGTACTTGGGGCTCAGACCTGAAACCCATTGTGAGGAGTACCATGGGAACGCAAAGTAGCTGGCCATTGAGAGGAATTTCCAAGTGAAACGGGAAACAACCCCTACTGACTGACTATATATCCTGTGAGGAAAAATCCAAGTGTTGTCTCCTAGTAGTCTTGGTGGCCGAGTGACCACCTAAAAGCCAATAGGAAGCCACTGAAACTGGGGTCTAGAATGTCACTACCAGATTACAACACTTACTCTACCAACCAGACACAATTGATCCCCCACACTCTTCTTCACGCCTAAGAGGTGATCCACCACAGTTCAGGTCCTTGAACCAACACCGTTGAGACCATTCTCAATGATCCTCTACACCGTCAAAAGGCCACACGACTTCTAACTCAAAATCAGACTCATATCAATCTGAGATAGATTTACACACTATACCATCTAGCCCCATGGCTAGTGCAAATCCAGAACCATTTTCTAGCCTAGTGATAGGCAGTGGACCCATGTCCATACCTCACACCACCACCAACATGCCTACTGGTGGTCCTAGCACTATCATGCAGACTATCAGAAGTCAATTGCCTCCACCCATACTTACCAGTCAAACTGTCCCTCCTATCATACATGGGGGTAGTGGCACTTTCGCTCACAATGTCCCTCATGCCATACTTAGGGGCAGTGGCCCTTCCACTCACACTGTACCACTTGCTATACCTGGGGGCAATGGCCTGTCTGCAACTGTGCCACAAGTCCCCCTTGTCATTCAAGGACATCATGTTCCTGCAAACCCCACCACCATTGTCGGTCCCTCCCATATTAACCTTGGGTCAAACCTCCCTTTCATGGCACTCATCAACTTGCCTGACTTGGCCAGGTTAACCAATGACCCTATCTGTCATCAATATTTTTGGCCCCCAATGCCAACCAAGCTCCCTTCATACATTCCTAATTTTGAGGGGAAGGCAGGGGAGTTCCCCCAAAACCATATAATGACATTTCATCTATGGTTCTCATCAAACAACATCGTCGATGACTCGATCAGACTCAGACTATTCCAACGCACTCTTACAGGTGCTGCAACCAAGTGATACATTGAGCTACCATAATACAAGTATTAGGACTTCAACTCCTTGGCCTTTATGTTCCTACAGTATTTCCAGCTCCCCATCAGATATGATGAAGGAGTGGAAATATTGCTATATTGCCTCTAAAACACTACAACCCACATCACCAACCACATCCACGAGTGGAGTTGACATCGTATCTTGTGCAAGATCAAGCTTGATGACAGGATCTTCCTTGAATGGTTCTTGAAGACATTTCTACCACCTATAGCCAAATACGTCACCTCGAAATGTCCCCAAACAGAGGAAGAGGCCATATTGAAGGCCCAGTAGTTTGACCGCATTTACGTACAGTCTGGATACCTCTACACCATCATTCCAAACGCTCCCCATGCAGGCACGACTTCTTACCGGGATGCGCCGAGGGCATCCAACGCTACAGATGGAATTATAGGCTATGTCTCCCATCACTCACAACACCATGTGGCACCATATATGATTCCACCACACACAAGCAACACCCCTAGTGTTTCCCACCCAAATCAAGCTCCCCGCTACTCAAGGATGATGTCTCATTCCGTTGCCACAACCTTCTACGCACAACCCATGCCACAACAACATGCCTATGTACCAACTTGGTTGGCACAACAATATTCAGGACAAATGCATGGATTTATAGCCCCTCTAGCTCCCCTATTCTACTATGTACCACCTGTGCAAGCCACCCCAGTCCTCACCTCAACTCCATTAGCCCCCACGGAACAAGTTTTTGCTCAGCAGAATCGTCCCAATGAACCAACCCCCAATAACCAACAAGGACAAGGTAGAAATAACCGATCTAGGAATTGGGGAAATAACCAACCGTAAGGAGGCGGCCAACAACCAAACCCACCTAGAAGCAATGCTCCGTTACCGACAAATAATCCATGCAAACTATGCAACTTCTACGAGCACTATATGCATGAGTGCCCCTTCATCGGTCGCACCAAGCAGGTTCTTTAGAATGAAGCTCAACACGACACCAATGTGGTTTCCCTAGCTCAACCCAACCCAACACTACCGGGACCCCCACCCATGGTGCTATAGAACTCGTTACCACTCCATGAGTTGGTAGCAACTGTACCCATGCCCCCACTTTCCCCCGCAGCCCCTGCTGCAGCCCCGCCTATAGGGACAGGGGTTCATCACCTGCTAGCCATAACAACTAACGAGGTAAACTTGCAGAACAGGCAGAACCAATATGGGTCCACTATCAAAACCGTTGACCCATTAGTGGCATCCACATCCAAGGCAACAAACATACCTCTTCACTTACCCCCTTTTCCTTGATTCCCCCCCATACGGCGGGTGGTCAACAATGCCACGAATAGAGCTGTTATGAGCTATAACATCATGGATGAATTGGCCCAAACACCTACAGCCATGTTCACTCTCAAGGTGCTTAAAACATGCCCAACACAAAGGAATTCTCTACTGGCTTCCCTCGGTGTTGTAGACCCCTCCGAATCCAAATTGATCACTTTTGGTTTGGACAAAGGAGAACCCGGAATTCCATCCACCATCGCCTTCCAAATTCAGGTCTCAATCCAAAATTTAGTGGTCCATCGATGCATCGTCGACGAAGGGGAATCCACCTGTGTTATGTCAATAGTTTTCTAGTAGAAACTTGGGTCCCCTACCCTTCAACCGTCCACTACTACACTCCATACTTATGATGGCCACCCCACTAGAGTGCAAGGCATCCTTCTGCATGTCCCCATAACTTTAGTAGGGAAGACAGTCCTAATTGACATAGAGGTGGTCAATGCACAATTGGACTATAACCTGCTCTTGGGACGAAGCTACATGTACGCCATGAGAGTCGTGGCATCCACCGTGTTCTGCCTTATGATGTTCCCTCATGATGGAAATATTGTGATGGTGGATCAACTGACTTACCATGATCCACAGGGGCCAATGGCACCAACCAATGTTATCCCTACTGTCGACAGCATAGTCGCCCCACCATTATTGAACATAGGACTTGGGTTATTCACCGACACCTCTATGACAGCTCCCTTCCCCTTCGTGTCACCTCCACTGACACCAAGTGACACTGCGAATTTGTGCATGCTATCATCTAGCACCAGTACACCCAAACCCCAACCACAGCCACAACACCAACCGTAGCCGCAGCACCAACCACAGTCGTAGCTCCATCCGTAGCCGTAACTCCATCCACAGTGGTAGCTCCAGCCACAGCCACAACCTCAGTCACAACCTCAACCTCAGTTACCAGGGAAACAGTGGTGTTCATTCCCACTCAACACGATCCTTTTCCTTTTCCTTTTCCTTTTCCTACCATCCGAGATCGTGAGTAAGTCTGTCTTGGCAACCTGCAATTTATACGATTTCACATTGGGAGTTCCTATGTGGTTCCTTGAACCACCTACCCTACCTCTAAGGCCCCAATATGTGTTGACTCTTGTCCATCCAATTGAGATGATGTTGCACCTACCTCCAGGTCCATCAAAGACTCCTCCCATCTCCAGGCTTGCCCCTCTTCCTCCAATAGAAACTGGGGGCAAGGCCACCAAATCCACAATCGATACCATTTACATTATCTCTAGCACCAGTTTCCCTTCCATCTCGTCGGTTATGGAAGATCCACCTGATCTATCTTGGAACCACTTACACGATGACAAAGAGATCTGTAAGACCGCCTCCGGTTTTACCCCGTTCCCTTTAAACCATAGTGTGGAATCGATTCTTCCCATAAAATACCATATTCTTTCACCCTGCCTTTCCAATGACCTTCGTCTCGGTAAGGGGGCATACCTCTTCACTGACTCAGATATTCGAGTCTTGAAGAATCCGTGCAACGGGATCCACCTCAAGAGAGTCTATGCCTAATATAACTACTATGAGTCCCTTATAGTGTAGTTTTTCCTTTTTTGTTTTACAATGTTTTTACCACAAGTCATAGCTCCCCTATAGTAATAGTTCTACACATAAGGATAGCCCACTGGAGGTTACGGTACCACATCTGCACATGCACACATTATGTCGCACGTATGAACTAGATACCACCATGATAACATACCATCAAGTCCCTAGACCTGTCCTAGAGGTCCAATCAATTTGAATACCACCATTGGAATTGCACATTGTATGTTGAGCTAGATCTGTACCCATAGGCCCCCATTTGGTTTAGTTTTTTTATATGCATCACAAAACTAGGGGAAACACCATGAGTTTCTATTCTGAGTCACCCAGAGTCTATTTGAGACACCCCTCACACCTCTG
The DNA here is from genome assembly GCA_001517045.1 of Pseudotsuga menziesii. Taxonomy (NCBI): domain Eukaryota; kingdom Viridiplantae; phylum Streptophyta; class Pinopsida; order Pinales; family Pinaceae; genus Pseudotsuga; species Pseudotsuga menziesii. The sequence continues at coordinate 5,204 of LPNX011087637.1, read as the reverse complement.
GCTTCATATTTTCATCCTCTATGTTTTAGTGAGACCATAGTCTCATGTTTAATAAGTAATTTTTGGGGCCACTTCCTAAGAATTACCATGGTTCACGTACCACATTGTGATATAAGAATCTTTGGACCTATACCTGCATCATATCATCCTACCACAACTTATGTGGGACTCCGAACAATCTTCCCGGAAGGCACATCATTTTATTTCAGCATATAACTATCTAATATGTCCACCACAACTCACATGGGTACCCGGACCACTTCCCAGAGGGTGGATCATTTATTTCACATATAAATATCTCCAGACTTGCACTCACATCATATGTAGTCTAGTCCGTCCACCACAACTCACACATGACTCTCTTGACCTTTGTTCGAGATCCACCTCGGTTTGCATGCCTCTACCACACCGACTCGTGTGCCTCTACCACAATCTATCTTGTGCATGTATTGGTATGTTCAAGATCCACCTGCTCCATCCACACTACATGGATGACCTTTGGACCACTATCCATTGTCCCGACATGGGGGCACCTTCAATGCCCCCTCAATCGGTTGACCATACTGGAGTTTTCGTTAAGCTCTTTTCTGACTCCTAAAAGAATGAAAAGATTCCCGAGCGTCACTGCTTCCTTTCCTGCTCATTAAAGTAGAGGAAAGGGCGTCTACATAATCTCATTTATCTCCTTTTGTGGACTATGTAGACCACCACCTGAAAAGGACCAACTTGGCACATTCAAGCCAAGATCGTTCCCCTCTGCCTCCTTTTATGCTTTCTTGGGTAGAGGGGCTGAAGTTTATGAAAAATCTCACCATGGGTTGTCGTTAAGCTCTTTTCTATCCTGTTGCCGCCTTTCACACACCTGGGTTACATGGCATAAATATTCAAGCCACTCGGTGTGTCCTTGGGGGCAAGTCTCGAGTCAAGGCTGTCACCTTGTTCTTGACTCCTCCGTTTAGGCTAACTCCTAACGAAGCCAAGGGGGGTAGACCCTATTGAATTACTAAGGCTAATTACTTAGTGTGATGGTGTTATAAATATTAAGTTGTTTAGGAGTTTTGAAGTTAACCAATGAAAAAAAAAGATAACAAGATGCAATATTTAAAGCATATAATCACAGTCATGACACTCAATATAGATATATAATTGAAAGAAATGATCAAATAAATCACCAGTGCCTTAAATGGATTCAACAAAGAAAATAATGTGCTTGCATGCACTTGAATGAATGTTTTGCAAATATCTCTTGGTATATTTTAAATTAGTGTGGAATGTGAATGAAATAAATTAGGCGAAAAGGGGACTCTAGATATACCTGAGGGGTACTTGGAGTATGTCCAAAAGTGAACTTTCATGGCTACCCGTAAGGTGTTTGTGGGCTGGAACGGAGTCTCAAAGACTATTTTTCATAACACACTCATCAAGGTGTGACAAATATCGGTGCCTTGAGGTCACTTTCCAGTTGTTCCCACTCCTTTGGGTATTTTGCCACCTCTTACAGTTCGTTCGAGGCGTTGGAATTTTTCCTAATGGTTTGTCAATTTGGGAGGTGAGGACTAATTAATCTAGTCACTCAATTTCTTTTGATGCAGCTTGACTGATCGGATGAACCACAGCCAAGTACAGAGCATACACACTGGATTCTTCATTATTTTTAGTAAATTTTAGAAGAGGTGTTCTTATTAAAAAAGAAAACCCTCCAGGAACCTCTTTCAGTCCAAGTGGACCTCAATCAAGGAATCAAGGAGGGGTTGATTTTATTATGATTATCAATAATAAATAAGAAAAGGAATCAGAGATACATAACACCGATTTTCTAATTAGTCCTACCACACATCTCTTTCCCCTTGCGGATCAATCGGGAAGTCGTGGGGTAAGTAGTATGATTACTTTTGAATTGAAAATATGGAATAATGCAAAACATTATCAAGTTATACAATCCTACATGTCAACACTAAACGAGAACATAAAAAGGGAAAAATACAAAAAAGTGAAACGGACGCGGATCCCCCCTGGGGGGATGGGGTGCGGGCTCGAAAGAGCCTACTCAAAAATGATTTCCTTTTATTATTATTGGTTAAAATATCATCAAACTGAAATATCGGAAACCTCTTGTTCCTTATACAGGATGAAACCAAGATCTTACAACTTTCCAAAATTTTAAAATTTTAGTCAAAGGGGAGACCCCTGGGGGGATTTGAACTCTCCCGAGGCAACTTTCAAACAGAATATTATCTTATTTTATGTTACACATTCTAAAATCCATCAAGCATGTTAGAATAAAATATTCCCAAAATCACTTTAAGAGTACCTTTGGGTCAACCTACCTTAACTCAAAAAAGACTAAGTTAAAACTAGCTAAACAAGTGAAAAAGGAACCAAGGAAAGAAAGAATTCCTTGGGATCTTGGCTTGCTGTTTGTGCAGCCAATTAAAGATGCACTGATTTCTGGATTTAATATTTTTAAAACAGAAAATAAAATCTAGAGCATGCAACCTACGGATTCTCTTTAACTTGCCATGCAAAACGGACGATTTCCCTAAGCTAGATCTAGAATGCTTAATGATACTTTTCAGAAATGAGATCTAGACTATGAGATTTGAAATAGTATATATATGTAATTTTTAATTTAATATGACAGATATAAATTATAACAAAGCTTGAACATAGTAACCAGATAAGAAAATTGAATTTTATAAGGAGGAAGAGAGAGGAAGAGTGCTGGTAGCCTTGAAGATCCACCGTGGAGCTTTCAGGTGGAATGTCGAGGGACTATGCCTTTGAATGGTTTTGGAGAGAGTGAAGAAGCAAACTATATCAACATCCTCTCCAAGCTAGGAACCTGAAACTAAATCCAAATACTTTCCAAAATACTTGTGAGATCCGGTTAATACATACACAGAGATTTCAGAATAACATACATATAAACTTATAAAACATGCTGAATCTAGATCTCTAAACATGCATCAAAGGAAAGAGATGGCCAATAAAATTATTGAAAAGCTCCTTTCCTATCAATATTATAATAAGCTTATTATCAATCTTATCAATGAATCCACAAATAACTAGCAAATTATGAACATAGATACAGGTTACCTCAGTAAAACATGGCAATGCTCATCCACACATACAATGACATGACATTGTATTGCCTCCAAAGCTTCTATTTATTTCAAATGAACAATAAAAAAAATACAATATAAACAGCACCTCAATCCCAGTTCTGACTCTTGGAAGAGGTGGTCTGAGATTTATTTATACAAAAAACAGGAGATCCAGCCCAGGGGGGTGCAAATCCCAAGGAGATAGACCACTACAGTTGAAGGAGAGTCCATCAATGCCTGATCTGAAGCTGAAATGAGCTTCCACTGAGCCTACCTTTCAATCAGGGGGCTGATTGAGCTGACACATCAACCACAGAGCTTCCAGAAGAGCCCACACGTGTGGAGGAGAGATAGAGGGCACAATTCCCCATAAAGGAGGTTGAATTTCAACTCTGGATCTATCCAGATCACCACCTTCAATCAAGGATTTGTTAGATCTAGTCAATTTGGTGCTAATGAGACTAATTTCAATCAAATCGGTTGAGAATCCATTGATCTAGGCTTTTGGATTTGCTCCATTATTCATCTATTTATTAATTAAAATAGTCAATAATTGATTTTTTGGGGCTTTCTGACCCGAGTGATGGAAAATCACTCAAAACTAGGAAATAGTGGGTTTATAGGTTTACTGGGTGCTCTTAGCTTGAAAATGAGCACCTACATGACTGAATCTGAGTTCTGAGCCCACTTTTATTACAAAACCAGTTTTCCCAATTAAACAATTAAAAAATAGCCTTAGTTTTGGAAAAACTAAATTTTAATAAAAAACACTAAAAAAAATTTAAAAATTAAAAAAAATTAAAATACCTAGGGGGACTTAGACATGTTCATATGAATCAACCATAATGCCTAGCATGTTTATACATTGACACATAGACTCTAATAACCTCAATAGGCCTAAATGCCAAGTCGACCACCCCAACTTTGGAGCTATTGAGTGAAAAACTCATAAATTATCAGTCGTTTATTCAGCAACCAATAATAACCAAGGCAAAAAACACCCTGGGATGATTAGATTGACAAATAAATTCCAAGAGACCGAGTCTTTTACAGACACTATCATGCTAGAACATTTATTACAACTCCCCCAGGGGGGTATGAACATGTGATATAGTACAACAAAGTTTCCCAGAAGCAAGACTGGAGGTACTCTGAAGTCTGAACAAGTTATCCTTGTCTGGTTCACCAGGATCACTTGATAAAAAACCACTAAGTACAACTTAGGTGGTAACACATCCTTCTCATCAAGAAAATATCACTGAGCAAACTTGGTCTCATTCATGCTCGTAAAAGTATCTGAATGGCAGTCCAGTCAGTACAGGTTTAACCTTTTTCAGCCTAATTGGACTACCAATGGTAAAGAAGTCTCTCATCCCCTAAAGGATGGGCGAGCTCTCCTATGTACACTTTTAACCTTTTTCGGGCACAGGAGACTATCAATGAAAAGGAGCCCCCACTGGAGTCTTCTTCATGCTTTTAGACTCTCTAAAATTGAAAGCACCATCAAGCATTTACTTTATTGGGCTCACCAAAAATCCACGAGATTGTACCACAATGGTGTCTCTAGACACCACCCCACAGATAACGGCTCAACAACATTCCCACTTTGGGTTGCTTTTTGTTTAGAGTATTCTGCAATGTTTCTTCCTTGGATCCCATCAATACCAAAAGTGTCTACCTTCACCAAGTATTTCCCATCTATAGTTACATTCCCGGTATTACAACTATGATCTCTTTCCCATGAGTCAGTTTCATTTGTTTCCTGGTCCGCCCTACCGTCATACTCTGAACAAAGGAAGTTTGATTCCTTCGTGATTCCCTGCCCCTGTTCCACCTCCTCACCCTGCCCCCCATTCAGTGGGTTAGTCCTCAGACTGCCTCACATCATTCGGTTATCTCCCTCGCGCTTCTAGTCAAGGAAACACCATTTCCTTGACCAGTTGCAGGTCTCCCCATGTCGATGACAACACATGTATTCCAGAGGATAGACCCAGAGGTCCCTGTTGGGCACTGTTTTTGACCCCTTTTTGCCTCTTATATAATCCTCATTTCCTTTATAAAACCTCCATTTTGAGTAGAAAGCTTTAAAGTTCATCTATA
>LPNX011087602.1:75910-157574 GCA_001517045.1 Pseudotsuga menziesii | reverse complement strand
CAAAGAAAATCATTCACAAGCACCAGTTAATGAAGATTGTTCAGGACAAATCAGAAGAATTAATGGTACAGGTCAACAGGTTCAAAAAAGAGTTTGAAGGGCTATTCAAAGACGGGTTGCCATGCTTTTGGAACGAAAAGGGTCGAATGCTCCCGCAGGAACATTATAATCACCTGATTGTCAGGGCTCGTATGGACCATTCAAAGTTTAATGAGCTGGAGAAGAGCCTGTCGGGACAAACCATTGTGGACGTGCTAACTGAAGATTTCAAAGTCCTGCAGAAATTCACAGCTATCAGAACCAGATTGCCTAAAAAGTCCTACGAAACATACATGGAGCTCCAGGTAGCCATCCGAGAAATGATGGAAAGCGACACCCCAAGTTCCGAACAGTGGAAGGCTGTAGAGCGGCTGGGGAAAACAAAGTTTACTCTTCCTCCGTAGGAAACAAGTGGAAGATACCGTGGAGCTGATGGGGCAAAGATTCGGAGCTGATGGGGCAAAGATTCGGAGCTGATGGGGCAAAGACATGGAGCTGTTGGGGCAAAGATTCGGAGCTGATGGACCAAAGTTTGTTATCTAGTTGTTTCATGCTTTATGATCGGTTAGGAATGGAATTGTAACAACTTCCTAGTGGTGTAGGATTTCAGTTACAAACTCTAATTTACGCCGGTCATTCTGTTATTGATCTGCTGGAGGCAGACTTATTGTTTGATCTATAAATTTGTATCTCTTTTATGAGATGGGGGTTGGAACCCATCAGATGAAGTAATTTGTGGAGAACATATCTGTCTTATTTTTAATACCAGAATGAATAGATGAGAGTTTTTTTTTCAGAGATTCATGTATCATTGACATTGCAGTCCGTGCTTTCTTTCTCTGTGTGATTTGTAATTTTCCCTGTGTAACGCTCCATTCTGTTTTTTCTGTCGTATCTGGAACATAGTGTTTGATGTTTAGAATTCATATGCTTATGCTCTATTCATCGTTTCAGGTATTATATGATCTTTTCTACTAAAGTTGATATGGAATTCGTCTTAGACGCTCTGTATTGATGGGTTGTTCCCTTATTTCTTCTATTTTCACCCTGACAAATGAAATGACTACAATTATGTGATTATCTTGCCTTTGAAAAATCCTGTGTATGCATTTTGGGAATCTTTTTATATGTATATGACTCCATTGCCCAATGGATATGTGATTGTTTCAACCAAATAAATAAACCTTTAAATATTGTTACCGTTTGGTCTTGCAATTTGTAAAGTTCATGTTGAGAGATCCCTCTCTGGGAGAAATTACCAATATCTTCCTAAAGTGGTTTTGCTATTACCTCGGGGTGTGCCTTTTACAACCTGGGTACATTCTGAGTGCTAACAAAGTGCAGGTAAGGTAATATTAGTAAATGAAGTATGTGCCCCTTAGAATTGAAACAAACCCTCCCATCCATGAAATTAGTGGGTGTCCAAAGGAGTAGATGTGCACCCTCAGATGATATCTCCCCTACTTGTCCATAAAAGGACAATGTTTTGGAAACTTCATCGAGGATATGAACGCATGTTGGCAGCAAAGCAACTACCTTGACAGTAGCGGGGCCCAAAAGGATTTCCATGGTAGGTATCCTTTGTGTTAGTTTTTACAAGATAATAGCAGTATAACTTAATTGCAAATAAACAATAGGATCTCTAGAAGAAAGACAAAACAAAGAAACAAAGAACACAAGAATTTATCCCGGGAAACCCAATCGGGAAAAACACAACAAACCTTCGTATAGAGATGATAGTTTCTGAGAGCGGAGAGAATAAGTAAGAGAGAGAAAAAGGTCTCTTTAAGATACAACCCCAAAAAACACTCCTCCTAGCTACAGTAGCACATCTTCTTATGTTGGAGCGAACTTGTTGTGTGTGAGTAACAAATGAGGAGGGGCGCCTCCTATTTATAATGATTTTCCAAGTGACTCTTTACTAGGGCCAACCTACCTTGGGAAAATACAAAAATAATTATAATTTTATTATTTTATTGTGTAATCTATCCCCGGGGTTTACATTGATTTTTTCTAGGTTTTACATGAGTAATTACATCTATATAATCTCCCGTAGGAGGTACAAGGAAATGCAATACAAGTATAATAAGAATAACTTCTGAAGTTGCACAAATTCCAACACTCCCTCTCAACAAGGAAGGTATTCTTCAGATTTGGTCATCATCAGCATCATGAACATCTGGGTCTCTTCTATACATCTCATCTGTCTCGATCATCTCTATACATATTGAAGGTTCTCAACACAATCTTCATCTGCTGAGAGGTGTCATCATGTATCTGATCTACTTAGTCCATTGGCAAATCCATCAGTTCTGTAACGCTACATAATCCATTAGAAAATATAACACTCAACATCTCATTTACTACAAGTCCACCTCTAACTGAGAACTAGGACATGCTTCACACGACCATCTACTAACCGTTCCTCTCAAGTGTCGATGGGATTTTTCCCACATCGGGTTGAGAACTAGGGCGAATAGTGGTCACCAATGTACACAACCATCTACTATCTATTCGTCTCTATTACCTTATGGGATTTATCCCACACCGGGCTGAGAACCAGAATGAGTAGTGGTCACCAATGCACATGAGCGTCTACTTCCTTTCCGTCTCAATATGCTAATGGGATTTCTCCCATGCCAGGATGAGATCCAGGGAGAGCAAAGGCCATTGGTGTACACGACCATCTACTACATGTTCGTCTCACAATGCCGATGGGATTTCTCCCATACCATGCTGAGAAACAAAACGAGTAGAGGTCACCAATGTACATGAGCATCTGTTACCTTCCCGTCTCACAATGCCAATGGGATTTCTCCCATACCAGGATGAGATGTGGAATGAGTAGAGGCACCAGTGTGAAAGCAATGTAGATGTTTGTGCCAACCTTCCCTCTCCAAGCCTGGATGCATTTTCTTCTACGAAAGTAATCAAAATTTGTCCTAAGAAGATGCTTGATAAGAATGTCTATAGTCTGGTCATTTGTCGAAACATATTGTAACTCGACCGCACATTTCTGCACCATATCAAGAATTTAGTGATATCAAATCTATATATGCTTTATCTTATCATGAAATACATGATTCACTGCCATTTGTATAAAAATCTGATTGTCACAATGAATCATGGTTGGTCCTAGAATTTGATCGAACAATCCTGCAAGGAGTTTTCGAAGCCATACTACTTCTCTGGTTGTTATATTGGCAGCCATATACTCAGCCTCTGCAGTGTTGAGTGCTACTGATGTCTGCTTCCTACTACACCATGAAATTACTACATAACCTAAACTAAAGCAACATCTGGAAGTACTCTTCATGTCTGCAGCACATCCGACCCAATCTGAAATAGAAAATTCTTCCAATGTCAAACCAAATCCTAAAGCATATCTTAGTCCATATCCCACAATGCCATGTGAGTATCTGAGAACATATTTTGCATTAACCCAATGAATTTGCCTTGGATCCCTCATAAACTAGCTGAGAGTGTTCACAACAAAACATATATTTGGTCTAGTGTTTGTCAGATACATCAAAGATCCAATCAATTGGTGATACATAGTGAGATCAATCAAATAAGAATATGAAGTATATTCTCTCAACTTCTTTAGTCCAACATCCTGAATCTCTTCAAAATAACATTGGTGTATTTTCCTTGACTTAGGAAAATCTCCTTCTACTTCTACCATACTTCTAGTCCCAATAAGTAATGCATCAATCCAAGGTCCTTCATTTCAAACTCATAGGCAAGCTTCTTCTTACACCATTTAATAAGTTTCTCATTACCTTTGAGAAACAAGTCATCCACATACAGAACTAAAATCAGTGGCTCATTATCCACAATCTTGTAGTAAAGATTAGGATTTGCATCACTCTTGGTGAATCCCAAGTTTACTAGGTAACTGCATATCCATCCATACCAAGCACGACATGCTTGCTTGAGTCCATATAATTCCTTTTTCAGTTTACATACGTGAGACTCATTTCCATGGACAACAAACTGTTCTAGTTGTTCAATGTAAACTTATTTCTCGATAACACTATTGAGGAAAGTGGTATTTACATTCATCTGATGCAACTTCCATCCCATAGCTGAAGCAATAACAATGATAGTTCTGATGGAAGTATATCGAGTCATGGGAGAAAATGTTTCATCATAGTCAATTCCCTCTTTCTGAGAGAATCTGATGGCAACAAATATGGCCTTGTGTTTTTCCACACTACCATCTGCTCTGTGTTTAATCCTGAAAATCCATTTGGAAGTCACTACCGAATTCCTCTCAGGTCTCGGTACAACCTCCCATACATCATTCTTCATGATGGACTAGGATTCCTCTGTCGTGGCATCCTTCCAAACTTGGTGTATGGATCCTTCTTCATACATGCATTAAGGGAATTTTGAGGTCTAAAATGGGACTCATAAGAGATATAATAAAATATTATGAGTTAAACATTTTGTAGAGAAGGAATATTTACAACTCATCTCTTACATTATAATCAATGCAACTATGGTTAAGTTAAATTGAAAAGATATCTAAAATAAAACCAATAAAAAAAATCATTNATAGTTTTGAATTTTAAACATAAAGTTAAATTTAAATGAGTAAATTATCATTTCTTATATATATATATATATATATATATATATATATATGTGAAAAATAAAAATTATTTTTAAAATATAAATATGAAACTATGTATTAAAAAAAAAATTAAATTTATTTTTCATCTTTTTAATACACCTTCAAAAACAGTGTAAACTCATTTTTAATAGTTTCTTGTGATATATATTATGTATATCACATATCATTTTTTATGTAATAATTAATAACATCATTAAATAAATTAAATAAAAAATGTTAATATTGGGATGAGGAAATAGTACATAAATTTCTACCACTAAAAAGTTGAGTTAATATTAAGCAAATGAGATTATGTGTAATAAACATTATTATTATATGAAATAAAAAATTTAATAATATAATATCTTATTATGATATAATACTTCATTCAAATTTCTACATTAACCTTTTATGTATGTATTTGGCTTTGTAACTTGAATGTATGTGTCTAATTTATGTTGTTATAGATATAGGTGTTTCAAAGGTTAAATGTTGATAGTAAAAGATTAACCTTGAATAATACCTAAATTTAAAAAAAAATTGTATTAATATTAAAATTCAAATGGATGAAAATATATATAGTAATTTATTATAATATAATATTTTATTTTAATAAAATAAATAAATATATATTTTTTATATTTAAATAATAATTATAATAGATTATTGTATATAGTAAGTATTTAAAAAATAAAAACTAATAATCATCTAATTGTTTTTATTATAAAATCAAATTGTTTGTATTATAAAATGTTAAGTGATTTTGATTTTAAATAAATATTCTAGATATATATTTTAAATATTGAAAATGAAAATTACATAATTTTAGTTTTGAATAGACAATTTACTTTTTGGTATTTGTAAATTATTTTATACTGAAATATAAAAAACTAATTACATTTAAATAAACCATTTAGTTTTTTGGTATTTGTAATTTATTTTATATTGAAATATAAAGAGTACTTTTCTTTCTAAGTACTTTAAGAGTACTTTAGTACAATTAAATTATATTCAAAAATAATCTATGAGTATTATTTTCATAATGAGTAATTTACTTACAACATTGATATAGTTAACTATGGGTTTTCACTCACCATTTACAATTTGACAAATAAACATCCTTAACTCAACCAATGCCACCTCAACTATTATAAATAATATCATCCTCTAGAATGTGATTGGTTCTTTTAAAATGGATTTTGATAGTATATTTTTTGTTTTGAGGCCCATTTTTTACCTCAAAATTCCCTTAATGGTAGGTTCTAAGTCAATGATGTGACTCATTAATGCTACATAACTTGAGAACCTCTGAGATCTTTTGCTTTCCCGATAGGTTCCATGTGGAGATTTGTGCCCCTCTGCATCCTGCAAGTATGTTGTGCCCATCTAGGCATTTTTCGGCTTACTGTCATTTCTGTGGGAGCATCAACTGGCTCAACTGGATCAATGGGATCAATCGGTTCATTCTTTTCTTCAAACTCCCTCTTAACTTCTAGAGGGGGATATGATCTCATCTCTTCGTCATCATCGATCTCCATATGAGATCCTCTTCCTTTTTGGATAGCCATCTCTTCTTCAAAGGTCACATCACTGTTAACATCGATCTTCCTTGATTCTGGGATGTATATTTTGTAAACCTTTGAAGACTCATTGTATCCCATGATGTTCCCTTCTTACATAAAGGTTCTAGCTTCATCCTTTTATCCTTGGGCACATGAATGTAGACTAGGAAGCCAAAGATACGAAGGTGGTCCACTTCTAGCTTCACTCTTGTGAAAGCTTCTTTTAGACTCATGTTCTTCAAGATTTTATGAGGGCGCCTGTTTTGCACATAAATAGTTTTTTCGGATGCTTCTGCCCATAAGAACATTGTTAGACTCTAATCATGTATCATGGATTTGGATGTCTCCACATCTGTTATGTTCTTTCTTTCTACAACACCATTTTGTTGAGGGTTGTAGGGAACTATGAGCTCCCTCTTAATTCATGCTTCCTTGCATAAATCATTGAATTTTGTAGAGGTATATTATCCACCATTGTTTAATCTCAGGATCTTAATCCTTCTTCTTGATAGATTCTCGACTTATGCCTTGAATTCTATGAACTTGTTGAGTACTTCCTTGGATTCCTTGGCCTTGAGAAAGTATATCCATGTCTTTCATGAGTGGTCATCAAGAAATGTTACATAGTAATTATAACAACCCAATGAAGTAACAGTCATGCGTCTGCAGAAGTCATAGTGGACTACATCCAATATTCCCTTGGATCTACTTTCAGTTTTCAGAAATGAACCCTTGGTATTCTTACCAAGTGCACATCCGCTACATATACCATCATGGTCTGTATGAAGCACTGGTAGGCTTGTCACCATGTTCCTTAATGCAGGGAGAGCTTGATAGTTTAGATTAGTTAGTCTTATATGCCATAGCTCACTTATGTTGGTGAGATCATGGACTAGAACTTGAGCTTATAGAGTGTTCAATCGATACAAGCTCTCCTCTCGTACACTAATCAATTTTTTTGTTTTCATGCTAGAATTCGTGTTATGCAAGCACATTTCCATCTGCAAATGTAACGCTATATCCCTTGTCTTCTAAGGCGGAGATGGATACAAGGTTGATTTCCATTCTAAGTAAATAAAGCACATAATTTAGGTGAATTAAGTCATCGGATTCTAACTAAAGAGAGGTAGATCCAAATACTTTCACAATGTAGTTGGAATCATCACCAAGTACAACACGGAGATGATATTCTTTCTCAACAACTTTTGAGAGATTCTCGGTATAACCATTCATATGTTTAGAAGCACCACTATCTATAAGACATGTATCACTGATGGTGGGAACAATACCTTAAATGTTGATATGAAGAAGAATTATGTATGATCTTCATTTCTTTGTTTCTTATGATGATGGCATTCTTCCACATCAACTGTTGAAGCTTCATGCTTCTTCTTGTTTGCATTAAAGCACTTGTTTGCATAGTTACCATATTTCTTTCCTTATAGCATTGTATGTGTGATAAATCCTTCTAGCTGCAGTAGCACACCTTCTTATGCTGGAGCGAACTTGTTGTGGGAGTAACAAATGAGGAGGGGCACCTCCTATTTATACTGATTTTCCAAGTGACTTTTTACTAAGGCCGACTTGGCAGTCTTATTGGGGTCGACCTACCTTGGGGAAATACAAAATAATTTTTATTTTATTATTTTCTTGTGTAATCTTTCCCTGGGGTTTACATTAATTCTATCTAGGGTTTACATGAGTAATTACATTAGTATAATCTCCTATAGGAGGTAGAAGGAAATACAATAAAAGTACAATAAGAATAACTTTTGAAGTTGCACAAATTCAAACACTTTGGAGGCTAGCTAAATAAAGGAATTCAAATACAAATTGTGCTTAAATGATATATCCAAAGAAATGAAAATGGTGAAAGTGAAATTGTGAAATCCAATGAAAGTGAAAGCAAATGCAAAATGTACATCTATGAAATAAAAATCTTGCTAGAGTCTAAAGGGTATCTTCTAAGAACTTGATCCATTTGTGATACACCGCCCTTCCCTAGTGTTTTCCACTCCGACAAATGTCACAGAGGCCCTTGTCAATCCCTTCTATCCAAAGGAAAATCGTGTCTATCCAAAATTCAAATGCATTTTGACCAAAACCTTTGAACGTTACTCACTCTGTTGGTCACCCAAGACAGGGAGGATTGATCTATAAATTACACCATGTACAATTAATGTGAATAAGAGTATGTATGTAGTACTGTCCTTTTGTCTCATGTCGTACTATGTTAATGTATTTCTTTTGTTATTTTTCTACTAACCACTATGTAAATGGCATAACTTAGCATCTCATTGTTTTCCAATAACAACCATGATAAATAATAACACCTCTCAGAGACTCCATACATGTTCAGTTGGTTATTTTGAGTCATGGTTAACTTTTTGTCACATGTTGAATTTTTTACTTAGTCAAACCTTAGTTTGACTTGGTCAACAAGTCAAACTCATTGTAGGACCCCATTATAGGTTATCAGTGTATTGGACACAATGGCCACACACAAAGGGGGGGTGAATTGGTGTGAGAAATTTTAAACCTTTTTACCCTATTTTAATCAATCAGAGTTTATCAAGCATTATGTTATCAATCACATTATCATATTCATCAGTTAAATCATAAGCACAAAAAAACATCAAAGAGATACAAGGATATTTGGAATGTGAGTTTTATTTATGGTAATGGAAGACTTCAATATTCTCGATTACAATCAATACCAACTGATGAAAAGAGCACCAACTCTCATAACAGGACCCAACCTGGTTTTCTTAGGCGCAACTAAGAAAGGGTTGAGGAGTCCAATCCTCAAGTGCAAGATTCTACTTGTAAGCTTGATGCCAATCTCTGATTGTCATCAATATGTTGCTCAACCACTTTTCTTCATCAACCTCTACTCATAAACCATGTCAAGTATGTTCATCAACAATGATAGTCAATCTTCTCTGCTCATCACTCTTTGCAATCTATTTATCAACATTTTGATGGTTAATAGTCTGCTCATAGTCCCTATGCCAAGTCATCAAGGAATATGTTCATCTAGGTCTATTCATGTCTTCATCACCATCATCATCAAGAGTATCAGCAAGTATGCATCAAATACGCATCATCATCATTACGAAGGTCTTCCAAACATCAAGGTCTGGAACATCATCATAGGGTATGCAGCATCATGTTAGTTCATAATCATAGTGTATATGTGCATCATCAATCATCATCTTGGTGTGCATCATAAGGTATACATCATTGTACACACACCACTGTATAATTCATTGTTCAAACACCACTGTATGTATCATTGTACATACACTATTGTATACTTCACTGTATACTTAACTATTCATACACCACTATATGTATCATTGTACATACACTACTATACATACACTAATGTATATATACCATTGTATACATCATTGTTTACTACAAAAACTATTGCTCATCTACGTCAAATTATTATCACGTGTTCATTTACATCATCCCTCATTTTGTAGTGTCAACATCATCATGGCATACTTCATCATCAAGAGTATATCTTCATCATATTATCATCATCATAGAGTATGCATCATAGAGTAGCATACATCATCATCATATAGTAGCATGCATATAGAGTGTACATCATATCATCATAGGTGCATGCATCATTATCAAAGCATCCAATAGTTCACTTCATCATATATACTGCCTTAAGGTCTGTCACTGCCTTGTTATACTAATGTCATCAACCTGTCCATCATCAATATTTAATGTTGTTTAGGAACATTATTGTACATAACCGTTGTTTGTATATGACTGTACATACTTCATTGTATGTCACTATACATACTCCATTGTACTTTCATAGCATTGGACAATGATAGTGCATTAGAGATTTTACACTTTGTTACCAACTATTTTGTACCATAGTTGAACCTCCTATTGAGCCGCCATTTGATGAACATATTCAATGTTCATATTCAGTGCATCAAAATTTCAGAATGTTTTGCCTAGCCAATTTTGGCTGGTCATTTTTATTTTTATGTTGAAATGACCATGCCCCATGGGGTTTTTGTAATAAAGTGTGCCAATATGGGTTTTGAGTGGTTTTGTCCCCTAAGACGTAAAATTTCAACTAAGGTATTTCAGGGAGTTTTTTCACTTGTCAATTATGCTTTTCCTATAGCCGAGTATAATCGACGAGGTTTTCTCCCGCTTCCTCCAAAGCTGGAATGCTCGATTTTTAATTTTGGGCCTTGGGGAGTTATTAGAGTCCAACTAGTAAATATAAACCTAATATACACTATTGGTATGTTCTATGGTCATTTCCTAAGCCCTAGTATGCTTTAAAAATTTGTCAAAAAAAAAATTTTACTGGCGTCATTGCCGGGGATAAATCTTTTTGTTCCTGGACGACTTTAACCTTATTTTTTTGTTAGTTTTCTACCTTTTTTGATGAGTTGTTTGTCAAATTAACTCTCTTAAATTAGACTTCAATCCGTCTGGTGACTCCACTGTCAAATAAATTACCAAGTTATTCAACTAGAAGAAACTCTGAAGGCTTACTCAATTTCATCCCTGAGCCTGAACAGGTGAAAAGGAGGAGATTAAATAAGTTAGTTTCTCATAGGATCCTTAAGAATCTTGGATCTGAGCCTGTTTTATACATCCACACTTTATTTGAAGAAAATAATAACCCAAATTGTTTTTTTATGATAATAATGGGTGAGTATTTTACTCAACTCGACTTCTCTCATATAGCAAGTCAACCCCATCGTCTTCCAAACAAAGTTGTAGAGAAGCTCCCTATGTTCACTAGCATTGATGCCATCACTTCCACCATGCATCTTAGAAGTTTTTCCAGATGTGTCAATTCTTTCATCAGTGATCCTGCACATCAACATGATAATGTTTACATGAGAAACTCTTTGCTCTTTCCTTGGATGGAAGGGCTGGTGACTGGTATAGCAATTTACCAGACAACTCCTTTGCTACACTCGAAGCTTTCAAAACTAACTTTACTAACAAATTTGGTGAAAAGAAGGATCCTAGGCATCAACTGGATTCTTTAACAAATATAAAGAAGAAGGAGAATGAGACTATGGATGAGTTTAACCAGAGGTTCATAGAACTATCTAATGCCATTCCTACCACTTACAAACCACCTGCACCATCTATCTTGCTTTATTGTAATGAAGAACTTAGTGGGAAGATGCAATATCAGATCAAGGATTATGAACCCAATACTCTTCTAAACACACAAGAAATGGCAATCAAAATAGACAAAAATATGCAGTCTTTAGGTGAATCCAACCTTTCTGGTTATTCAAGGTCCTCGACTCCTTTAAAGTCAAATGAGCATAAAGAAGAGGCTTCTTATAAAAATCATATGTTGGAAATGAAGGAAAGACTTGAAAGAATGGAAGATAAACATCTAACTCAAATGAAAGAAATGAAGAACAAGGTTATCAGTATGTAAAGAGCGCAGTCACAACCTGCCCCAAGACCATTCCCTCCGAAATCAAATTGGCAAATAAAAGCACCCAACCATGAACAGAGGCCTCCTCATCAATTAGAAGTCGCTAACATGGTTGAAACTTACACACCGGTTTGTAGAGCATGTGAAAAAATTCATGAGGAATCTACTTGTCGTTATGCATGCTATGTTCAGGAGCATGGTTTTCTAGAGGGTTGTGATCCCATAGCGTTATCAAGCAAGCTTGAGTATATAAACAATGTTGGTGATATGCATAATATTCCCAGAGAAAGTTGGAGAGAGGCGAAACAACATAGTCAAAAAATTGATAATATGACTAAGTGTTTCGGTGACAAACCTTCAAAAGAACAAGTTAACAACATGCAAAAGTTTAAGGGTGTGACCTACCAGAGGAAAGCAAATGAAGGAACTTCCACATAGAATACTCCTAAGGTAACAATTCCAAATGATGCTAATAATTCAACTAATTTAGGATTTTATTTGGGTAATTGGTTCGTTAATGCTGAAATTCCAGTGCGCGTTTTAGAATTATGTAAATACCTGGACAGAAAGAAAAATTGTTGAAAATATTATATTCCCCAACTGATTCGAGTCCTTCAACACCTTTAGAGCCTCTCTCAAACCCTCCAAAACCTTCCACCCCTAAGAAGGTCACTTTCTCTGACACCATAGAACGAACCTCAAACAATGTTTTTTCCAATCCTCTTATAGTTCTACATACTAGGGACCCAAGAAAAGAAGATCATCTCCCTTTCTATGTATCATTGATGATAGGTGATATTCTTCTACACAATTGTATGTTAGATTCAAGATCTAGTTCCAGCATCATGACTAAAAAGGTCCTGCAGTGGCTTAACTTAAAAACTACAAGACCATACCAAAATGTATGTGCCATGGATTCTAGACCGATTGAAGTTGAAGGAATGATTGAAAATCATTTGGTTAGGCTGGCTAAGTATCCAGACATCCAGATTACCATGGACATCCTTGTTATCGATGTACCGAATAAGTGGGGGATGTTGCTTCCTAGGAAGTGGGGTGCCACTTTATGAGGATCAATCCAAATGGATTGGACCTATGCCATTGTGCCAACATCTAAGTTTTCACTTGTTAAATTGTATTCCGAAAAACAGAAAATATACCATGTTGAAAATCCTAAAATACCATTGAACCAATGTGTGTATAACTCTGATGAGCATGGAATCTATCAGATTAAATCCACCTTTTTGGCCCTTATTCAAGAAAAGATTAAAGATGAAAAATTTGATGACTTGTGGAAGATGAATTTTGACGGTGCATACTCTAGAGCTGGAAAAGGGGCTGGGTAGGATTTTCAACTTTTCTTTCAAGTTAGCGTTCGAGGCTACCAACAACGTAGCAGAATATGAAGCACTTCTACTGGGTATTGAAATAGCCAAGGACATGGGTATAAAATTGCTAAGCATCAATGGTGACTCAGATTTAGTTGTCCAACAAATCAAGGGCCACTTTTTGGCACTCTTTTTGAGCTTGCTTTCCTTTCTTTTGCAGCCATCTTTCACTTATTGGTTGGCTGTTCATTACTTCATTTTTGCAGCCGTCTAACTTTTTTGTTGGCTGCCCCGTTCCTTCATCTTTTCAAGTCTTTTTTCCCTCTTTTTTGCATGTAATTTTTCACTAGTTTTACTTCACAAAAGACCGAAAAGTGTATTTAAAAAAGAGTGATTTCATGCTTAGATTAATTACAATATTTTTGCATCTCGATTATGTTTGTTTATTAACAATAATGTGTGCATGAGTGTTTTTCTTTCTTGTGCAGGTATCGAAGAAGTGAACCAAGAAAACACGACTTGAGAAAATTGAAGAAAAAAACTCAAAAAACCAAGAAGACAAGCATAAACGAAAAATACATCATTTGTAAAAGCTATTAAAGCTTGTTTCAATCTTATAGTTTTCCAAGTTCTTTTCAAAAGGGTTAAATTTCCAAAGTTGTAATTTATTAATAAAAAGGACTAGTGGGGTCAAGCCTCCCACGTTTTTCTTACTTCCCCTATTTGGGGGAAGTGTGTCTGGTGTGATTTTTTATCTTTGCCTAGCTTAGATTGTTTTAGAATTGGTTTTATTTTCATTGATTGCTAGTTTAATTTTATCACATGCATGCCATTTATTTCCTTATATTTCTTGCTTTTTGATTAATAAAGTCTTAAAAGGAACCCAAAGCCTCTTGAACTTGTCATAAGACAAGTCAAGAGAAATCTCTAACGAAGAGCATTAATGCATTGCACCTGCATCATAGATTAAATAAGACGCTTGAACCTGTCATAAGACAAGTCAAGAGCAATCTCTGTCGGAGAGCACTTGCATTGCATTTTCATCACAGATTAGATAAGGCTCTTGAATCTCACCATAAGGTGGATCAAGAGCACTCTTTGTTGGAGAGCTTTGTGTGTTAATAAAATTTGCAACTCACCATCCCCATAAAATTGGAATTTACTTATTTTTACAATGTGTATGTTGTACACAATTAGGAAACCCAGAAGCACTGTAGCTATTTAATTCACAAATATAATTCCAACTACCATCATAATAAAATTTACCACCCCGCATTTAGCGCAATATTCTGAGTGGCTAATCTCTTAGTGGGTACGCTGAGTAGCTCTCCTTGTTTTGTAGTAGTTGAAAAGTTATCAAACGCCTGACTACAAACCAAATTGTCCAACAAGTGCTTGAACAGAGCCACTTAGAGTATTTTCAGTTATATTTCCAAGTGGAAATCCCCCTCACCTAATTAACTAGATCATTCATAAAACGTACATTAAAATTTGACCAAGTACATTTGCAAAATGATCTAACAAACATCCTAGACTTAGATTTTCAGCATCCGGAATCCATTTTTTAGGCACTGGTCTGTTCATTTTTGCATCATATGGTTTGGACGATTTGTCCATTTTTTTAAGTTATTTTATGCATGGATTCCTTAATATCCGTCTCATCATTTATATCATGTTTTGCAAATAGCAACGTGGATTGTGTAATTGGTCTTTTTTATGTATATCAAACCTCCTAAACAACATTAATTCTCATCTTACATCTAAGAACACTTAAAAACAAAAAGACTTAGACAACCTTTTTTAAAGACTACCCCCCTTGGCTTCGTTAAGAGTTAGCCTAAATGAAGGAGCTGGGATCAGGTGACAACACCTAGCTCTTTGCTTTCCCCCAAGGCCACACCTTTCCCTCTTAGGGAAACAGTAGTCCAAAATATTTCTGCTGACGATGTGCATTCGAAAAACAACACACTTCATGATGCATTGTGTATCAACATCATCATCATCGTATGCATAGTGTCATAATGAAGTCAACCTTCCTTCAAATTTGAGAATCTTCGACTGTATAAGTGACTGTGTAAAGGACTTGGTCTTTACAAGCACAAAACTAGGAATGTTTAGTCACTCCAAAACTCAGACTATTGATGACCACCAAATTTCAAAACAGTGTAGTCTAGAAAAGCCTCCAACACCTTGGATCTCTACTGCTGCAAACTTGGAATGTTTAGGTAAGAAATTGGACTGTATATACCCAAACTCAGAATGTATATAAAACTCACAAATTAGGATTGTTTGATGTCTTGTGAGAGCTCGATTTTTCCAATAGTGAACACCAAGCAGACTATATCAAACTTGGTCATCTAGCAACAAAGGTAAACATAAAATAAAAAGACAAAAAACTGTTATCCTCCATCAAAATCAGAACTGTGTATATTCTTGGACTTCTCCTCTGAGTTTCCTTAGTCTACCCGAAAAACCTCAATTAAATTTACCGCAACCAGCAAGCTTGCTCTACTCCACTTCATCTTCGTGAGTTGCTAGTGTGAGAATGTTGGAGTTTATATACTCTTTCAACATTGATTTTTTTCCTTGGATTAGGGTTGACTTGTAGGGTTAGGTTTGTTACCCTTTTTTATTTTTGTTTTTATTTTATTACACAAACACTTCTTCAAACGTCAATCTTAGGGTAAGGATGATCATACAAGCAAGGGTGCTCCATATTCCAAGTGATAAGGGCATCATAAGGGTTGCATTCCATACATCATCATATTTTGAAAGTGTCATCATCCTCATGGTATCAAAGCATATTTTCAAAAGGGTGTGACCCTCCTACCAATTACCAACCATTGAAGATCCCAATAGAAGGTAACAGTACCACATGATGACCAAGTGATCACATTAGTCAACAAGAGGGATTCTTCAACAAGGTTTTCACCATCTCAACCACACAAGAAGTCCCACAATACCTTTACCATTCCTTCAAGGGTGCAAGGACCATCAAACCACCGATTGTGGGGGTTCCAAGTATTTCTCATGCCCTAGGATCATCTCCAAGGGTTCCAAGACCCCATCAACTCTCACATAATCTTTAAGGGTTCAAGGACCATTAATTCATCAAGAGGTGGTCTAAGGACTTCTTCAAGGCTTCTTCATCAAGCAAGAAGCTTCATGGGATTCTTCAACCACCTTAATCATGACATCACCTGTGGGGTTTCCAAACCTTCTCCTAGGGTATCATGACAACATTAGAGCATGAAGGACCATGGAATGGGTCATTAATGCTTCTCCAATCCATCTCAAGCTTATCCATCATCCACAAGGGCTTCAACACCATCATTAGAGTATTTAGCATCGTCAACAAGGCGGTGGATCCAAGATCCAACATTGTGGGTACAGGTACCTTGTCAACAGGATACAAGGTGCGTTAAGGCACAACCCATTTCTATAAGGCGTCCAAAGCACTGGATGTGAGGGTGTTGGGATCATCCATACCTGTGCAGTGCAGAGAGACTTGGTGGCATCAATAACTACCTATGGATCCATTGCAAGTCCATGTTGGAATCAATGATGATTTCAATCAACAAGGTGTTCATATCAATTCCTTTGGACGCCAATTGGACCACTCCAATCAATAGTTGATGAAGAATCAATTCAATGTTTTTATAAAGTCGGCGAGAAAATAATTAACCCATTTTTAATTAAAACCTTGGATATTTTTTCATGGAGACTATGATAGATTGGTTGAGGGTATATGAGTAATGGATCCTAATGTATTTGATGTTTCTTGATCCATCTATGTATTCATATCATCATTCCTGAGAAGAGTTAGTTATGAACAAATTGAATATTTATAGAAGTTTTTAGCTAAAAATTAAATAATTAAAAAGTGACCAAGCTTTGAGATGTGTGGCATTGGACTAGTGAATCGAAAGATGTGACTTGGGTTATGGTCCCCTAGAGGCTATGGGACACTTTTATTGGTATTTTATCATTGTATCATGTCACATGCTTCATTTCCCCTAAAGGGGCATGTCATCTTTCTCCTAGGAGGGTGACTTTCTCTTGTTGTGACTTATGTATTGAGCTTGGTGCTAATGTAAAGGTGTAACGTTGTCCCCTAGGGTGTTATATCATGTATCTCTCATGTATATCTCATATTGTATATTGGGCTTAGGAGGTAATTCACCTCCAAACCTAGGATTGACTATTTCTAGCTCGATCCATGTATTAGAGTGACATTTAATCTCCACCATTGATCTTTTTATTTTATCTTTCAATCTGAATTGTCCATGAAAAAGTTGGTCAGGGATTTGGATCCTCTCTTAGCTATAAAAGAGAGGGTACACCTCATTTGTATGGGACTTGTGTCTCTTGGAGAAATAATATCAAAATTTTTTTATGCTTCGCATCTCTTGTATCTTGATAAATATGGGATCAACTTTTGTCTTTGTAATATCCTTCTACCACTGGATCGATTTTCTTCTCTTGGAAAATATTATGTGTTGTTTCATCTGTAGGAAAACAGAGGGACGATTTCTCTAATCGATGGTGTGGGCATATTAGGGGCTCTCTCTTTGACAAAGAGTAATCTGTGAATGAGAATTATTTGTTTCAACCATTATTCTTTTTCCATTTCTTGTCTCTTATAGATCATTTTATTTGCAAATTGATTTGATCAATGGTACGTTATTGCTAATTAGATTTTTTAATTTGTGTTTCTTTTTTATTTTGCAAGTAAAATCCACCAGGTTTGTACAAGTGCGACTTGAGGAGAAGGGAGGACGATTTATTTGGTGATGTAGATATTTGGGACAAACTCACCATTTAGCTTGGGATTCAAGTATGTGCATCATTCATTTTGATAAACCCTCTATTCCATTTGTCATTTAAATTAAAAAATAAAACGTAATTCTTCATTTACAAATCACATTTTTTAGTGGGAGGGTCGTTTTTCTCTGGGGATATCATTCTTTCTTGTGTGACGTCATCTAAAAGATCCAACGATTTTACCTTGACTCCATTTTCCCATTCTCTTGGCACTAATCCTTCAAACGATTTCACCCTAGGTTTCAAAAGTCGTTTTTCTTAGCATTTGCTTCACAACTTTCTTGTTTCTCTTGTAATGTGTGATTCATAGCTATAGCAAGTCGTTTTTGGGTTCTGTTATATCCTAATTCACCCTCCATTTCTCTCCCTCTCTAATTTTTAAAATCTAGCTCTTACAATAGGGGATAATAATTCAGAACCATTTTCCCTAGCTCATCCTTCCTTATTCCACTTAACCAATTCGGTGTTGAGTCATTCATGTTTGAATTGGATTGCATTCTCTCATAATCAGTTAAAATCTTAGTCATTTCATTAAACTCATGTCAATAATATTTCTTAGATTTTGGAAGCATTACACAACAGGATTTGAATCCGAAATCCAACGTCAAAATCCGACGTCATCCGACATTTCACATGGATGTGTCAGATAGCAATCACTAAAAAGAATGTCGATCAAAAAATATTTATAGCGTCATCGAATATCCGACCCCTAGAGTGTCGATGATCCGACCCTTAAGTGTCGAATCTCTGACAGTTGAATGTCGGATATCCATTGGTAGGGTGTCGAATAACCAAAGGTCTGTGAACCCAATAGTGTTGGATCTCCGACCCTATATTGTCATATCTCCAACGGGATGTAAAATTTTTTTTTTTAATGTAAGGTTTACATGATTTTAAATTTATGGTCCCATATTTTCAATGGTAACTATGTTCAAGGTGTCGAATATCTGACGCATGGCCATTATAAATATAAATTGTTTTAAACATTTCGACATGTTTGTTGTAGAATCAATGGACGATTTGCGAAAATTATTTGTTCCTCGACGGACGTTTTCAGGAATTGTTTTATTCTTCAACGGGTGGTTGTGGAAATTTTTTTTTTCATCGATAGACAGTTTGCCGGGAATTTTTTATTCTTCGACTTCTTTCTGTTTGACAAAATGTTGATGTGTGGAACTTAATTTTTTAAGACAACCGGTTATATTTATTAACGAATTTTGTGACAAAATGTCAAATAGATTAAATATTCCAAATCCAAATGAAGACAACCGACAATTGCTTGCTAGACTATGGAATGCAACGAAACAAAGGGGTGATGGAAAATGTTATTGTCCATGTACTCAATGCAGGGGATTTAAGAGGAGAAGAATATTGATCTCAATAGCCACAAAACATTGTAGGGAACATGGACATGCTGAGGGGGGGAACGAATATCGTCCATTTGTAAGTTTAGCATTATAAAGTTTATTATATTTGTTTTTTTTGTAATTGTATGTATTTTTTTCATATATTAATGTATATCTATTGATGTTTCCATGTATTTATATTAAAGGAAAAACACCCTACAACATATCGACCAGAGGAAGTGCTTTCAGAACAAGTTCAGGATTAGGATCATGGAGCGTGTATGTTTGATGGAGAACAAGTGAATGATCATATTGAACAAGATGATCATGCCGATAATGTAATTGAAGATGATGGTACAAATACATTGATCCATGATTCATTTAACGTTAGAATGAATGATGACGATGACGTTGATAATGAAAATGATGATGACTTTGATGATGTTCACGATATACCTCTTCTCGATAAGGCATATAAACCCCTTTATGAAGGCTCCAAAACAAATCTTATCTCTACTATATTGTTGATAATAAACTTGAAGGTTATGAATGGTCTTTCAAACATTGCAATCACATGGATGCTAAGGTATGTAAAATAATCCATCACATATATAGGATTGTGATAAAGTTTATTTGTATTCCTCTAATAATTGTATTGTTAACTCATTATTGATCATCGTACGGATGAAGCGTGTTTCGTTAATATTATTTATTTATTACATTAACAATTTTTTTTGTAGCTTGATAGCTAAATTTTTGTTACCACCATCAAATATTTTACCTACAGATATCAAGATTTATCTTCCATCATGAAAGAGATTGGAATGCATTATGAAGCAATTCATGCATGCCCCGATGACCATGTTATATATTATAATCAGCATGAATTTGCAACAGAATGTCCGGAATGTCATGTAAGTAGATATCGTACAGATAAAGTAACAAAAAAGGTGCCTCAGAAGGTTCTTCGTTATATTCCCATCATTCCACGTTTGCAACAACTGTTCAGGTGCAAAAACATAGCGCAATTTATGGATTACCATGCCAGGAACAGAAGTCAACACGATGTTATCTGAATGCCTGCAGATGGTTCTGCTTTTAGAGATATGGAGGAAAAGTGGCCTCACTTTAAAGAAGAACCACGTAATCTTAGGATTTCTTTGGCATCAAATGGTCTTAATCCATTTGCACAGATGAAATCCATTTACACGGCGTGGCCTATTTTTCTTATCAACAATAACATTCCTCCATGGTTGTCAATAAAGAGGAAGCACATAATGTTGTCGATGATTATTCCAGGTTTTTTTGATGAAAACTGTTTTATTTATAATGTAGTTGTGGCATCTCATTTGTTGTAATATGTTTCTTAATTTCATATATATATCTATTATTTTACTCTTGTGCATGGTTTATATATCTTCATGCTTCTCATAATGATATATTTTATATGTACTTCAAATGAATCAGGTAAGTTCCAATTCAAATATATGAATGTATACATCGAACCTCTTATAGATGAGCCACTGAAGTTATGGAATGGCATAACTATGTATGACGTATATAGACCAATACGACAAAGGCAATTTCAATTCCATGCAATGGTTGTATGGACAATACACGATGCCCCTAGGTTAACTTCATTTTGTGGTTTGTAATTTTAAGTTCCACTTTAATTGCATTTAATGATATGGAGTAGTTAGAATATTTTATATATGAATATATTTGACATAGATATTCCATATCTAAATATTGTAGGTCTTTAGACAAAGGGTAAATTTGCATGTCCAGTTTGTGGTCCTAAGATAAAATATCGTCGTTCAAAAAGCTTAAGAAATGAGGTGTTTGATGAGTATAGGAATTTCCTCTCTAAGAATCATAGGTGTAGAACAACTGAAATAAATCTTTTCAATGGAAAGCAGGAGACTGCATTAAAACCACGGAGAATGAAACCTCACCTTTGGAAGATGCAATACAATAGAAATCGTCATCATGGTACGTATGGATCATCGTATATGAATTGTCATGTATTTTAATTTTTATTGTGAGTTGTTTGTTGTAGTGGCCATATTTGATTTATGATGTAATTTATTCATTATAAAATAATATTCATGATTTCCATCGTGATCATGAAGGCATTAATGGGCTTCTACGAGGAACGAAAAGTTATCTTATTCAATTCAGCAGGTTTCCCTACTATGAGCACCTACAAATTGCTCATTTGTCTGATACAACGCATATTGGAAAGAATGTTACTGAAACCTTATGGCGACTACTAGAGCTAAGGAGGGAGAAAGATAAAGTTGTGAAAGTGTGCAAAGACATTCAAGAAAGCAACCATGCAATGAAAAATGTCATCCAATTTCATACCAATGGAGAACAAGTTAATATAAATTCAATTCCATGGATGTTTACAGAGCAACAAAGCAATGTTGTCAAAGAAGTAATGTGGAAAATTAAATTTCCCACTGGATTTTGTGCAACTTGAAGAATATCATAACCAAAAAAGGTGATTTTGCAGGGGTCAAAACACGTGATTGGCATGTCTTCATCAAGGTAATTATTATTGTTATGTCCATATAACTTTTTCTTGTTTGTATACTCTTTGTTTAATAAATGGCGTGGTTTGTATATTGATACATTATGTTCAACCTCTCTCTTTCCCGGACAACTTCGACAACAATTTCAAACAAGTTATAAATAATCTTAGTAAATACATGAGGTAACTAGCGATTACTTGCACGTGCTTAGTGTTTCTTTAATTCTCCATATAATAATTTATATTTGTTTTTTTTGTGCACTATTTCAGCATATATTGTAATTTAATGTTTATTTTTGTTAAATATCGTTATTGGTTTGCATCACTTGTATATGATTGACATCTAAAGAAATCCATAAAGAAGATATAAAGTATTGGAGGAGAGAAATTCCTCGTCTCATGTGTGAAATGCAGAAGTATCTACCATCAGCATTTTTGAATGCACAAGAACACTACCTCATACACCAAGTTGAGGAGATTGAGTTGTGTGGACCTGTGCACTCAAGGTCCATGTGGATGGTTGAGAGGCACTTGAAATTTATGAAGGGTTTGGTGAGACAACGAGCACATGCAGAAGGTTCTATGATGGAAGGATATACGGTATACCAAAACATGTTGTATGTTAGTGAATATCTTCCTATTTTAGCGTCAAAGCTCAATTTACGTCGCATTTGTGATCCAGACTCCAATAAAAAATTTAAAGGGGAGCAACTGAAGG
Source organism: Pseudotsuga menziesii (assembly GCA_001517045.1). NCBI lineage: Eukaryota > Viridiplantae > Streptophyta > Pinopsida > Pinales > Pinaceae > Pseudotsuga > Pseudotsuga menziesii. The sequence continues at coordinate 135,148 of LPNX011087602.1, read as the reverse complement.
GGAAAAGTAGATTGAGGAAGCTGAAAGGTAATTATTATCTAGTGGATGTTTATTATATCCTTCATATTCTAATTGTATAATTTAGTCATAAATGATTCAATTAAGAGCATATACTTTGTTCAGGATATTTACACCTTTCTTTCATTTTAATGGTTATTGTCATTAAATAGTTGGTCGAGAATGAGATGCAATTCATTTATACATCACAAACAATCTTGACTAGATGAAGGTCTAGATTGAACGTTGCGCACAATCGGGTCATGGAAAATCATGGGAAGGTGTGGCTTCATTGGTAAAAGCAGCACAACGCAATGGAGATAACAATCTAACAAAAAGGGAAATCGATTTGGCATATGGTGTAAAAGATAAAATGGCAAGCATATAATTAATCAATTCCTCTAAATCTTTTATTTGGAAAACTACTTTTTGACGTACATGTTCTTATTTTCCATGTATTGTTGCATAAGGACTGAATGGTTGTGTAATCTTTTCGTGTATTTCTTATTGCAGGTAAAACACCATAAGGCTATGATCTGCAATGGATGTAGATATCAGATCAAAAAATTGGATGAAACAAAGAAAACATCATATTCTGGGGTTTCAGTTATCTTTGAGGTTACCAATGTTTCATCTAGAACTGACAGACATCTAGAAGTCTCAGAAAATCGATACTATGGGTATTTGGAAAATATTATACAGTGTGACTTTAAATCCTTTAAGGCAGTTCTATTCATTTTCAAATGGTACAGGTTAGGATTGAATCAACGTGATCCTGATAGAACTATTATTGAACATGATAATGGATTTACCATGGTAAACACAAGGTTGTTTGAGCAAGGAACAGAGCCCTATGTTCTTCCAAGCCAATGTGAACAAGTATTTTACTTAGAGGTTCCAGGTAAAACGGGCTGGTCGTTTTTTGTGAGACACGATCCAAGGGGAAGGACGATAAAGTATAACCTAGATGATGGTAATGAAGAGGGTTCTCTAGAAGAAGAATATGATGACGAAGAGCATAATCAACTTGAGTTAGCTGATGATGATGATCCAACAGAAGATGTCCAATAAATAGTTGAATCAGATGATGTAGCAGACAATGCCGACAAAGATTATTCCGACGATGACACAATGAGTGTAACTGATGATGATGATGATGATGATATGGCCAATCCTTACAATGTTGACTATGTATCTGATGATATAGATAATGACATGGATTAAGAAGATGATGACATGGACAAAGAACATGATGAAATATATTGAAAGGTAAATATTTAATTAGAACTATTATTTTATCTTATTTTAAAAAAAAATACTTACTGAGTACATCATCACTATCACCAACATCTTCATCATCATCATTATCATCATCATCGTCGTCATCATCATCATCATCATTTTCATCGTCAACATCAACATCATAATCATCATCATCATCATCAACAACAACATCTTCATCATCATCGTCTTCTTCATCGCCATCATCATCATCATGGTTTTCATCATCATCCTCGTCATCATCACACATCATCATCTTCATCATCGTTGTCATCGTCATCACACATCATCATCTTCATCATCATCGTCGTCGTCATCACACATCATCATCTTCATCGTCATCATCATAAGGCAATAATCATCATCATTGTCTTCATTATCATCATCACCATCATCATCATCATCATCATCATCATCAACATCATCATCACCGTCATCATCATCTTCATCATCATCGTCATCATCATCATCGTTATCCTCATGATCATCGTCATCATCATCATCATCATCATCACCATCATCATCATCATTATCATCGTCATCCTCATGATGATGATAATCATCATCAACATCATCATTGCCATCATGATCATCGTCATCATCGTCGTCATCATCATCATCGTCACGATCAACATCATCATCATCTTAATCATCATCGTCATCATCATCATCGTCATCCTCATGATGACGATAATCATCATCATCATCATCAAGATCATCATCATCAAGATCATCATCATCATCATAATCATCATCATCAAGATCATCATCACCATCATCAATGCCATCATCGACATCATCATTTTCATCATCTTCATCAACATCATAGTCATAATCATCGTCATCAACATCATCATCATCATCATTGTCATCGTCGACATCATCATTGCCATCATCTTCATCATCATCGTCATCATCGTCATCGTCATCCTCATGATCATTGTCATCATCATCATCGTCGTCACAATCAACATCATCATCATTGTCATCCTCATGATGATGATGGTCATCATCATCATCATCATCATCATCATCATCATCAAGATCATCATCATCATTGTTATCGTTTTCATCAACATCATAATCATCATCATCATCATCATCATCATCATTGTCATCGTCGACATCATCATTGTCATCGTCTTCATCATCATCGTCATCATCATCATCTTCATCCTCATGATCATCGTCATCATCATCATCGTTGTCACGATCAACATCATCATAATCTTCATCATCATCATCTTCATCATCATCATCTTCATCATCATCATCACAATTATAATCATCATCATCATCATTGTCATCGTCGTCATCAACATCATCATCGTCATCAACAACATCATAATCATCATCATCAACATCATCATCATCATCATCATCATCATCATCATCACCATGCTCACGCGCTCAACTTTTCAATCATCCTTCAAAGCTATATTTTCATTTATCCAAGATAGGGATGTGTCGTTATGTAGATCGTTCTTCCCTCATTAATGTGAAGGTTCTTTATTCAAGTTAGGATGTTTTTCTTCCTCTTAGTTTTTCATCTCTCTATTGAACATATATTTGGGACCCATAGTTGTAGAAGTCAAGGAATCTATTAGATATAAGAAGTAATTCAAGGTTACAAAAAATTCCTTTCATTATATTGGCTATATCAAACAATTTCCTTCTCATCACTTTTTGATTGAAAGGTTTTCCAGTATTATGCATTTTTTTTCGAAAATTAATATTTGAACTAAACTAAGTTTTACTTATTCTTAATTTTGGTAGATTACAAAACAAGTATCTTTGAAGTACAGTAAGTTTTACTTATTCTTAATGTTGGTGAAAAGTTCATATCACTACCTATATGTGGATATGTGTAGAAATTAACCTTCCGAAAGACTACCATAGGACATGATGTTGTTAGAAGCCATTGACTGTGTTGTTGTTAGGACATGATGAGGAGGAGGAGGAGGAAGGTCATGATTATGAAGACGATGACGATGACGACGACGATGATGATGATGACGATGATGATGATGATGAAGAGGACGATGATGATGATGAGGAGGAGGAGGAGGAGGAGGAGGATGATGATGATAATTATGATGATGATGATGACGACATTGATTAAGGAACATCATCATCATAATCAACGTCTTCATCATCATCATCGTCCTATTCATCATTATCATCATCATCCTCTTGATCATCATCATCATCATCATCATCATCGTCCTCATCATCATCATCATCAATGTCATCATCACTGTCGTCATCACCATTACCATCATCATCATCATCATGACGATGATGGCGATGATGATGACGTTGATAAAGATGATGGTGATCATCAGCTTTTCCATCATCGTCATCATCACCATCACCGTCATCATCGCCATCACTATCATCATTATGGGGATGACGATGATCGTGGTGATGATGATGATGACGATGAGGGTCATGACGATGATGATGAAGATGACAATGATGATGACCATGATGTTGATGATGGATGATGATGATGATGAGGGTCCTGATAATGAAGATAATGATGTTGAAGACTGTGACGACGGCGATGATGATGATGATGGTGATGATGGTGATCATTGCCATCATCATAATCATTGTCATCATCACCATTACCATGATGATGATGATGATGATGATGATGAGGGTCATGACAATGAAGAACACGATGTTTGAAGACGACGATGACAATGATGACGATGATGATTATCATGATCATGATGATGAAGATGGTGATCAACATAACGATAATGATTAGGTGAGATTGTAGGGATTAGCTGAGATCGCCATCATCATCTTCATCTTCAAGGGTTTCGTTGTAGGGATTAGGTGAGATCGCCATCATCATCATCATATGATAATAAAAAATACTATTCTTAAGTTAAAAATACATATACTAAAAAATACATATAGCTAAGTTAAAAATACTATACCTAGTAAAAAAATACTATTATGGCAATACATATAATATAAAATAACATATAATAAAAATAAAATACATATAATATAAAATAACATATAATAAAAATAAAATACATACAATATATAATAATATATAATAAAAAATAAATAGTTTATTTGGACAGTTCTATGCAATTTGGAGGTTTTTGTGAATTTTGGAGTAGCTCCGGTGGAGCTCACGATTCAAAATTGGAGCTCATGGTTCAAATTTGGAGCACATGGTTCACGTTTTGGAGTTCACGGTTTCAATTTGGAGCTCATAGCTCAAAGGATAAGCATCATGACCTCGTTTTTTGGGCATGTTGTGACAAGGTTTTTTGGGCATGCAACCGGTTTAGGGTTTTAGTTTTTTTGTGCGTGTTGTGATGTTTGCTCCTTTCTGTCGATCTCAAAAAGTAGCGGTCCAATATTGACTTTCCTTAAGGGGGAGGGGACGCTATGCTATATAATTTGATACCATCAACCACTCACTTTGGCAAGTTTCTCTGGCACCTCAATCTCATAAACCCATTTCCCAATAACCAGGGTTGGGGTTTACCATTAGCACCCCTATTGGTCATTCTGTTCCTTAACATGCGGAAATGGAGCCTGTACTTATGGCCTTAGAAGATTTAGTTAACGAGTGTTGTCCTAGAACATGGCTCAATCAATATGCTCGTAAGTAAATAAACAACATGCTTGTAATCCTGCTTCCACTAGGGAAAATTCATCGAAAGGTATTGCTCATATAGTGTTGTGATGTTTGCTTTTTTTTCCAAAGAAAAAATGCATAATTTTATTTCATCCATAGAGAGACAAAATTACATTTTGTAGATATGAAATGCATATTTGTAACCATATTTCAAATCTAGTACAAAACAAAAGTCTATAAACACTGCCCAAACCCATTCATCGAATGATAAATAACCCCATCTATCCACAAAAAAAGAAACAGAGAACAATTTCATGGTACCAAGTTTGTTCCATGAGAGAGGAAAGCTAAAACATCCCATATAGTCAGCAGAATAGTAACGGAAATATCATCCAACTGTCATATCCAACAGTTCACAAACATAGAAATCAATACTATCCAAAAAAAATAGCAAACATCCGGCTCCAAGCCATAGATCAAAAGAAAAGTCTTGTAACATCTCTGTGATGTTTGTTGTGTATTCCAAACTGAAATTTTAGATGCCCTAGATTGCCACATTACATTAGGATAGATGAGACATAGGGGAAACATTATCTCTTGGCTCACCGTAGCCCACCCATCATCAAAGCTGCAAGGGAGTAGAGAGCAGTTCTATGTGAATACTCGACCCGAATAGAGCAGTGGTTTACCTTCAGAAATAGTTCCCACTCTTTATTATGCGCCAAGATTTTGTTACAACAATTAGAAATCTGACTTGAATGAGATGAATCTCCCACCCCTATATGATTATAAATGGTTTGTCAATGTTGGAATGAACTCGATTAACCACTCGATTTCCAAAATTGATCTAACTCGGTTTATGGATGATTGGATTTTTCTTCGTGTTATTTAGATCATCCATGTCTATATGTATCTGAGCTATGCACCAAATTGAATGGATAGCATATACAACAGGGGGGTCTTCCATTGGACAGGGGAAACACATGGATTACCAACATGAGGGAAATCCATTGAATATGCTAATTCTTGGACTATAATAGACCACCTTGGTTGGACACTAATGCAAACCCATGTATGAGTTTGAGCGAACATTTACATCCACTCTACAAGATCTCCAGAGAACTAACATAATTATTTTTCCATTACTATAAAGGAGATGTACTAGAATATTTTCCTGGACTTGTTGATTTCACTGTTAAGTTGAACCTAAAAGACAAACAGAGATGAGCACTAAGCAAGCTACAACACTTTGTAGGAAATCGAATGAGTAGAGATATAATGATGTTAGTTCCTGGAGATCCTATAGAGTGGACGCTTGGTTGCTCTATAGGTTCCAAATATTTAGGTTCCTCATTAGATGCTTCATTATATGAATCATATATGGGGCCCCCAAAACTATGATTATTGATTTCAAATATAACATCCAACTCTTCATCAAATGGATAAATGCATGCATTTTCCATCTCATCATCAAACAAGGGTTTGCCTACAAAATATTCCTCATCAGAATCTCAACAATATGGACCATCTAATTCAGATTCTTTGGATGAGGTAATATAATAGGAGAATGGGTTCTTTCATAACCAACAACCCAAAGGGTCTCTGTCTATACTGCCTGCTTCTTCACCAACTTGAATCCTTCCTTATCATCTTTCAAACATGGGTTTTCTTCGATGTGCATGCATTTACATTGATCAGCTAATGACAAACCCAATTTGATAGTTTCAGCTAACCCGCATTTGACCCATATTGGCTGATATGGATTCTGAAGTCTGGCCAGTCTGAGCATTACAATTAGTGGACGAACCCATCACATTTTGGTTCACATTCAAATTGGTTTGATTGTTTTTATGTGAGTTATCTCAGCAACCGGTTCCCAAATAAGATATTAAGCCAACTCTACCGAAATGCGATGCTTAAGGGAGGTTTAGAGAAGGATTCGAGTTCCACCATAGCCACGATAGTTAGATTATTTTTGCTCACATGTATGCTCGGTCCGTTGGAGAAGGATAAAAATCGGTCGCTGCCCCGAGCAAGATTGCCCAGCCATTTTTTTTATAAGCAAGAAACTAGAACCTAACCCCTAGATCATTGAAGATCATTATAAAAGCCCTAGGTGAGAAATAAACTCGAACCTAACCTAGTAATTTTCTACATACTTGTTAATATCATCATCAAACAAAACTGTCCATGAGGAGAGAGTTCAAGAACTCTGTCTACATGAACTATATCTCACAAAAGATAACAAGTGTTCAGCCAAGCAACGGTGACGATTTGTGGTATTATGCCTCACAAGTTTGCGATGTTGCAACCCCATGAAACAGAATACCACGAATCGTCCCCATTATTAGCCAACACTTAATAGCTATTTTAGAGTTAGTGAATTGAAAGTGGCTAAGTCAACGCAAAAAAGAAAGGTAATAAGTTTGACTAAATAAACTATTTTGATAATTGTACCTACATCTTCTGCTACATGCATTGCTTGCATGCCTCACCTATCTCGACGTACTATCAACATTATTATTATTGGTATGTGTACCTTCTCTCAATGATAGTCTTAGTTTAGGGATGTATTGAAGTTTATACCACATATTTGATAGTGTATGCGTCCAATACTTGCTAAATACTTGACACTATCAGGGAACAACTTCATATCTATCATGTTAACCTTACTTCATCCAGCTAAAAGCAGTTCACATATTCAGAGAACACAATACTAAGGCTGATAGCTTATCCAAAGAAGCATTAACCTTGGCCTCAGGCCATTTTCAATTTACTGAATTCACTGATGGTGAATGTACTGATCAGGGCACTTTCTAGCTTTTCTATCCGTTAGCACCTGAGTCTTTTATGTGCTGTTTCTATTGACATCCTTTGGATGATTGAGGTGGATGATACCCTCATATTACTGATCTCTCTTGTTTATTGCTTCTTTGGATTAGCTACTTTAGTATTAGACTTGAATTCTCTGTCTATTGAAGGTTAGTGATGTGGATGTAGTCAAGATTCCTAGATTATAGGTGTCACCTTTAAAGGTTTGTCCTGTGAAGCTGATCAACTGTCATCTGTTTGCTGATGATGAACATAGTTTTATCTATTCCATGTGCTCAGCGATAGCTAAAGTTGTAACTAAGTTACCTTTGATTTCAATGAAATAACAAGGAACTGATATTTTCTCCTGGAAAAAAAAAGTTACTTGATCACTAATATCAATTGATATTCCATCGCTCTTATTGGTAACTACAATTTTTTTCACATTTCTAGTAACCTACAAATTCCAAACTCTTTGTTTTCACGGAGTTTTTATGATGTTATGGGTGCAAAAATAGTGGAGATTAGCATCCTAAGGTTGAAATTTAGCATCCTAAGGAGCACTAAACAAGCTACAACACTTTGTAGTAAATCGAATGAGTAAAGATATAATGTCTTTAGATGACCTTTGTGGTGTAGACAGTTGGTTAGCTTTAGAATTATTCCCTAGTGTGAGTGATATTTGATGTTTTCTTGCCCTTTTTCCATCCCTTGGTTTTATCAAATCATTGAGGAAGGCATGATATAGTTAATTTAAGAGCCTTTTGATTTGTGTTAACTTAAGATCCTTTTGGTTCTTTCTAATCATATATATATAATCCATGGTGGTGAAGAGTGGACATTTCACTTGAATGATGTTTGGGTCTTGAAGCAAGTACTAGGTTTTTTGATGTCCTCCAATTTTTTATTTGATGATTTTATGCCAATTTTCACCTTAGGGTTGAAAACTAATATGGGAAAACAAGCATCATCAAGACAAGCTAAAAGGAATAAATCAACAAATATTACAGACTGATACAAATGGAGAGGAGCACTAAGAAAGCTACAACACTTTGTAGGAAATCAAATGAGTAGAGATATAATGTCTGGAGCGGTCTGCATACATCCTTCACTTGAATGATGTTAGTTCTTGGCAATCCTAACATCATTCAAGTGAAGGGTGTATGCACACGGTTGCAATATCATGGTTCGACCATGAGCTGCTTAGTTGACTGGAAATTGGGTTAGGTAATACTTTGCCATTAATGGACAATCATGAATCTTATGTTTTATGCTTTGGGTCTTGAAGCAAGTACTAGGTATTTTGATGTCCTCTATTTTTTATTTGAACATTTCATGTCAATTTTCACCGTGTCTGATTTTTTTGTCCCTTTTACAATTAACATGATAAGATGACCTTTGTGGTTTAAGCAGTTGGTTAGCTTTAGAATCAACAAATATTACAGACTAATATAAATGTATTTAAAACATTCTTTTCATTCTTGAACGTGCCAAGTAGCAGATCTGGAAATGTTCACTCTTCACCACCATGGATTAGACATATATGATTGTTGTAGGTTACCACTTGGAAATATGCCTCTGAAGCGCTGGCTTATGCACTTCAGAGTAGCACAAAGGTTAAAACATCCACTCTACAGGATCTCCAATAACTCAACATCATTATTTATCCATTACTGTAAAGGCATTGTACTAGAAGATTTGCGAGGACTTGTTGATTTCACGGAAAAGTTGAACGTAAATGATAAACAGAGAGGAGCACTAAGCAAGCTACAACAATTTGTAGTAAATTGAACGAGTAGAGATGTAATGTCTGCAACATTCTGCATACATCCTTCACTTGAATGATGTTAGTTCTTGGCGATCATGTATAGTGGATATTTTAACCTCTTCAGTGCTAGTCTGTAGTGCCTCCATGGTGGTGAAGAGCGGACATTTCACTTGCATGATGTTTGGGTGTTGAAGCAAGTGCTAGGTATTTTGATGTCCTCCATTTTTTATTTGATCATTTTATGCCAATTTTCACCGTGTCTGATTTTTTTTTTGCCCCTCTTACAATTAACAGGATAAGATGACCTTTGTGGTTTAGACAGTTGGTTAGCTTTAGAATTATTCCATGCTGTGAGTGATATTTGATGTTTCCTTGCCCTTTTTCCATCCCCTTGTTTTCATCAAATCATTGAGGAAGGCATGATATGGTTAATTTAAGAGCCTTTCAATTTGTGGGGTATAGTCTTTTTTGGTTCTTTCTTTTGTGGGATTGCCTTAGGGTTTCCTTAGGGTTGAAAATTAGTATGGGAAAACAAGTTATCGTTTCCTTAGGGTTGAAAATTAATATGTGAAAAAAAACATCATCATGAATATACATACTAGATTAGCATAAAACGTTGTTTCATAGAGCAGTATGGGTGAACAATAGAAGACTACAAATCAATGATAAGTTAGGGATAATCTTCATTATAAAAGGACCTTTGGGTAGGAAGAACAGGGCATCAATTCATCGTCCATTAGAGTCCTTCAACCATTCATCTCGCTCCCCTTCGTTCGTAGGTCTCAAAATATTTACTTTGGGAACAAAGTACTTATATAGTTCGATCAAAGCCATCAGTTGTGCAAGATGTTGAAAGTAAGGATATTGTTTCATGTTTCACTTTTGTTGTCAAAAGGAATACTGAAAATTTAGGAAGTACCAAAGCTAGTCATTATGTGCATGTGGACTTAATGTAGGCAGAGAAGTCATGTCTACTTTTTTGTTCTTGAATGGGAGCAATGATGAAACCACAATAGTGGTTTATAGATGGCAATCATGTAATGGCAATCACAGGGAAACTATCAAACATTGGGAATAATCATTGCACTGAAAGTGGCCCTTAATGCAGAACAAACTTGGTATTTTAGGGCCAAATGGGGTTGTTACTTCTCTTGTGCATAGGTCCAGAGATTTTTAGGGTTGTTTTGTGACCTACGATTGCAAGGAAAGCCACCAAAGACTGTTATTTGCTATTGATCTCCTTGAAGGAACTGCCAAGAATCACCTAAAGCACAATCCAACTTGGTTTATAGGGTCTGAAATTAAACGGTATTGGTTTTATTTAGGTTTGTTTACCCCCCTTTTGTGGAGAAAAAGCACCCATAATTCATGATACTGCTATAAATTGTTGTTTAGGAGGTTGGAACAGCCCTTATTTATTCCCAGAGTGATGGTCTGAGGCTGTTGGAGTGCCCAGACCTGCTTTTTATGTCCATATTTGTGCCCAGAATTGATTGTTAATGTCATTTCAACCCTTAAATTCAACCAAACATTTCTCAAAGCCTGTTTTTCCATTGTTCGTCACTTTTCATAGGGCTATTCATGCCCATAACTACCTTTTAACCCTCCAATTTGGCCCAGATTTAGAGGTACGCCTGTTTGGTGATGGATAAGTGCACAAGGGTGCCCTTCATACCCTTTTTCACTGCCAAACAGGTTTGTTTGTGCCCAGAATTCATGTGGATGCTGCTATAAGGCATATGAATGAGATTTTAGGGTTGCTTTCACCCACAGATTTCTCATTTTCATAGCTAGAATTGCAAAGACTGCCTCCTATTGCCATTGATCATCATATTTTATTGTTACAATGTGCCCAGATCTGAAAGTTGGTCTAATTATAGCTAATTTGAGATGCTTTACTGTTTGTTGTGACCTTCAGAATGCTCCCAAAGTGCTCAAATTTGTCCCTTTGATGCTCATACTTGATTCTAGAGTTGTTTATGCCCATAGGACTACCCAACATTGCTCCTAGTGTGACATTGAAAATACCAAGTTTGTTCTGGAAGCCCTAAATAGGGCCAATTCAAGCTGGCGTACTGGTTTATTGTTAGAGGAAGGCCTTCTCTCATTATTTGAGGAACATTCACCCTTGGAGACACATGCATAAGGGCAGTGTTCAGCCCTACCAAAGGAGAAAGTCATCATTTGAAGCATGCTTACATTCTTTTATACATTATTTCATGAGAGATATTACATGCTTGGAGGTTACTCATTGAGCTGGTCCACTTGGAAGGTTGTTCACATGGTTCATGCCCTATTTTGTGAAGAACGTTTTTGTATTTGGGGGCTGCTTTATAGATTGACTAGTGTGCACATGGATGGCATCCAGGGCCTACAAAACAAGTTGTGTTTTACTCCAAGTTATGATGTATAGGAACCCTACAAAGCTAATTGAATTGACAATGAAATAGGTTTAGAGTCTCGATGTTTATATTTCTAGGTTAAATTTTTTTTTGAATTTAAGTGTCATTTGTGTGACATGTGCATTCCCACATTCGCTTAGTCAATTTAGTACATATTGGGACGAATTGACCATTTTGTTACCGATCCATTCAGTCATACCCTGATTTGCTTGGTTTGGTACCAAACTTGTCACTCCAATCGTTTCAAAGGCCGAGTCAGCTCGGTTGGGGGTCAACTCGGTTGACTCGGCCACCCCGGTAGAAACACACTTGATTAAATCTGCAACTATTATTGTTGAAAAAGGGGTAGGCCAGTAAAAGGAAAAGGAAATGTTAGGAAAAGAAAATGCAAGCAATAAGTGAGAATGGATAATTGTATGTAACTAAAAGAAGGGCATACATAAGAATTCTTAGGGAATACAGTAGAATTTTTTTGAATTTCCAGTGTACTATTGTAGGAATGCCACTATGCAGATAAGGCATTGACTTGATAATCACAATCCCATTAGTATCATAAATTATGGGAGAGATCAGAAAAACATCCCTAGACAAATATTAACCGATAAGTATGGTTTTGGTGTTTCATTTGGAGAATAAAATCCTATAACAATAGTTGTTATCATGACTCTTAAAGGGTCCTAGATGAGATCTGTGCACTTTTAGGCCCTTCAACTTTCAAGCAAAAGAAGACATAAACAACAAGTATGTGCACCCTAGAAAACATGAAAATGATCATAAAACATATTAGGTAAAATGGATAATCATCTACAACATCACAACATCATTCATGGGAAAACTAAAAACTACTTACAACCATCAAAAGTAAGGATTACAACAACAACGAGTGTAGAGTAAGGAGATAGGAGTGGCTAGGAAAATGAATAATCGGGCCAACGTAGAGTGTAAAAGTGACCAACTAGAAGTTTTAAAGAGGAGATTAATCAAGATTCCTTGAAAAAGAAACTCATGTCAAAAATGTTTTTTTATGGAAGTGACCAACATACCAACTCCATATCACTTCTATCCGAAGTAAATGTAGATGAATGCGAAGATATGTTCTTTGAAGGAGATAGTCCATTAAAAGAGAACCTTCGGGTTTTGTACACACATATATTGGCATAAATTGCAGTGTTATATGTGATGCATATGCGTAACATATCATCTCAAGCTTGACAACGTTGAAAGAGCAAAGTACAATGGCCATAAGCATACATATGAAGCTTATGCAGCCTACCCAATTCATGTTAAGAAAAGGCAATGCAAGCTATAAGTGAGAATGGAGACTTGTATGTAACTAAAAGAGGGGCATACATTAGAATTTTTAGGGCTACCAAATGCCCACACCTATTAACCAAACTCATTCTTGACAAGCTTTTTCTTTAACAAGTTTTTTGCTTACAAGTCTTTCCAAGTTTTTTTGCTTATAAGTCTTTCCACGTTTTTTTGCTGGTATTTTGCTATGCTTATGCCAAATTTTTGTTCGGCCATGGTGCAGGTAGAACTAAACAAGCATTTGTCACACCTATCTTCCTCCAGCGAAGGGAGTTTGGGAATGTTAGAGAAAAGTGAGACATCCAGTAGGTCTACATAGGCTAGATCAACTAGATGTCAGAAGATCAGAAGAAAATTTGACAAACGCATGAATTTTTTCTCCAAGGAGGGGGGTCATGTTTCTATGAAGATGAGACAGTGGGAGACATCGACGTGCCCTTGAGATACCAACACCTAGTGAAACAATGGGTGCCTACCAATCTTCCTAAAGTAAACACTGATTTTTGTGTGAATGAGAGGATATATAGAATTGCACTGTCATCATTGCATGGATTGGGGTTGTTTTGCATAAACGACATAAAGGTTGGATACGGTAGATGTACAGAATTGATGGAGTATGTTGGATCCTGTTACAACTACAGTGATTGGATGCGCCTGGTCCAATATACACAAAGTATACGTAGATATGGGTTGTCAGCAAATTATATACAACTGAAATACAAAGCTCAAAATAAAGGAGCAACGATGTACATGGACGGAAGGCCAAAAACAACCAATAACATTGTGAGATTTATAAACAGTACACAACGAGGGTCTACACTAAAGCAACCCAACTGCATATTCGAGTCACATGAAGGAAACCGTGTCTTTGTATGTGCAATTAAATCAATAGCTACTAGCGAAGAACTGCTTATTGATTACAATTTGAATCGTGTAGATACAAACAATGTTAGTATGGTTGTGGTACAACAAACAATTTAACCACCTTTTTATTAATTATTTTAACATCTATAGGACTTTTCGTTAGCATATAATTGAAATTATCTACTTTTCATGTTTCCTTATGTAACTTTTAGTATGTTTTTGATGTAGGGCTCTCTCAGGGGCACCTCCATCTCCGTAGATGTTTCTCGACCCGAGTCAAGGCAGCAGGTATACATTGATATTGCCAATGTAATATTAAATTTAGAATGGACATACAAATACATTGTTATGTATTTTCATTAGTATATTATGTTCGTTTATATAATATTATCTATTTTCCATGCAGAGTGTTGATCAGGGAAGCCAATCGGCTAATGATCAGCCGACTACAGCATCAAGGCAACAACCAAACATGAATGTAATTCTCCATTTCAAATACTTTAAAATCGTAAACATGTATATCGTGACGCATTATGTTTACTTTGTTATGTATTCTTTCGTTTTTATGGTTGCGTTCATGATGGTAATGTTGTCTACCTTTTTTGCAGATTGACCAGGGAAAGTCTTCAGCTGTTGATCAAACGACTGGAGCCTCGAGGTAACCAGTAAACCTAAATGTAATTCCACATTCTAGATACTTAAAAAATGTACACATATAAAACATGTAGCATAGTGTTTATTTTTGTTATGTATTTGTTAGCTTTTACATATTGCATTCATTGTGATAATGTTCTCTACTTTTTTTGTAGGTGGTTGATCGAGGTAAATCCCCATCTGTTGATCAGACCACGCCCTCATCTAGGCGTCAGGTAATCCTAGATGTAATCCCTAATATAATTATTTGCGCACACTATTGCTTCAAAAGCTAAGCAATTTTTTATATATTTCAATTGTAGACAAGGGATTCCGTTTATCAAATGGCGTCTCAAAACTCTTTACAGAATGAGGCCTCTCGGTTGATGAGAGATAGTGAAATTAGAGAGTCTGCAGACCTGTTGAGGGTGCTACAAAAGAGAAGGAAAAAAAATGAGGAACTGATTCGTCTGACATTGGCAGTTCCACTAACAGAAGGGCTCGAACAAAAGATTCAATTGTCGTTACAGCAACGTAAACAAGTGGACGTAAGTTATCGAATAAAAATGTAAATTCATTTATAAAAAAATTATAATATTTGATTTTATATGTTGTTGAACTTATAATACAATGGTTTGAATTTATAGCGCGCTATGGATATTATTAGTGGTGGTCAAGGCAATGTTGTTCCCAGTGACCAAACCACTCCACGTACACCACATACTGCTCCCATATTGTCCACTGAACAATCGGCAACACGCTTTGCGACATTGCCGAGGGCAACGGAGGGTGCAGCCGATGTTGCCCCACCCACAATAGATGTTGCAGAAGAAGGGGTGAATGCAGGGCTAGATAGAGATGTGGAAGCATTTCCTAGATCTTCTCATGTGACTAGCACTGGTTCAATAATGCGTACATTTTTGGTGAATGAAGAACTGGTTCCAATAAATATAGAGAGGATTCCAGATCATTATAGATTGTTCAATATAGTTTTTATAATTTGTGTCTAATATACTGATAATATTTCCCAATGTTGACTAATGATGGCATTAATGTTTTGCAGGAAATGATATATTTTATAAACATATGAATGATTTGGCCTTGAAGATATGCGGGCCCACCATCCGCACAATGTGGAACAAGCAGCCAAAATATTTAAAGGATGATCTGAGTAATCGCTTGGTTAGTCTATTCAGAAAATATACCTTCGATACATCGAAGGTACTACAGAAGGTTGGAAAACATCTGAAGGTTGTCCGAGACCAGTATAGGGTTCACCTAGAAAAGAACCCTAGGTATGAGCGCCCTCCAATGATTCCATCTATGGAGTGGAAAGCCTTGGTGGAAGATGGAAAAGAGAAGAGCCTAAGAAAACAAGGAAAGATACCACCAGGTGGAACAGGGAGGTATGCA
The DNA here is from genome assembly GCA_001517045.1 of Pseudotsuga menziesii. Taxonomy (NCBI): domain Eukaryota; kingdom Viridiplantae; phylum Streptophyta; class Pinopsida; order Pinales; family Pinaceae; genus Pseudotsuga; species Pseudotsuga menziesii. The sequence continues at coordinate 119,058 of LPNX011087602.1, read as the reverse complement.
ATACATTCCAAAATGTAGTGGTAAGCCTTATTATTACTAGTTTTTATATCAATTTTGGTACATCGACTAATGTATTTAAAAACTTAATTAGGCTATTAGACACATATAAAACCACAAAGGCAAGAATTGAAAAAATTGACCGACACAAGCTTGGGCCTGGTGGTTACTCCAACTTGGCGGCCCGATATGTAAGTATCACAAAACCCGAATCCGCATCCAAATATCATACAGATTATTATTTTTGTTTTGTTCTAACAAAAGGCTTTAAAATTAATGACATCATGCAAATATGAAGGCCGACCGGTTCAAAGAATTGCCCAGTGCGGATTACATGAAGCTTGGCTTCGAACAAGGTTTTGACGCCGTTGTTGAACACCGGAGAAGTTTGTCTAGGAATACTGCATGATATTCTGCTGATCCATCTGGTGTCCAGGTATATGAAAACTGTATAGTTTAATGATAATTTATTAATGCTCATGCAATTTGTTCCTTAAAAATAAATTAACATAAATTATTTATTCCTTTTTGTGCAAGAAAGTAATGATCCTGTTCATGTCGAAGATGTAGTACATGACCAACCAAACGAAGATCATGCTTGTCATCCTGGTAATGAATTTATTAATGTGCTATTGTTTTTTATAGACCATTGCAGATGATGAACATTAATTCTAATTCTACGCAATTCAACTGCAGAGCATGTAGCTGCAGATCATAACACGGAACAGGTTGAGCCTGTACGAGATAATGTTGAACATGTTGATGTGCCCATGGCAGATAAAAACACACATTCGTAATGTTTTTTAAATGAATTACTCGTATTTATCAAAATATAAATATATTAATGAAATATTTTGACATTATTGCAGAAATTCATTGCCCCTCGCCTGAAGTTCAACCTTGCAAGCAGACTAGTAAGGATACCGATAATCAGAATCTCGAAGATGTGACTCTAACTAAATATTTAAAGAGAAGAAAAGTAAAAAAGAAGTGACTAAACAAATTTTGAGTAATTCTTATTTATAAAAAAAAACATTTAATGGTTTTTTCCTCTGTTTCATGAATGAATGTTTAAATGAATGCTTTACTGATTTTTTTTCCTGCCATTGACTAAATTAATGTTTTAATGAATGAGTTAATGAATGGTTTAATGAATGGCTTTTTCAGCTGTTGAATGATTGAATGGTTTAATGAATGATTTAAAGAATGATTTAATGAAAGCATCTTTCAACTATTGAGTGAAATAATTGGCAGTAGATGCATTGTTATTTGCATGGTGAAATAAATTGTTATTCGCAAGTATATGCATTTGGTTTGGGGAGTAGAGAGTGATGTGAAGGGGAGGAGGGGCCATAAGAGCCTCCACCTTCACGTGGTTGGTCATGTTTAGTAGAGAATATTAAATTATTCTCGAAACAGAGAGGAGCTCAATGAATGGTAAAGAATAATACATTAAAAAACATCTATTTCTATAATTTTACTGTGTAATTTTCACTATTGCTATTTGACTCCTCCATTGGAACTTGTTACAGATAGCGTTGAGAAGCATTTCCATAGTGAAGAGGCAAGAAATGGAGTTTTGATTAGATCGATGGCCTTATATACATATTATTTTTTGTTATCCATGTTTTATTAGGTGATATATTCTTAACAATTAATTTACTTGAATAGTTGAATAGTATTGTAATTTACATTGTAATAGAATTGTATTTATTTAGATTGATTTTGTTATTTTCATAAACAAACATAAATATATTTGATGGGTCCTAACATGAAACTATTGCAACAGGACAAAAATGAAGTATGTTGAATAGCGTTTTGAAAGGTAAAGCATAAGAAGATAATGTGAAGATCCACAAATCAAGGTATAATTATGTTTTCTTTTGTTTGATTGAGCTGTGTATTGGGTATTTATGCATGTGCACACACATACATTTAGTTGATGATGATGATTACCATACATTGAGGCAAACTTTGTTCTATCTGATCTAAACAATTACCTTAAATATTTTTATTTATCATGATAACTGACCCCTTGTTAATACTTTACCAATACCATATAACTAGGACAACAAAATTAAATGTAGGCATTTCATTACAAGAAATATGATACAGTCCATCTTATTCAATTGGGCACATGATTGCTTCATGGAATCTTATGAAAATATTGGTGGCATTTTATGAACATTTTGTTGCAGGTTTCTATGCTGGAGGTTGTGTTTCTATTGCAGATTCTGGAACTTTGCTAGCTGGTCCATCGGTAAAGCATGCATACCTTTGATCTTTTGTAAATTTCTTGTATAAGTTAGTGGTGTTTTCTAGGTCTGTGCACGATATGTTATTGTTGTAAAGCATAAGTGTTTCATAGCCACACCAAGGATATAGGGCAGAAAAAGTTATTTCAAAATCATAACCAACAGAGTATTATCATTTAAACCACTTTTCTTTGAAATCAACATTAGTAGACAATTTTATCAGCTAGCAAGTGTAAGTATTAACAACCATCATGTATCATCACATAGGCATTATTATCATCATTTAGATTAACTGTAAATATTACTGTATATCAACATGAATTACTACTGTATATCAACATGAATTACCAGCTGAGTTAACCATCCTTTTAAGGGTTTATACAAGTACTCCTTAGCCTGAAAAGAATGCTTTTGGAAGGCAGAATTCAATTATAGTGTTGAGATTTCTCCATAACTCAAATATGACCCTAACTTGGTTGATTTTGTAGGTCTTTTTGATAGGTTTTAGGGCTAGAAACGATATTAACACTGTTCAAAAAGGAAAGAGTCCCTAAATTTCCCTACTAAACAATTAAATGGGGTCATTGTAAAGAATAAAGTAACCTTTTATCAAGGCCAAATTATCCCAACCCCTAAAACATGTCAAATATGAAACCTTAACTCTGACTTTTGACTGGTTTTTTTAGATTGCTTCTCAAATTCGTGGATGTAGACAAGAAGATAGGTGACGCACTGGAGGATCTAGGGCTAAATAGGCAGGCCAAAATTTGAGGGTGGCTTATAATTTGAAAATTGTTGTTATTTTTGGATTATTGAATTTTATAAATTTTTAAGTTTTCTAGTTTATAAAAACGCAGATCTAATCTAACACTAGTACACTAATCACACAAATGCATCTATTTACACATGAAATACTACATTTTGATCAAAATGACAAATCTTAGGGTCTTTGTGAAATTTACTTCAAACCCAAGGCCATGAGGGATGGTGATCAGCGTCCCTCTTGGAATATTTCCCTAAGCCTCACCAACTAGGACTTCCAAAAACAACCTCTAGGGTTTGTTGGGGGATCCTAATTAGGGAAAAATTCAGAGATCTAAGGACAAAAATAAGAGAAAAATCTTTCAAGGGGATGTTTTATAACATGTAAAAGTTGACAAAAGCTGGTAAAAAGCCCTAATTCAGAGAAAACACAACATTAGAACCACCATTCAATCCATAGAAGCATAATTTCACGAAACATTACCAATGGAGCAACCAAGAAAACCCTAGATCCTCCCTGTGCTTGTGTTCTTCCAACAATGCTAGCGTCAATCTTGCATGTGCATGAAACCCTAGAATTCACCCATCATTTCACCATAAATCCAAAAAAGAAATAGTAATCTATTTGATAAGTTTCCCCTGTCAATCCATAGGCAAGCCTATATCAGAGCATCTTCTTCGCATGAAATATTTTGCTAGATCCATTGATTTGCAGATAATGGTGCTTCCACATGATTCAGTATTGTAATTTCAAGAGGCACTTCACAAACATTTATAGATTCTCAATCAGCCGTAAAAGGACAAGCAAGCATACATTTACCAAAATCCCAACAACTATTTAAAGGATCAAAGATAATCACCTATCTCTTCTATTGAACAATCATAGAGTGAAATTATGTTGCATATAATTTGATTTTAGCACTGTTACTGGATCCACCACCCTAGTGTGTAGGATCTGCTAACAATTGCAACAAGTTGATGTACCTTAGCTACCAAACTAGGCATATGTGTTGTTTCGGTGGAAGGACTGTTAATGTTCAAAGGTGTTACTGAATCTGTAATACTTCCAGTTGATGCAACTCTTCTTGCAATGGGGGCCATAAGAAGAGAGTTTGATCTTATCTTGGCCAAACGAAATTGAAGGTTGGACTTGTTCATTCTGCAAACCAAGATCACTTGAATTGATTCCAGTCACTAAGGTATAAAGAGTTGCCATACCTAGTTTTTTCTCCCTCTGTTTGCTGACTACTGCAGAGGATTTCATGTTATATGATGGCCCAAGAGAAGTAGTAGACACAGATACAATGTGAGAGGTGATAGTTCCACTGATTTTGACAACGGTGTTGACTACAGAGCACCTCTAACCTCTGCTTTTTGGAATTCCCTGGAACTTTTGACCAATTTTATATTTTGGACAAGGTCATGCCTTATTTTACCCTTTTGACCTAGTTGGCCTTTTCTTCCTAAGGTTCGATATGCTATTGCATGATATGATATAGCATATCAAACACTTTTTCTGCACTTGTTGCATTTATGAAGTTCTTTGTAAATAACAAAGCTTCTCTCTGGCCCTTATCTTTAATTGACAACTAAATTATTTTTCTATCCTTTATATTGTCTTGAGTTCTTCTCAAGTGATTTATATCTCCATTGGGCAACCCTAAACTACTTATATTTTACATTTTAGTCCTTCGGTTGACTTGGACTTCAACATGCATTTTATATATATGTTTGAAAAAATGATTCTATATCATCAATCATTTGGACATGTTGAGTGAAAATATATCATATCTAAAAAACTAATTAAATTATTTTGATGCATAAAATTCAATGATCACCGGCAGAGTGTGTGCTCTAGAATGAAAATGATATATAGAAGCATACCATACTGATATGTCGTAAAAGTTGTTAGGTAAAGAACTGTAAATGAAAAGGATATAGATTATTTACATATTTATTGGAATAATCTCCACCATTATCTGTGTGAAGGATATTGATCCCCTTACCAGATTGTTTCTCTGCAAGAGCTTTAAAATCTCGAAGAAAAGCAAACACATCAGCTTTGTGATTTAAGAAGTAGACACCTGTGTATATAGAGATGTAATCAATGAAGGTTAGGAATTAGTACGTTTATATTTATTTATTCATAGATAGGTGAGGAAAGGGACCAGTAATGTCACCAGGCACAAAATCAAGAAGTGATATGGCTCTCTTAGCCTTTCCTTTCTCAAATCTCTATTCAAGGTGCCTACCAAGAGTATATATTGGACAAACTCCATCTAAGAAGGATATAGGTGGCAACCCCACTATCCCATCTTGTTTGATTAATTGATGCAATTAACGTAAGTTAATATGCCCAAACATATCATGCCATAACTCACTAACATCATTAGAATACATTAACAAAGCTAGAGTAGGAGTTTTAAGCAAAAACTTTGAAAAAACATACAATTTATTTTTGTAATCAACTTTTTCGTGGGCTTAATTTTGCTTGTCAAAAGTGGGCAAATCTAATGCTCCTGCAACTCCACAGCGATTGTAAAACAGTCTTTATATGGTAATAGCTAATACAAAGTAGTTAGATGGTAATCGTTGTGCTTAATACTTAGCCACCGATGCTGGTTATAATAGAACATTATGTTTGCTTGTAGTAAAAAGTAACTGTGAAGCCTTATAGAGTTTCGCTTCTTCCGGCAAATACTTTATTATTAGACTGTGAGATATCTCAACTTCAAGATCTATTTGTTTTAGCAGCCAAAGCCTTCATAGACTCCATTCACTACATCAAAGGCATTAACCGACTGATCATTGGTCTTCTTATAAATAAATATTTCATAAAAGCTCTGTTGCCATCTCTCCGGGAAAATAAAAGGATTCACTAGCTGCAAAAGGATTGGATGCTATAAACTCATGCTCCCAGCCTGTAGAAAACACAAAAAAAACACAACAGCAACACAAAGCATAAAAATGGAAAGCCTATGTAATAAATTACAAAGGGAAATGCATAATAAATTTGGATAAATTGGGTTATAAGGGAGATCAATGTTTTTCCTGCATTGCCAGCCTCTCCCAGGGATCCACTTGTCACTATTTTGCTGTCCAAGTAACGACAGAGGGAATCGTTGTCTTTGAAAGGCAGTTGAGCAAGGATACATAGTGATTTAGCTTTGGGAGGGTAAATTGTTGTCTTTGATAGAAGATAGACACCAACACACACAACGATTGCTTTTGGAAGCAAAGACAAGTAAAAACATCAATGAGCATCAAATCTGGAGTCGCCATCTAGAGTTAAATAGTTGTGAGCTTAGTAGAAGCAAATTGTTGTGCATGATGACGTGTGTGCATTGGAAGCTCAACGATTTAGTTTGGAAGGACAATAGGCTTTGCTGGGAAAGGAAATTACTGCTCAAATCACCAAATCCCGAGCCCACATGCATGCCAAATCGTTGTTGTGCCTGGGAGGAGCCTGCTTTAACGTACAACAATTTAGCCTAGGGGAAGGTTGAACACTTTGCTGGAGGAAGTTCCTCTGTAAGCCACCAACTCCCCGGCCCACACGTTATCAAATCGCTATATCTAAGTGAAATCTTTAATTTTTTTTTTGTTAAATCTACCAATAGGCGTCGCTTTTTCGACGGTCTTCCGACGCTTCGGCAAAACCTTCCGACGGCCGTGTCATGACACCGACACTTCAGACCGTCGAACGACCGACGCTTCAAGTGTCGGGAGGAGTAAAAAATCCGACGCTTTCTAGATAAATCACGGACGCCGTCGCCATGTCTTCGACACTTCTGCCCGCCGGAAGGCCGACTCTTCATGTGTCGAAGGGCGTCGCAAATCTGACGCTTGCTGGATAAAAACACCGACGACGTCGCCATGCCTCTGACACTTCTACCCGTCAGAAGGCCGACTCTTCAAGTGTCGGAGGGTGTCGGATTTCGACGGTTTATGCAAGTTTTGATTGACACTTTGGAAGAGAAAACTGTCGAATAGGCGACACCATGGTGTGTCGGATCTTCGACCCACATTGGTAGGCTGTCGAATATCCGACGTTATGCGACTGACGGCAAAAAAAAGTGTATGTGTCGAAGATGCGACAGAGAAGTGTTGAAATTCAGACATGTAAGGTGTCGGATTTTGGGTTGAAATTCTGTTGTGTTATCCTTAAGCTATTTTCTATATTCACTTTTCATCATTCACTAGCATCCCGCGGTCATCAAAAAGGGGATTTACAAACGAACTAGTACCATGATACAATCTAAGTAATTGCAAGGACCAGTTTCTTCTAAGGGGTGGAATAGGTGGAGTAAACCAAGTTGGACAAGTGATATTTATGGCCAAAGGTGACTTAGTTGACTCGAGATGTAGGAAAATGGAAATCTCTATAATATTCACCAATCAAACAAACAATTGGGAAGTGTCTCACTAATGAGTGATGTGTAATGAAGTCACCCCCTTTAACCTTGGCAATCAGACTTCCCATTTTTACTTTGACTTTGCTTAACCTCCTTCTGGGACTTGTCTTCTTGGACTAGTCTTCATTTTCTTTCTTAGATTCTCTTTATCTTGTACTTCTTGATTTCATGATTTTGGAGACCTTTGGCCTTTGTTTTTCTTTGAAGGTTCATTAGCAAGTTTTCTACTCGCTTCTTTCTTTTATTTGTTTGATTTGATTTTCTTTGATTTTGTCTTCATTTGTTTTAATGAGGTCACCCCCTTTAACCTTGGCAATCAGACTTCCCCTTTTTACTTTGACTTTACTTTGACTTTGCCTCAGCTCCTTCTGGGACTTGTCTTCTTGGACTAGTCTTCATTTTCTTTCTTAGACTCTCTTTATCTTGTACTTCTTGATTTCATGATTTTGGAGACCTTGGCCTTTGTTTTTCTTTGAAGGTTCATTAGCAAGTTTTCTACTCGCTTCTTTCTTTTATTTGTTTGATTTTATTTTCTTTGATTTGGTCTTCATTTGCTTTGACTTTGCAGGTACAAGGAGTCTTGGACTAGGAGTTTTATTTTCCATACCCTTTTTGAGGCATAGGAAAGGGGAAAAGACTTTCATGCTTCAAGTTTAGGAAGGATCATTTCTCCATGGCAGCTCTCTCCCCTTGATGATAGTCAATCACAAGGATTTACAAGCAAGCCTCCTATATCATCAGAAAGATCATTGCAACACAAGCATGCCCAAGACACAAAAGGAAAACTAGAGGCCTTCATGGTGAAGGGGTCACAGAGGAGAGATCAAGAGTTCAATTAATGGACCTCAGATTAAATGATGCAAACCAAAGTATGGAGTAGAATGGATTATGAATGAATGGCCATAATATAGACCCAAAGAATGGGGCCAAAGTCCTTGCAAACTACCAAGATTTATCTAGGTTCAATGGAATATAAGTAAATCAAGAATTATATGGTAATGCAATTGTATACCCATCATGTAACACATCCATCATTTCTGTAAGATCATAATTGGAAATCATCAAATTGTATTTACAATTCTGAAAGCCAACAACTAAACCAGGCCTTCTGATAATTACATGATGAAGAGATTTTGTTTTGGTAATGTAAAAGAGAAAATTCCTCTTAGACCAGCAAAAGATACATGAGCATGTAAACATTCCACCTTTGTGGGGACCAGTGCCTATATTAACATGAAATTCAATTGCAGTCAATCTTCAAGAAGGTATCTGTTCTTCCGGGCACCAAAGGCAAGCCTCTGTAAAAATGAGAATATCATGAGATATTACAGCTGATCTGCCAAAGCCTGGCCATTTAAAAAAAAGCATACACTGGGAGGACTTGTTAGACATAATATATAAAACATGCACTCGATCCAATTGAACAATGAGTGCACTACCAAACGTTTGTGAGCGTATTTGAAATACTTCACTATTTGGTAACAGCCTATGAAACACGCATTAGACCCACTTGAAGAAAAATACACTTACAACAAATATTTGTGAGTATGCCTTGAATCCATTGAGAAATCGGATGTAAGTAGGCTTGAAGGATGCTTTCCCCGCGACAGCTCGAATGCGTGGCACCAGAAACTTTCCAACCTAGATTCATCATATAGCTGAATATCAGATGAAATAATTCTCAAGTCACATACAGATAGTCATCCGCTTCTTCAAACAAGTAAAATCTCTAATTGCTAGAAAAATGAAAAATACAAAATTGATAATGACTAGTCACTAAACCACTACCCATGACTAGACTCTTCTTTTAACATGACTATGCCTCTGTTGATTTTAAGGAATTTGACTTGTTATAAATGCTCATAATGGAATCTACATAGGGAAGCTTTGATAATTACTGCATGCCAAATATAATTTTATCAGATGTCAAGATTAATAAGTGATTCACATAAAACCACCATTTTTTTCCAAAAGCACCATCCCTTCATAGGAAAATGGAAACACAGCAATAGCTTGCACAAAGGGATCCCAATGAAGTCAACAGATTGAACTTTGAAGAATCATCACCTATTACAGAATAATGTAGTCATAGCTCACAACTAAGCATCCCCCAATAATAACAACTCAAGCTAAAACTCAGACGCAATTGAAAAGCACAAGTGTAATAAAAGGACTCCAGTAGTCGGCCATAAGGCTGCTTGAAAAGCGAACTGTCAAGAACTCTTCACTTTGTGACGTACCTTGGATATGATCTCCGACACAACAACCAAAAGTAAGATGGTCACACAGATAGCAATAATACAATTAACAATGACACACAACATCTAGAACCAGATACAGAGTCCTAGGGGAAAAATATGCTTTCATTACTATTATATAAGATGGTGCATATTTTACAAGATTACAATCTCTTAGGAGCTCTCTCTCTCTCTCTCTCTGTGCTGATATACTTATTGAGTGTGTTCTTCTACTGCCTACTCTAACTATTTATCCTCTGAATTGTTCATTTTCAAAAGCTCTCAATGTCTGTCATTTTATCTTCCTGCTGCTCCATTTCCATGTTTGTATTTTGGCCTCCTTCTCTGCTACTACTTTGCACCAATTTGTGCGCTCTCTCGGATTGTTCCTATTGGACATTAACACTCCAATACTATAGTCCAATGTAACAAAGTCGAATTATGTTAAATGAGTTTAATAAAGTGACATTAGTTATAATAATAAAGTGTCATTAGTTAGACTAGTTAGGTCGCATGATCTCCCTCATTGTATATCAACAACTCCAATATAATAAAAGCATATATTCTATAGACTATTACCAATCCAACTAGCACTTGAGATCGAAAGTGCATGTTCGGTACTAGCCAATGGGCAACTTAAGAGGGTGCCAATGTCACCACACAACCCCCTTCTCATTTAAGACCAGCTCTCCTTTAGTAAAGAGGGGTGTCCCTAGGGTAGGATTACTAAGACACTGACAGAAAGACTCAGTGGTGAAGTAAAGTGAGATCTTATTAGGTTTATTTTAGTTGATTTTATTGGTAAAGTGAATAGAGATTTTATTAGGTTTATTTTAGTTGATATTATTGGTGATAGATGGGGCAAGAATAGTTCCAAAATTCCATTGGTCATATGGGGTCATAGGCTAACATATAGGGCTGCAAATGGATGGTAAACGAGTCTAGTTATTGCTGTTACAAACATGCAGAAAAATGAAAATGAGCCAGATTTATAAGGCTGGAAATTTAATCAGAAAGGCCCCTTCCAAAGGTGACCTTGTATGCACGTGCAAACTAGTAAAAGGTCATTCTATTGCTAGCCAAAACTTACATGCAACCTATCACTCATATGGCATATCATGGGTAGTTCAACTAGGTAATAAAAACAGCAGAAGTATTGGAAAGACAGCACCTCATCCGACACTTTTATCCAAGGGACAGAAATGCCATGTGCTTGAATCCTTTATGGTTGCAAAATGTGATTTTCCAGCAATATAAACCAGCAAACAATGGATAATGGACAGCCACACATTCTTGAGAACTCCACAGTTACGAAGCCATCAAAAGAATACTAACAAAAGACATAAGCAAAGAGATTTCTTCTTTATTCCATCAACAACCATTCCAATAGGAGGAGCTCATCTTATATTGATGAAGAGCTTGAAACGTCCTCCAAAAATAATAATATCCATAGATCTATCCTAGGGAGAAGTAAAGAAACAATATCCTCCAACTAACTCATGACAAGTCAAAAACTCTAGAGCAATGAAATAATAAACAAATGATTATGTAATGAGGATGCCGCATGCTTATATCTTGAGGAAAACTCCCTCCTTGAACTTGGGTGTTTGACCATGTAAAAGTTTCCTTCAAATGATAAAATAATCTCCTCTAAAGGTGCACCCCTCCAAGAAGCCTCCAAAAATGTATAAAATAATCCTCCTAGAGGAGAAGTCCAATTGATCTATAAGAAATCATGCCAAATATAGGAAAAATGGCTGGGGTTAAGGCTAGAACAAGTCAACATAATCACCCTTCACCTCTACATGTGTGAAATAATAATAAAATGTGTGGCCATTCCATCAAAGGGTTCAAAACATATGTGCAACAATAATAAAGAAATGGGAGCAGTCCACTCAAAGTGAGGGGTCAAACCCTAATACAGCAATAAATGCCTTCAAACAATGTGAATGAGGTCGGGCACTCTTTCCAAGGACTCAATGGCACACTCAACAAGGGAATAACCTCAAATCGTGGGACCAATGTATGTATAGCTGTTATAGTCATCATGCAAGAGGTAGATGACCCCAATAAATGTGTCCAAGCTGGTTTGATGCACATGTACCAATGCCATGAAGGCCAAGAATCTAAGTTAACAGAAACGTCGAAGGTAGGCTTGTGAAATCTCGATCCTTATTTCGAATCCTAAAACAGAGGGGATTCAACCTTGAAACATTTCATTGGCATACAGAGACATTTCAGGAAAAAAGGAAACGTTTCAAATGAAAGGGGAAATGGATCACGGAAATCATGATACATATCCCCAAAATTGTGATCCGTATCCCAAAAAAATGGTATGGATTGGTTCCAATGACAGTTTTGGGGGATAAAAATTGTTTTTTTAATTGTAATCTTTCACTATGAAATCTTAAAAGTGCCCACAACCCCTTAAATTTATAAATAACACCATTTTCCTCCCTCTAAATCACACATTTCATGATTTTTGAGCTTTTTGGCAGCAGCCTTGCTTGAGCAAGGGTTTCAACGGGAGTGCTTGAGCGTTACTTGATTGCTTGGAGTTATTTGCATATTCCAGCTTGGAGCTCTTCATTTCTAGGTATGACCATTGATATACGTAAACCAGCTTTTTGAGCTTGCTTCTTGCTGAGTGAGGAATTTTTCTAGAACTGCAAAATGACATTTTCCAGCAGATTTTGCTGATTATAATTTATAATTAGTAAACAGCAGTAATTATGAGAAGGGTGCACCCTAGTTTTTTTTTTGACACTAACGGTTAATTGGTATTAAATGGTTTTCTGGCGAACCAGATTCTGAAATTTACAAAAATAAAGAAGGTTGATGACCTCTAACAATACTGTCAACCTTCTTGAGAAAGTCTTGGGAGAAAGATCCCACTTGCTTTTGGAGCTATTTCGAGAAAAGGACACGGCTTGCTTACAAGTGTAGACTCTCACAAACTGTGAGCGGAGAAGAATGCACAAGCAAAACATTAATTGGAGGGGGAGTCGATATGCCCCTTAATGAAAGGGTCCAACCTCTTCTGAGAACCCAAAAAAATGTTTGTGGCTGCTTCATTTTCCCTACGTTCTTTATTGGACTTCCTTCCTCTGGTGAGGGGAGGAGAGGGGGCTAGGAAGCCTTCGGATTCTGAGTTTCCCTCTAACCTAGAGGAGGAGCTTAGGGAGGAGCCTGCTTGGGCTATGGGCTCATGCTCTAGCATTCGAACATCTCTCTTGGCATCTGGTGGAGCAGCATTTGGAGTAACTGCTTTCGCGACATGGCTGACGGCTACTGTCTTTGGAGGACCAGAAGGACCTGGGGGGTTCTCATCCTGCACTGGGGCTTCCGTTAATGGTGTTGCTTCGGTTTCTTGAACTTCAACTTCCTGCAACGCTTCAAAGCTATTTTTTCTTTCCAGCGTAGGAGGGGTTGCTTCTGCAGTAGGAGGGACTTCAGTTGCCTTGTGCTGGGGAACTTGGGGCTCCTTTCGACGTGGAGGCCGACAACGATTTGTGACTGTCTGAAACTCTGCATCTTTGGCTAGAGGAGGGACTGATGATTCGGAGATTTTGGGGCAGCTCTTCACAAAGTGGCCATAAATATGGAAAAAGTTGCATTTAAAGGGGATCTGCTCGTAGTCCATCTCTTGGATGTGACTCCAGTCACCCAAGGTGAGCTTTAGGGCTTCCGAAAGTCCTTTCTCGAGGTTTACCTCTACGCAGATACAGGCACAGGTAAACTGACCCCCTTTTGGCTCAGCACTATCCAGAAAGCGCCCTAGTTTATTTCCGATGTCCGCCAAAGAACTTTTCCCCCAGAAATGAAGGGGGAGGTGAGGCAATCTAACCCATACTGGGGCAACTGTAATCTTTGCTTCTGGGTTGAAATCTAGAGTCCAAGGGGCTAAAAAAATCCCTCTCGATCCCATGAAGTAAGGGCCTGATCTGAAGACTAAGTCTCGTTCTTCCTTACTCAAGAAATGTAACACAAAATAACCCCTACCAGCTGCACACAGAGAAACCTGTCCATGCAAAATAGGGCTCCAGTGCTCTGCAATCCAGAGCTCCACCGCCTTTGGGCTGGGCCATAACCCTGTAAACTTGCCGATGAGGGATTTTTCGAAGAGAATGAGTGCCAACCGACATGGATCTGATGGAGAGAGCTCCAGAGAGGGGATCTCATCCATCTTTTTCACGAACTTGGAAGGGGGCAGAGACTTCGCCTTAGGAACGGTGGAATGTACTAAATCCTTAAAGGCCAAAAGCGAGTCTTGAGCCATCATGCAGTAGCTCCAAAATGAACGGAGAGTGCAGTTCGCAAGCAGAAGCCTCACCCCTCACGGAAGGAACCACAGAAAAGGAAAACCCACTCACACAGAGGCCCCGTAAGCAGACTGGGCGAGCATAGGGGTCGAGCCAATTGATGGAGGTCGCCTCTGAGAAGGAGACGGCTAGAGCAGGGCGGTAGGAGCAGCGTCTAGGGAAACCCTAGCCGCGCTTCGTTGCTACAAATCTTCATCGATGACTGAAGGGTGCACCCTAGTTGAGGTTAAACCTTTGTTTTATTAATATTTAACCTTTTATCCCATGCAATGCCATGTCCATGAAGAACTGTGCCTTAGTTAACCCATTTCCAGTAGGCAGTTGTGGGTAAATTTAGCAAACAGCAAGCAGATTTGATATCCAACATGCATATGATGATTACTAGTTATAGAAACAACATGATTACTGAGATAGTTGCACCTGATTGACCCTTTTTAATTGAGATAGCTTTCTAGAACTGTAAATTGACATTTTCCTCTTAAATTTTCAATCTTTTAACATATATTAATTGTCAAAGACTCAAAACTGTAACAACATATTATTAATTACTGTAATAGTTAGAACTTAGAATTGTAGTCTCTAATAGCATAGTGATAATAATTGTAACTGTGAACATGTCATTCTTGAATCTCATTTTAGATTGTCTCATTGTAATTTTTGGTATTCTTTTCTTGGTATCACAAGCTATAGATACTAGTTTTTTGTATTCATCATGGAATCATCATCCGTGAATGTTGTTAACATGTCGATGTTGAATCTCATTTTAGATTTTCTAATTATAAGTTTTGGTATTCTTTTAATGGTATCACAAGCTATAGATACCAGTTTTTTGTATTCATCATGGAATCATCATCCATGAATGTTAAAGGAATTGAATCTGCCACTATAGAGAAAAATGACCCAAAGTCTCCTCTTCGGAAATATGTTATAGTTTTGGGAAATATCCAAGGAAGGGGGTCATTAGTATGCCTGTGTAGCTAAGTTGAAGGAAATGCCTATAATGGTGGCGCACCCATCTCGGAAACGTGGAAACAGGTACAAAACGCCTTGGAAACATCCTTGATTGTATTGTACTATGTTTCCAAATTTATGTGCACTATGCAAGATTTCCTATACAAAACAGCAGACCCTCATAATGTGGCCTATATAAGACATTATTTGGTAGGCATGTTAGGAAGAGTCCCTGATCTTGTTATAGAATGGTTTAAACTTGAAGGGATAGAAATTGAAGAATTTTCACTTGCAAAGCATTACCCACTAACATGTATGGGTTGACTTGATCATCATTTCCCATGTTATTCCATCACATACAATAGTTCCACAAATGAGATGTATGGTTTGCCCATAGAAAGTTGACAGAGACACTTTCAACTAGTTCAAAGATGCTTTCAGTCGACTCAGCATACCTTGCCATATGATAGAAACAGATGGGGACATCCAGCTTGTACTAGTGTTATGGCATATCTTCCTCGTCATATTGTTTCAATAGTTTATGGCAATGTTCCCCCAAGTTTCCGGGACGCGGGGGCGCGGGAAACGCACATTGGGGACGTGTGGAGACCACCCCCAAATTTTAGCGAAATTCGAGGGGGGGGCGAGGGGGCGTCCAAGTCTTAATAAAAAATAATATTATAAATTATTAAATACCAGCAATAAAAGTTCAATGATTCATCCCATGTAAACTACTAAAAGAGGGGGGGGCATCTAGGAGCCCCCCAGTTTCAGGAGGGGGCGTCTGGAAGCCCCCCAGTTTCAAGAGGGGGCGGGGGGGCGTCTAGGAGCCCCCCTTCACCGAAGCGCGCTTCAAAACAGGGGATGTGCCCCCTTGTGCATTTCCGAGAGTTTTCTAATTTTGGGGACGCTGGGAAACGTTTCCCCAGAAGCCCCCGAGCCCCCGGAGCGCAGGGAGTGAGGGGGGCGCGTCCCTGACCCTAGGGGCGAGTCCCTGTGGAATACTGGTTTATGGAGCATCATGGTGTGGCTATAATTATTTTTAATCATCAAATTAAGTGTATGATCTTATGGAATTAGGTGTGCACCTAGCGATTTAAGCAAGTGTGTCTCTCATTTCATGTCATTAACAACATTTCACCTAGGCATTTTTCATATCACGTCATTTAACTAGCCACTTCACCCATTTCCATCATGTCCCCCTTTTGCAATAACTTATTATATGTCATGTTCTAAGGTCTACATATTATTCCTATGTATGATGCCTAAATTAAAGTTAAAAGAGTCAACCTACTTTAACGAAAATGGAATTAAATTAAACGAATGTGAGTTCTTCCCCCTTGCAAAAGCAACGATCCTAATATCCCAACTTATAAATATAAATCCAAAGAAAGGGACTAGTGTTGTCAAAAAAAATGGAAGAACAAACAAAAGAAATATAAAAGGATCATAAAAAATGGTGCAAGAAATGGGTAACTCATGAAGAAATAATCCCCTTCCAAAGGCACACATGGATGAAAATCATTAACCCGTAGCTCTTGAAAGCTAAGGGGAAGACTTGGAGCTTAGACACCCTCTCATGATAGTTAATTTGTGAACCCCTTTCCCTAATATTATAGTTAAATCCCCTTTTCAATACATTACATCTATTTCATTACCCTAACCTTGTTTAGAAACTTAGGAGGTTCACTTAGTCTTAGGGGTGTAACATGAAATCTGAATCAGTTATGGTTGCACCATCGTAGTTCTAAGGATATTTGGACAATTAATTGAATGAGTTATTAGAAAAGTGCACATAATGGCCTTTTATGTTAATGTTTGTGTTACCAACTAGGTTGCACTAAGTTGGACTTTAAAGTGAGACACCAAAGTTGAATAATTACTTGTTCAAATTTTGAGTTCAGAAGTCCATGCAGGCCTTCCTAGGCTCTTTTTAAAATTTGTTTAAACATGTTCATACCCCACAGGGAATTGTAATAAGATGACTTAGCATGTGAATTTATGTAAAAGGTTTGGCTTCCTAGGACTTAGGCATCAATACAATATTCCATGGTGTTTTTCCTTGTTAATTATCTATCGTTTTTTAAGCGATTTATAATTTTCGAGTTTTTCACTCAAGCCTCCAAAGCTGGAATAATTGTCTTGGTGGTTAGGCCTTGGGAGGCTATTAAAACCTAAGTGTCAATGTATATTACCATACTAATCATTATTTTGAATCATTATGAACATGTACTATGTCCCCTATAGTTTTTTTTTTAATCTCCGGAAAATAATATTTTTTCCCTTTTTACAGGCTTATTTTTAATAAGTTAAATGTAAGAATTGTCTAAGTCATAAAAGTGGGGCTAGGGGGTTGTATTTGCCATGGGGGTGCTCATTTTCTAACCCCTAAACCCATTTTCCTAAGTTTTCGAGTAATTATTTATCTCCAAAATTAATTATTACTTGAAAAACCCCAAAAAGACCAAAAATTTGGATAAAATGAAAATTTTGGCAACTCATAAAAAATTGGAAACATGACGAAAATTGATTCTATAAGTTGGAAAAGGTAAATAAAATTATTCATAAAGTGTTACAGCTGTGTTTCATGGGAGCGTCGCCCACCCCCTCGATCCCGCTCCTGAAGCTCACTTCCTTCGAAAGCTCGCTCCCAAAACGCTCCCAATTTTGGGAGCACACTCCCAAAGTGCTCTCGACACACTCCCTTCCTTTCCTATACTAAAGGCTCTTATACTAGGTTGATCATTTGATGACAATGTTATGGTACCTCCCTTCTTTGCCAAGCTCCTACAAAAGTTTTTATGGTTAATCATTTGATGATAATGTTATAAGTTATAACTACTAGATGATTGATGTTATATGGTTTAATCCATGTATTCTATAGCTAATTCAACATCCTACATGTTTTTTAGATATAAATCCATCAAAATATACTAAAATATATACTATACAAAAAACGCTCCCAAAACGAGAGCTTTTGAAAATTTCGCTTTTCACTCTGCTCCTGCTCCTCGCTTCCACTCCCAACAGCATAGGTTACAAGTCACAAAAAGGAAATATTTGGTTGCCAACACCCAAGTATATGTTTCTACAACCAAGAGAGGGCGCACTTCTCCAAAAGGGGCACATTCATCCAAGAGGGGGCGCATCCAGTGTGAGTTGGCACAGGTTTAGGCAAGTAATGTTTTGGCCACTGAGTTGTTTCCATTATGCAACATTCTTTCCAACTTTTTCCAGCTCTTTCCAAACAAGCAAGGCATCTCTCCTTTACCAAGTGTGCCCCCTCTTTCCTTTGCTTCATCTATTGAAGAAGAGCAAGTTCGCTTCATTTTCCATTGAAGGTCGAATCTCTGCTTGTATGCTATTGTAATATTTTCATTATCATTCTAAATAAAAGTCTTTGGAGGTCAAGAACTGTGTAGCATTTTCATGTGTGGATGAACATTGTTTTGTGCTTATGAAGTGACCAGCATTGTCCATTTTCTTGCATTCTTTGTGGTTGAGTTAAGCCTTTGAATGGGAGCTATCTCCCGGTAGGGTAAGATTTAATAGCTTGTTTGCTTACGATCTTACTGTATATTTGTTTCAAATCTCTTAGAATTACATCATTATTTTGTTTAATGATCTTGTGTTCTAAGTTTTTGTGGCAGGTAACACCAAGTTTTCTTAATCTATTTTCTGTGCAAGTCTTTGTATAAGTTGCAGGTTATCTTACTTGAAGAAGAGCAGTTTGTTTACATCTTCCTTCTCTTTGAGATTTACAGAAAGACAATCCCTTTGTGCTCCACTGTGAAAAACTCCATCGTCGAAGTTCTAGCATCGAGTTGTTTCTTTTCTTCTTTCGTTTTTACAAAATTAATTTCTTTCGATTACAGGTTACTTTAATAAGTGTCAATCAAATTAGTGCAAATTGATCTTTATACACCTTCTCCAGCCATGCATAATACAGATTTACAAATTGAAAAAAATTATTCATTACGGATGAATGAGAAGAGACATGAATGCCTTTTCCCCAATTGCGTGATAATGCTTAAAATCCTGGTTAAAGATTTCGAAAGTAACAACTTGATTAAAAGACAAACCCATACAAGAAGACTCGAAAAGTTGGGACGAGAGGGTGGATTAAAAAATTTCTCCCAGACTTGGAATAATTGATCTCAAAATTTGTCGAGAGGAAAGAGCTTTTAAATTAATTCCAGAAATGATTTCAAGATTCGAAACAAGGTCAGTATCCACACACTAAACCAACATATTCTGATTAAGGATTGGATGAAGAATTCTATCGATACTACCAGGACAAGGATCCTCAGTGCAATGTTCTTGATCAAGTTCACTTACCATCGTATCATCATGTGATTGTTCTTCTTTAAGCTCTAGATAAGGAAAAACATTAATAAGTTCGATTTGAGTTTCCCTATCACTCTTATAGGCGTGCTCTTCCATCACAATATGACCACAAGATTGCTCTTCAACAGAAGTTTGATTGATTTCACCAAAGTCTGAATCCAGATTCAGATGGCTTGAATACTGACTCAAATTATCTTCAATTAGGCAACACTATGGAGTTGCTCTTCTAAAGGCTCTTTAATGGACTCATAAATGGAAGGCTCAACTATGGATGCTTCTTGATGGTGATTGTTAGGTTCCCTTCCACGGATTAAATCCAAAATTTGCTCTGTGACTGCTTCAGGTAATAATAACAAAGTATCTCATATGATTTGATTGATATCCCTCTTAGTTTCAACATGGGGTTTTGAAGCGTTATTCTCAAAGTACTCTGTAACATTGTTATGGATTGCAGGCATGCTCATAATTTGGAACATTTCAGGAGAGGAATGATCCAATCGAGAAAGCAAATTGTCAATATACTAATTATCAACTGCACAATCATTGCTAGATTTATACTCTAAAGAATTATCAATGTTCCTACCCCACTCATCTATTAACAGATTTGTGAACATATCATACCCAGTGATGGATTCTAGTGCTAACTGATCAAACTATAGTTGAACATCCCCTCGCAAGGATTCTCCTAAGGCTCGCATATAAACATCTTCATTGTATGAACCTCTAATTTCCATGTAATCCCAGAGAATATCCAAATGACTTTCAATAGATACATCCTTATTTCCATTAAACTAGGGCAACCTCCTAGTGTAATTGTTTGGCATAGGATGAGGTGCCCCCGGTATTTTAGAAAAGTCAAAAGGAGACCGCTTGTCGTGTTTTTTAACAGCTTTGGTTAATTGGCTATAAGGCTTTGACTGGGACTGACCTCTAGGCTCATGTCGACTTACAAGTCCACTCAGGATGGTTGGGAAATCTTTATTGCATGGGTGAGGAAATTGGTGGGTATCGTAAAGATTATGATAACTAGATTCATACCAATAATCATGCTCGAGATCATCCTCATACCCGTAGTCTAACCTCCATCTATCCCTTTCGTTTATTTGCCTTCTAGTTTCATTTACACTTACATTTATACTTTCACTTAATTCCTTCATGCGTCTGATAAATATATCTGAATTCATTGCAATTTATGGAATGGGTTCGCTTCTCAGTGGAGTCGCCATGTGAACCACTCAAGTAATTCACCGAAAAGAGATATGTCGTAGGGAAAGGTGAGGTATGTTGAACCAAGGTAGGTCTCTACCTCCCCAGCAACGACACCAATATGTTATCACCAACCTTGTAGTTGCCTATGTGAGGTGGATCCAGGATGGATGGTAGAGGGACCAGCAACTAAGGTGGTGGAACCAAGATTGCCTCGACTCCCAAATGGATGGTTGTCACGCCAATCGAGGCAGTCTTCGCTTTATGTTATCTTAGCCCCAAACAATAAAGGGAGAGACCAATGGGTCTACTCCCGACATGAGAGATTAAACCTAGACACTAGATCAGATCAAATGGACTTGAGGTACGTAAGGTGTAAGGTAATGGAAACCCTGGATCTATGGATGATGTCACTGGGTGAGCCAAGGCTTTAGGAAGTATGAGATTCAAGCCAAGTTGGGACACAGGTGACCTATGAGGTAAATACTAGATCTGGGGTTGAGGTACTAACAACAGGTGAAAATATCCGTTGCCTTGGGAAACGTGACCAATGCAGGGAGGGCAAGGATAGGATTGGGGCTATCTAGTACCGATGGATAGACTCGAAAGAAGATATGACAATGTCAAAGTACCCGAGTCACCAGGAAAAAGTCAATACACAGGAAAAAGAGGCCAAGGAGGGGATTGCGCTAGGGTTGGAGATTAGTGCCTATCAGATCTAGGGCAATGGAGTCACTATCTGTCCAGGGTTGGAGGAGACCCACCTAGGAATTTGCCCGATCTACAAACCCAAGAAAGCATTTTGGCGGAAAAAGTCAAATCAGGGGAGGAATTGGCAGCACAAGGGGTAGCGCTAGGGCTAGGAAGTCAGTTTTTCAGATCTAGGACAAACCAGCCACTTCTAGCTCAGCCTTGAGGGTGATTCTTTTAGGGAAAGACCCAATCTATGAAACCCAAAAATGGTTTTCCCCAAGATCAAGCAGTCTGAGTTTTCAGTATTTTTGTTTTATTATTATTTAGGGTTTGAAGGTGAAAATTGAAGAAGACAGATGCTAATGGATTGAGATCTAGAAGAAGATTACTAACCTGTGGATCTTACCTGGAAAACCTTGTAGATGCCTCGATGATGATGATACCTACTGTCCCGATCAATTTGAGAAGCTTTGAGTGAGTTCTATGTCCAACGTTTTGTCCCAAGAAGCCAACGCGCCCGCTCTCATGCACAACAAACGTCAACCATATCAGATTTGTTGCATCATGAGAAAAAACCAATTGCTACAGAAAAATAGCAAGAAGAAATCATAGATCACAATGACACTAATGAAAACCCCCTGATACGAGCAAAGCCAATCCAAGCGAGTTGAGGAGCCCCTGCAAAAATGCCCAAGCTGATGTCGCCCTCCTATAGACAAGACAATGACTCCCGAAAAAATATAGATCTCACAAAAATTTCCCAAATGCTAGGAAGCAAAAGACTTTCCAATCACCATCGAAGAACACTAGATGCAAAGGAGATCCAAAAACATCCACAAGAAAAGTTTTTCTATTATCCAGATCCAAGAGCCAAAGACCCTTTACAAATGAGAAGCTCTCTCCTTTAAATAGGAATGAGAGAACCAGAATCATAACCACTTGTCAAATGAGTGGCTAAGATTAAAAGATACAAATGTTTAATCAATGGTTGAGATGAGCTCAACATACAATCAATATAACCATATAACATACAAGTGGACTAAGAGAGGGGATCCCACTCAACAAGAAATAATGAAGCACATGGTGGGTCCCTGGAGTGTTAACTAACTCCCTTTGGGTGTCCCCATGGCACAATAAAATAATATAATTTTTTAAACTGTGAAATTTTGCCTCCTTGAGGAAATCGTAAGCCTCCAAAAGCTCCAGAAAATAATATAAAATGCTCGAAAAATAGATGTGGGCCTATCCAAGTGCTGTAACTCCTGGAGAAGGTGTGGAAGACATCACTCTCATCATCAAAAATCATCCCATGCCATTTCCTTGTCTCAGTAACCCAAATCGATTTCTTCAATAGCCATTTAATTATTTTTTAATCTGCCTCGAGAAACGTGATAGGCCCAAAACAGCCTCCTAGGATTCCTACGTTGTCCAACTGAGCCCACCAGGCTCTCTGGGAGGGGGGTGCTATGGTACAATCAAGTGGCTGGACCCCCTATGCCCCATAGAGCGCCCTAAGAGATCCAACAAAATCATCTCCCTGGTCAGAACTACCATCTACTGAAGCAAAACTGCACCAGAAGGGTAAAATGAGCCTGACCATCTCTCTAAGTGCCCGAAACGGAAAACAAGCCATCTCACTAGACTCAGAAAGTCCAAATCCATCTAAGGTATATACTCATACCCTCTCGAGGTCTCTGCCTGATCATCTACAATATTAAATAGGCAAAATAATAACCTGTAAATGACCAGATACCAGTAATGTAACTCAGGCTGACATCCATCTGCTACAAGTGTTAAAAGGCTAAGATGTGCTCTACAAATCATTTTAAGTAACAATCATAACAAATAACAATTCACTTCACTGGCCGTACATCAACCAAATACATATATAAGGTTTTATTTATCATAACTCAAACCAGGCTTTCAAGACAATACTCACTTCATAGTTGTAGTCAAGTTGCTAGTGAAGGGTGAAGACTAAAATTCATAAGGTTAAGCCAAAGGATGACTTCCCACTCAACACTATGACACTTTGGATATGGAAAGGGGATACTCACTATAGCCATATGCCAGACAAACAACAACAAAGGGGATAGCAGTGCCTCACAAATGGTGAACTACTTCAGAGGTGTTTACTCACCTTGACAAATGCTCACAATCCAACTAAATACAAGTACGGCCAGCAATCTTTAGATATAACTTTTAGGAACCATTGCTTTTTGGGCCTTTGATTTTCCATAGCCTTTGTCCACGTATTTTTATACGGACTTTTATCATTTAGGATTTATGCATTCATGTATGTTGAAAAACACTACTTTTCATGAATGTTTTAAGATATTTCATTGCAATATTTTTCAGAGCCAATTTCATTAGGCTAGCCTTGCATTCACGTATGTTGAAAAACACCACTTTTCATGAATGGGATTTTTTATAAGATATTCATTTTATTTCCAAATACATTGTATTGATGGCAGGGCTACTTGTTTCAGGTAAGCAAACACATCCTAGGCAACTCAAAGTCGAGACACAAATATAGGGAGGCTTGTCCAACAAAGGCTCTAGCGGGGAAAGGTCCTCCATGCCACAAGTCAAGTAGTAAGTCAGGCTAAAACACAACTAAAAGGTAATGGACGGGTGGAGACAATGAATAATGAAGCCAACACTAGCAAGCCAAAGTATGGTGGGGCTGACTACTTCTATTCTCTCTAAGGAGGGTAAAACCAATGAGTATAGATCAAGAACTTCAAATTCTTAGTAGGGACATCAATACATAATATAAATACATCCAAGTCCACATATTTATATGACCACCAAATCATGATACTAAATGCTAACACGTCACAAAGATGAGTATAAGAGCAATGATAACCATAACACAATATAATAAAGGTTGAGTCATAATCATGCAAATAATCCATCTGAATCAATATCTGTCCAAATGAGAAAACACTAATGCAAATCTGGGCACTGCTAACTGCTCTGCACATGGCTAAATGGCTACATCAGTCCTCAAATCTGAGTGTTCTGAGACTCAGTCCTGGCATTGGAGAGTACTATAGTCCATCAAATAAATAATGATCCATCATAAATGCTCAAATCAGCATCTCATATGTAGGGCAGCTGGCTAAAAAATGTAGTAAATCTGAAAAATAGAATATGGTAGCGTGGCTACTATATATGTGATAACAAAACCAAAGAAAATCAATTGGTAAGACAAACGAACGAGATCTGCAGTATAAGGAAAGTGTAGGAGATGAAAAATCATAAAGAAAGAATCACTCCCTAAACAATAACACCCGAGAGCTAGAGCAGAGTGAGTTTCCCCACAAGTGTGCCCTCCTCTAGCATGCCTCCTTCAGCCTGTAGATGAATGGGTACAATAAAAAAACGCAAGATCTATCTCGAAGCAAACTCAGTACAGAAAAATAACAACGCCAATCATCAACTCATCAACAATACTCCAGAGTGTAATCCCAGACAAATATCTTTATTCAATATTTTGGTGTCAGAGCTCATACTTTATAATGGGGATTTCTTGTCTTTATATAGATTTTGTGAAATTTAAACCCTAACTCACTTTTGCATCCAACGGTTGAGATTGTAACATCATCAACGGTGGAGATTAACTTTACAAGGATCAACACATGGATCACAAGTGACCACATCAAAAGGGGGGTGCACTTTGGTCAAGGACGCCTCCTAAAGTGAAAGTCACACTATAACATAAGGTGTGACATGATAATACATCAAAGGGGGTCATTAGGGGCTTCATTCACCCTAGGCTCCATTACAACTTCATAACATATGATATAACATTGTAATACATCATTAGCCAAGTTGAGGGGGCGCCCCTTGGGGGGCTTCCTCACTGACTGAGCCAAAATAAAATAATTCGGACCAAAAGCTTATGGGTGTTGAAGGACTATCCGGAGAGTCAAAAAACATCATCTGTCAAAATTCCAAGCCATTTCCTTGCCCCAAGAAGCCAAATTGATTTTTTCAGTGAAATTCCTAGTTCATTTTTGCTGGTACATCCTCTAGAAAATAATAAAACCACCATAACTCTGTCCAGGATGAGAACTGGGGAAAACTAACTGCACTAGTTGATCTAGAGACATAGAAGAATAGTATAAGTGACTACTCATACCCCCTGGACACTGCAATGCTCTTGGAGAACCAAAATCACTACCATTTGTAATAAAAGTTGATCATTTGGCCAATAATAAAGTGATCATAATCACTTATTAGGAGATCTGGGGCCAAACTCTCAAACTAAAACCGCAGTATTGGTCCTAGGCATGTCTGGAACAAATATAAGCCATGTTATTTTTTGAGTCACTGCCTTGGGAACCGTGCTTGACTTGGTCAACTGGGTTGACCAGGTCAAAGTACCCAAACTGAAGGTGATATACTGTATCCATGTGATCCTGTAAGCATCCAAGGTAAGAAATGCTCCAATGGTGTATATCAAAACCAAGCTTAAATCACGTTATTCATAATCATGGTGACAGTAATAATAATAGTAAGTGAGATATACCTGTGCTTCTGAAAAATCTCAAAACCTTCTGGAAATCTGCTTATGCATGCCATACTTACAAAGTGTACACAATGTGTTAATGCTAGGTGAGGATGGAAAAAAAGGTTAGGTAAAGGGAAACGACTTCTGACTGACTTTGACCAAGTGATCTCTTCGAATGATAACCAATACACTCAACCAAAGTGACATGTACATAAAAAATAACAATAGGGGATGGAGGTGTCTCACAGGTGGATAAAGTAGTTGGGCTTGTTTCCTCCAGACTCTAGCAAGTTTTCCATTGCACTAATTTGTAATATAGATCAACCTTCAAAGGCAGGTGCCCTGGAAGCCTTTTGGGCTCTAGTACTGACAAAGACATAGCCTTTGCAGGCTAGTCTCACCCTGTTTCCCTGTGCGGGAAAATGAGTCGAACACTATACAAAGAGTGAGTGTTCATCCTTTGACCATTGATCTTTTTTTCAATAACTTTCTTTTTCACATAAGATAGTACCCATCCTAAAAGAGCAGGTGCCCTGGAAAGCCTTATGGGCTCCAGTAAATGACTAAGGCCAAGTCCCGACGAGTTTTCCTCTCCTTGTTGCCCCTATGGAGGGCAGCTGAGCCTTACATTATACAAAGAATGAGTGCTCAACCCCTTGGTCACTGACTACCTTTTAGACATTTATTCTTAGCATCCTTTAGATATAGCTTTTATGTGTTTTGATGCTTTAGTGTTTAGCAAAATTGTTTGAAGGATCACTTGTTTTGAGAACTAAAGGGGAACTTCCCAATGAAGCCAGCCACACTGGCCAAGCCACATACTTCATAGCCAAAGACACAAAACAACATGGAGTCTATCATGTACAGGAGTCAAGATGGGGAAAAGATCTTCAATCTCACAAGTCTCAAACAGTCTAAGTCATGGGATAAAATTCAATAATGGATGAAATGGATGGACGGGGGTAAATGATACATGGAACCAACCTAGCACTAAGGTTTACTATTTGTACAAGCATGGCATGAGCAACAGTCTTCACAGCAAGCCCTTAGTCATAGCACAAGTTCAAGCATTAGTACAATATAAGCATTGGTCACCATAATCATCCTAACAATATAAGCATAGGTGTTTGATATACATCATAAAGCAAAATCAAACTATAGAAGCATATACTTGATCTCACCATATATACCTGTCTCCATCTGATAGGCCCCTCCGTAACTGTGTACCATGTCTGATCTGCTACTCTGCTGAAATGAACTAGGTCATCACTGAAAGCATCTCAATGGACTAATAAATCTCATTCCTCGCAAGGAAAATCTAATTAACAAGGCTCAGGAATGGTTGAAGCTGTAATGATCCATGCTAATACCCCATGTGAAAAATAGCTCGGAATAAGATAAGAGATAAGTTTTTATGTTGCATCATGGTAGCCTAGTTGCAAAATGTATATGTGATAACAGCTCCCAAGTGCTCACTCCCCATCCCCTCTGGGGCGATCTGTGTCGACGTGATTTTCATGGTTTGTTTTTTTGCTTTAGTTTAGTTTTTACTTTCTTGTTTAGTTGATTTTATTTTTACTTTATTGTTTCAAGGAAAAGAAATACTGACCCCACATATTCCCGAGTTACCCGAAAGGGAAAAGAGATTCATGGTAGATTAATTAAAAAATATTTCATTTATATTGCATTTTATACTTTTTGGGCAAATTAACCCCTTGCTTTCCCGAGTTAGGAATGCAAACCTTAAAGAGACTCTTGGGGTCTTAATAAGAAAATATGTTCTAAAATGCTTAAAATTAACAAGGCTCTTATCCTCGTATGCTCTACTTCCACTGCAACATCGTCTGATCAGTTGGGTGTATCAGAAAAGGATTTGAGTGACTAGTATTAGTCTCATCTTTTAATTGGTCTCCAAATGAAAATCCGAAGTTTTACGAATATTGTTAAGTCATGGGAAAAGTCTTCAAGTGAAACGGGAACCACTAAACAGTGACCGTGGGGCCCCGTCAGGCTACACCTTCGTTTGGTGTAGTTTTGGACACACCCCTACGACTCGGGTTTGGCCCACATTTCGATGTGAGAACCACCTCTAAACAATTCTGGACACATTCCTCATACCCCTTGGGTATATCTGGAATTCCCTCTCCCTTCTAATAATCCAGATCACTACCATGTTAATAAAACTGACCAACAATTTACCCACTCCTTAATCAACTCATTAATAAATTTAAAACTGACCAACGAGACAATTGCAACACTTTCACGTCACAACAACATTGTCCGACTCCATTAGCACTAGTCTATTTTGCATCAATCACACATTTACTTTTATGCTACCTAAGTTAATTCATGTGTTAAATGGAATTTTTCTTTAAAATTACATGCTATTCATGTAAATCATTTGCAAACGTTTTGTTCTCAGTAATTTTTTTCATCTCCTAAAGTAGTTTTTGTCATCATAGATTAACAACCTTAGATTATTTTCGTAGCGACCACCCCCCTTGGCTTCTTTAGGAGAAAGCCTAGATGGACGAGCCAGGATCAAGTGACAGCACTTGACTCTTACTTGCCCCCAAGGTCGCACCCAGTGGCTTGGAGATTTATGCCACGTGACCCGAGGTGTGAATTAGGCGGCAACATACCCTTTATTAACATTCTTCTAAGTACCAAGACAAAAAAATTGTAATAGGCTCCTGTCCAATATCTAAGAAGCTGACATCTACAAGTGGGATGTTACACATTATTACAATTGCAGTTGTAGAGTAAATGACATTCTTTTGTATCAAACATGTGATTGTAGAACAAAGAGAAGTACTAAAAATCGTGAAAGGATATCCTGCATTATTAAAAATTAATTGTGCTAGACTATGTAGTTAACCAAGCAAACTGAAAATAACCAAGTTCTATGTCTACAAATTAGAAAACTGAGAACAAATCTTTCTTCATTGCTTGTTACTTTGCACCACAAAATTCAAACTTCCGTGAGAAGAAAACATGAAAAGAAGAAGCCTTAATTCCACTTAAGCATTGCAATTTCACTTTTCACAAGAAGAAATGCCATCTTAGTTAGGAGTAACAGGATCCAAAAAAAATTGCAAAGAATTTCCTTTAGAGAATGTAACAACCTTCAATGGCTAGAAGAAAATGTGACAAAAGTTTAAAATAAAACATGACATTTTGGGGGTATAACAATATCAGAAAGGACTAGCAAAGAATTGTCTTTAGAGAATCCATCCACCCTGAATTGCTAGAAGAAAATGTGAAAGTTTGCTTCAGTGTTTCTCTTTCCTACATTTATATCACTTCCTAATGAATTATTGGAAGTTGAATATTAAATTATAAGTGCAAAAACAATCATAACTATGAGAAATGGTAATACCGTGTCTGCTGGTTCTGCAAGAACATTGATAAAGAACTTAGCCTGGAACAAAAGCATGGAATTACTTTGTGAGGGATGCAAAAGGAAAGTAAAGACTGAAAGAAATCACTGGCCCTTCATTTGAATGCAGTGATGAAGTACACACCTGCTTCGTGTTGCTTCCAGACATGAGGAGATCAGTTGTCACCATACCAGGCTGAAACCTCAATAATTAGAAAAGGTACAATTGTGTCCCAAGGAACTCAAAAAGGGAAAAAAATTTCAAAAATACAATATTAAATGACTCCAAAATGCAAAATTCCAATTCTAGAGATGCTTACAGAATCCAGACTTAGTTTGGCCACATTACAGAATATTATAAATCCAGGACCGATGAGTATAATTCCATCTAAACTTGCAGCAAATTAAGGAATTGAGAATATTTAGAGCAGCAACATACTGACAAATTGTGTACCGCGACTGTTTTGATGCCTTGCATCCGTAACTCAGCCTGCAGGCAAGCCATATGATATTTAATGTTAGAACTTCTATCATTGACCAACCTCCATATTCCACTTAGCTCTTTATGAGTCAAAACCAAATTTCTAGCCTTATGACCAAGCTTAGTGAAAATGTCAACAATTCAAGAGAAAAGCTTGCTCCTGTTTAAAACAAAGGATGCTTAAAAATATCAAAGAAATAAGATGGAGAGAAAACTTGAGAATTCAAATGAGAATTCCATGCCCCCTTTAAATCGATCCAGATATCACAAGGAAAACCATTACTAGCTGCTTCTTATTAATATTCATTATCTACCTAGTTACCAAGTTCCAGTTGAATTAGGCCAAAAATTCAAAAATTCTGAAATAATTCACTTCAGCTGAATTATTCGGGTCAGACCAGATTCAGTTTGGTCAGAATGGGTTTCAAGCTGCCATATAACCCCCCCAATCCGCCTCATTTCTAGAACAAGCTGACACCCACCCAAGCCTCTAACAACTCCTGCCTGTGCAGAAAAACAAACACCCTTCTGTTCCTGCCATACCCTCCTTTACAGAAGAAAAACCCACATTTGATGGTTTAGGATGGAGAAATCCTGATGAGATAATTCTAGGATGTGTAACCCCTGAAGAATCTATAAAGGTCATAGAGGAAATGCATTCCAGTCTTTGCAGAGGATATTTTGCGCCTAGAACTACTACTGTGCAAATTATGAGATCTGGGTCTTACTGGCCTTCCTTATTCAAAGATGTCGACAAGTTTGTGCAATCCTGCCAACCCTGCCAGTTCTTTGCTGGAAATCCCAAAATTCCTTCCCTACCACTAAAGCCTGTTATCATCAAAGCACCATTCCAACAAGGGGGAATGGATTTTATTGGTCCTTTCAAGGTCAACTCAAGTAATGATTTTATGTTTATCTTGACATGTACTGATTATTTCACTTGTTGGGTTGAAGCCATTCCAACCAAATACGCTACCTCTGCTGTACTAATCAAGTTTTTGGAGGAGAATACCTTAACAAGATTTGTATGCCCTCTCAAAATCACAACAGATAATGTCAAAACCTTTAGTATGATTGAAATGTCTACCTTTCTGCATGCAATATGGTATAGTCTTATCTCATTCTTAAAACTATTATCCTCAAGGGAATGGATTTGCCAAGTCTAGTAAAACAAATTTGATCAGCATACTGAAGAAAACAGTAGGGGATGATAAAACGAGCTCGGACAATAAGATCAAGTTTGCACTATGGGCTGATAGAAACATTGTGAAGCAAACAACTGGAAAGTCTCCTTTCGAATTAGTATATGGACAAAACTGTAGATTACCCCTCCATTTGCAAATTCCTGTTTACAAAACATTGCAAATTCCTGGTTGCTTGGATTGTCTATAAGATTGGGCTGTTAGGAAGTGAAATATTGTACTCTTCCCTCTATTCTTTCATACTCTATTTCATAACCCTAATGCTGAAAATTCGTAGGATTAATATCTGAGAAACCTCTCGTCATAGAGGTGAAGTTTTATCGTTTTGCACTAAATCTCATTACAAGAAAAATTACAACAAAAGGATGCTGGAGTTTGGCAAGCTGTTAACGATCCATGGTTATGTTCCTTTAGATTCACAGGTTTCTATGGAGGTTTAAGATGCTATGATAGTATCTTGTTTTGATCAATACAATAAGACCTCCACAACGTACAGGATCTATACTCCAACAAAACAAAAGACCATGGTGAGTCGATGTGTGAAGCTTAATGAGTATGTGCAGTCCTCTAGTTCACAAGTTTCTCCTTCAGAGATTGAAGGGAGGGAGGAGGTTGTTGTTCTAAATGTTCATTCAGAGTTTAGATCAAAATCAGATCTAGGGGAAGACGATCTGAAATTGGGTATGGATATGCCCTTCCCTTATATTCCAACATGCAGGAAGCCAAGATGGCTTATTCAAACATTAAAGTATCGAAAAGACCATGTAAAGGCACCTAGATCTTTAGTAAGGGTGAGTATACTTCTAGGATATATGCTAACCATATTGTTTTGACTTCTTCCATTTGTGAGCCTTCCAATTCTTTGGAGGAGATGAAGTGTGATGCCTTGATGGGGAGTGTGATGTTTGGGGAACAATTTCTTCCAAAATCTAGTGGTCAATTCCAAGACTACAATGGATTAAAATTTGCAAATGGCAAGTTTGGTTGAATTGCAAAGGGAGCAAACTAATTTGGGTGTGTTATCCACTAAGTTGCACTTAGGTGGATTTCCAGTGAGCAATAAAAGACTTGAATAAATCAATTGTTCATCACATGTGCTCAAAAGTTCATCAGGCCAATCAGTGGCCCTTTTTTTTATTTTTTACATGTTGATACCTTGCGGAGAAATTGTAATAAATGACTTAGCATGATGAAATTATGTAAAAGGTTTGGCTTGCCTAGGACTTAGTTATCAATACTTTACTCTAAGGTGTTTTTTCCTTCGGAATTACATGTCGTTTTTTAATGACTTATAATTTTTGAGTTTTTCACCCACTCCTCCAACGCTAGAGTAAATGTCTTGGTAAAAAATCCTTAGGAGGTTATTAAAGCCTAGGTGTCAATGTATATTACCATGCTAATCATTGTTTTTGAGTCATATGAACAAGTACTAAGTCCCCCATAGGTCTTTTTTAATTTCCGGAAAATATAATTTTTTCCGTTTTTCTAGGCTTATTTTTAATAAGTTAATTAAAAATATTCAAAAGAGCATAAAAATGTGGCCTAGGGCAGAATTTGCCATGGGGGTGCTTATTTTCTAACTCAGAGCACCCACTTAACCCCTAAACCCACTTTCTTAAGTTTTCGAGTAATTATTTATCTCTAAAATTAATTATTACTCGAAAATGGTAAAAAAGACCCAAAAAATAGATAAAGTGAAAAATTCGGCAACTCATAAAATAAAAGAAGCATGCCGAAAGTGAATTTAATGAGTTGGCAAAGTAAAGTGGAAACATTCCTAAGGTTTCTAAAACACTTTGGAGTGTTTTTCTCGGCATATAAAGGCAAGTCAATTTTGCTAAATCAAGTGGAGCACATCTCTCAAGAAAAAGATGGAAATTTGTGAGGATAATAGCAAGTGTTGAGTTATGAATTAGAAGTTGGCATATTTTTTGCCTTTTCCATCCCATGCCAACTCGAATAAAGTGCTCTCTCTTGGGCAAGTGCATCACCCTCTCTTGGTCATTCTATATAAGCAAGGCATTGCTCCATTATTTGAACATGGAGGATTGAACCTATGCTCTTGTAATACTTAGTTGCTTCTATATTTTGTTGAATAAAGTGAAGACTTTGGAGGTTTGAATGGTGTAAGATCTTGTTGAGGTGAATGCTGCAATTAATCAAAGTGATATTTGGCTAAGATATTGTTCATTTCTTACAAGTTTTGCAGATCTGAATTCTAGCTTAAAAATCCTTTATGGTTTATTGAGTAAACATTTAAAGTATTAATTTGTTTACTTGTAATTTGGTTATCTGAGATTAAGAAGCAACATTTTGTAGTTGGTAATACTTGTGCTCTTCTCATTTCATTTGATTGAATGCACTAGATTGGATCTCACTTGTTTAAAGTTTGTGTGTAGCTTGCAGATTATATCAGGTGAAGGAGAAGTGGGAGCTTGGTTGCATCCCTTCTTTCCTTCATTCTTCATCTTAAAGATCTAACATTTCTTGCATTTTAGGCGCTTTCTCTTCTTCACAACGTTCAAGCTTAAGCTTGAGGGTTTTCTCGCCCATCTCATAAAAATTCAACCTTTCTCTTTGGTTACTTTTCTTACAAGCTTAGATTTCTTTAAAAGATTATTATATGAATTTTAGGCTTGTTTACATGTTAGATCTAAAGTGATTTAATAGATATCTTAAACTTAGATCTAACACTTCCTTTCTAGTACTCAAAGCAGTAAATTTTTCCCATTTTTTGTAAAGTACTAGATAGTGTATTTTATGTACATGCTTGTACTAATCCACTAATTTGTACATTATTAGCTTGCTGGTTTTTAGCAGGTTAAAAGAAAAAAAGAGAGAAACTATGGCCAAATTTTGACAAATCTAGCTATCCAAAGGCTCCAAAGTGCCCATTATTTTTCCCTTTCTTCCGGCAATTTATTGTAAGCCTTTTAGCCAAAGTATAAGTTCAAAAGGAAGCCCTTTATTTAATTATCAGCAGTGTCACAATTTAATAAAAGAGCAAGTGGGATTACAGCTCCCACACCCCTCTTCCCCTATTTGGGGGAAGACTGTATATGTCCTTGAAGTGGGTTGGATTTTCTTGTTAGTTTATATTAGATTAGATTTGATTACTTCAACTTTTAAATCAATCAAGTTTATTTCAAGATTTACAAATTTTATTCAAAGTAATCAAATACTAACCCGACATTCATTTGCCGTAGTAATTAGTCTCACAATTTTTTGTTCACACGAGCACACAATCCGTCCTGAAGGGCTATATCACAACTTTACTTTGCTTTCATAAATTGGAACAAACATTTGCCTCTTCCGTGTATGCTCTACCCCTCGCAGCTTTGTCTGACTCTTGGGAATATCAAAAGCGGAATTGTGTACTTATTAATTTTCTCACATCTAATTAAATAACTCATTTTAATAAAAGTAACTACCCAAAACATTACGAAAATCCGGCGTAAACGAATTTGGAGAAGTAGTGGGCAAATTCTTCAGGGAAAGCGAAAACAACTAGAAAGTGACCGTGGGGTCCCGTTAGGCTGCACCCTTGTGGTGTAGTGTTGAACACCCCCCCACGACTCCATCTAGCCCACATTTTCCCGTGCGGAGCCATTCTTCCCAAATTCAGAACATATTCACAGTACCACTTGGTATATCAGGAATCCCTTTCCTTTAATTATTCATCATTCTAAAAATTAAAATTGACCAAGTACACGAGCAAAATATTTTCCTTGTTTTCAACAGCATTCATTGTGTTGTGACTCCATATTGGCACTGGCTCAATTCGTGTACTCTCTATTTTGCTTATAGTCATATAGTGATTATTGATATATCTTGCAGTGCTGTTGAATTTAGTTATATAATTTTGCATAGTGTCATGTCAACAATTTATTCATTTCTAACTCCTTAAACAACCTAATCAATTGAAACAATTAAAACACTTAAGAGCCTTAGAAACTCTTTTGGTAGGGACTACCCCCCCTTGGCTTCATTAGGAGCTAAGCCTAAACAGAGGAGTCAGGATCAGGTGATAGTACCTGACTCGAGACTTGCCCCCAAGGACGCACCAAGCAGCTTGAAGATTCTGTTGTGTTAACCCAGGTGCATAAGAGGCAGCAACATTTTTGGCGCCGTTGCCGAGGATAAATCTTTTTAATCCCGGAATACGACTCTTGTTTTTTACCTTTTTTGTTTTTGCTTTGTTTGATGTGATTAGAGTAGATCTTTAATTTTCATCTAGCGACTCCACTAACCTTTTTCCTTTTTTATTTTTACAAAGAAAAGAAAAAAAATTGATTTTTGTGAGAAAGTATTTAATGCATATTTTTCTTTTCACATGGAGAGTCCACTAAAGGGATAAAAACCCTTGTATCTCATAAATTTGTTGAGTTTGATTCTCTATAGATAAGCCCACACAGCGGTAAAAATTCAAAAGATCATTTTTCAATAGCTCCACTCTTTCAGTAGCAGATGTTCCCCATGATTATTGATTATTGATATGAATGTTAAAAGTATAGAAAATGTTGCTCAGATCTCTTGTGCATATCCTCCCATTGATTTCTTCAAGATCCCTGGATTTCCTAATCATTTTGATGGGGAAAATACATCTTATCCCCTTCCTCTCTTTCGGGGGCATGATAATGATCACTCAGCCAGATTCCACGTTGTGATGTTCCTTTCACGTATGAGTGAATTTAGCATACGTCATGAGGATCATATGTTGTTTATGTTTGCTTATTCTCTATGAGAGGATGCTGCTTGTTGGCTTCACGAGGGCCTTCTTGATAAATCTATTACTTCCCTTGCAAGGTTCTTTGAGATATTTTTGAGGCAGTGGCATTACGATGGAAACGATATTGAATTATTCAATATTGAATCATTCATTAAGACTAATTTGAAATACTTTTTTCCTTGGAGAAAATATCAACATGGTATACAACAATCCATATTCAGAAACCCATGATGATCCAGTTGAGGTTGTGCATGAAGAGTCCTTTATTGAGGATATTATTCAATGTTCCCCCAAGTTTCCGGGACGGGGGGACGGGGGAGCGGGGAAACGCACATTCGGGACGCATGGAGACCACCCCCAAATTTAGGAATATTTGGGGGGGACGTGGGGACGTCTCTAAAATTATAAAAATAAAATAAAATATCAAAAATAATAATTCATTTGATGTATATTAATGATTGTGCAATGTAAATACTAAATATATCAGTTTATTTTCTAAGTAGTACCAAGTAGGAATTGTAAAATGTGAAAATAATGGGAAAACATTAAAAAAAAATTCCCAGGGGCATGGTTGGGGAGGGAAAGTTTCGCCCAGGAGTCCCCAAGTCCCCGGGACGCAGGAAACGTGGAAACGCGTCCCCGACCCTGCGGGACGCGTCCCCGTGGAACACTGATATTATTGAATACCCTCCTCATGTCACATTAATAGATAATAATGAAGATTGGGATTCATTTCATGATTATTTTAGTGATGATGATCACATTTGTACCCTAGATCTACCTCAAAGAGAAACCATTACAGAATCTTGTAATGAAACTTATGATGAAATCAGTAATGTATATGATAGCACTCCTGCTTGTTCTCCGTACAATGATGAAAGCTTGGAAGGTTTCCTACCTTGTGACCTTTTTTCTGAAGAAGATAATTGTGATCGGGAGGAGGACAGGTACAGATTGGGATGTGATGCCAGCGATGAAGACTCTCTCACATCCGACGTGGAAGGGGGTGATGACTATTGGACTTTCATGGAAAATCCAGTCCATGAGACACTTGAAAATCTCATTGAGAATCCCATCCATTGATATGTCCAACGAGGGGAGTGTCTATTCAAAAATTTGTGGAAGTCCCATCTATGATACATCTATAGAAGGGAGTGTTGATCTTGAGACGTGGGAAAGTTTTGGTATGGAAGAGGAGCATTCAAAATTTTCATTTGATTATTCCGAGCTATATTATTCAGAGCCGCATATAAGTATCAGTAAAGAAAATTTGGAGAAGCAGTACAATGAAGAGGGAGATGGGATACAGTTAACAGAAGATCAGTCTCAGCCGTCATCTTCTCATGCAAAAGTTCCTTATGATTTGGAGCAACTTGGGGATTACACATAGAGGTATCAGCAAATAAGCCCTTTGGATGGGTATGATGAAGTAGTGGATCTGCCTCAACATACATATGTGTACATTAGTCCTATCCAGTCTTTGATAGAAGAAGTCTGTCGGAGGACTTGCCAATTTGGGAAGCAATTTGACAATGCATTACATGCCTATGATATCCCATCTGTTTCCCACCTATTTCGACTAGGTGGCAACTCCATGTACATGAAGATGTACATAGTTGTACAAATTGTACCTTGGAAAAATCTGAGGATTTTTCACTTCTGCAGGGCAATTGCCCCTTTGTAAAATGAAATGTCCGCTCCCCTGCATGGGAAAATTAATGTAATTATATGTGCTAGTGTGGGTCATACGATATGGATGCCACACCATGGAACTGGTTGTTAGGGAAGTCCCCTCATCGAGTGTTTTTTCCCTTTCCAATTGATCTTGTTGAGTAAACGATTTTAATTGGTTTGGTTTTTCACTCAAAATCCTCCAAAGTGGTGACAGGCATTCTAATGGTCAAGTCCATGGGGTGGCTAAGGATTCAAAATTTTATTCATGACCATGCTAGACATTTGTATA
The DNA here is from genome assembly GCA_001517045.1 of Pseudotsuga menziesii. Classification (NCBI taxonomy): domain Eukaryota; kingdom Viridiplantae; phylum Streptophyta; class Pinopsida; order Pinales; family Pinaceae; genus Pseudotsuga; species Pseudotsuga menziesii. The sequence goes on along the minus strand of LPNX011087602.1, from coordinate 81,600 downwards.
GAGTCTTGCGGAGTTTCGTTATGTTGTTGTATTTTTATTAATTTTTCCTAGTTAATTAACTTCACCCCTTGGTGGTTAATTAACCCAGTTTTGATGTAATAATGTAATTGCTCAAGCACTGGCATTTTGTAATAGGGGCTATGAAAGCAAGGTAAAATTGCTGTGAAACCCCCTAAGCCACTGCTTCGAGTCCCATGTCATTCTGATGAGTGGTTGAAGAGATAGACCAATTTTGGTCAGGAGGGGTCTATCTTCCCTAGGGAATTATTTAATTTCCCTAAGTCAAAAATTCATATTATTTGATTTTGAAGGAAAAAATCAAATAATGCCATGGTAATTTTGTTTGGGGGTTGTTAAGCCTAGGAAAAAATTATTTCAAATTTTTCCACCCCCCCATGGCCAAGATATAATTTTTCAAGTTATTTTTAATTTTTCCTAAGTCAAAATTGGAAAAATTTAAAAATTAAATTGAAAAAATTAAATCTAAGGTGAATTAAATTTTTAGCCTAAGTCTAAAGGTTAAATGTTGTGGAGCAAATGGCTAAAGTCCAAGCCAATTTTAGAAGTGGCCAAAACCATTGCTAAAGGGGGCGTCCAAGTCTAAACCCTCACTAAAACCCAATTTAAAGGAGGGCGCTACCATATTATAGAGGAGGCGTCAATATGGAGGGAGGCACTGCCATTTTAGTGGGGCGTTCAAGCTAAAATGGAGGACGCTAGTGATAAAGGGGGCGCTACCATATTTAGGGGCGTCACACCATATTTAAAGGTGGCGCTATAAGATAGAGAAGACGCCCACATTAAAGGGAAGGCGCTGGCTTGGAAGTGGGACGCCTATTTAGTGGAGGCGCTATCATTAAGAGGAAGGGCGCTACCACAATTAGAAGGGCGCCACATTAAGATAGAGGACGTCATTTTGGAGGAGGCCGCTAGATTTAGAGGGGCGCCTAGGTTGGGCCCACTCTTAACTCATCAAAGTAATCTCAATGGAGCATTTGGTCAAAACCCTAGATCTAAGGGTGAAGATTGATTAAGACATGGATCAAGCATCTAAGCCATGGATTGAAAAGTAATCTAACAGTGGAGAATGGTTGAGAGGGTTCAAAAGTCAAATACCTAGATCTAGTGGTGGAGATTTAATCTAGATCTAGATCTAATCTTGGCCGTTGATCTTCAAGGGGTTGGGGTCTTCCTCAACTATATAATGAGGGTCTCGCTCCCTCATTTGACATGATCTCTCATGCTATTGTTATGCTGCAGGAATATTTCCCCGTTCTTCTCTCATATTCTCTTGCTACTTTGTATTGAAGCTTTGCCCTAGTTGGGCCATTTAATCAAAGAAATTCTTTGGAGGGACATTGTGCTACATTCTACATTCTTCATGATCCATTTCTTGTGAGGTAACTTGTATCTTTTTTAGTTTTGCATATTTGTATTAGTCTAGTTAGCTCTCCACAAAGTATTTTGTGGAGAGATTAGAGAGTAAAAGTATTTTTACCCTCTTTTGTGAATGGTTTAGCAATTTTTCTTCAAAGTATTTTGCAGGGATTGTTAGACATTCATCACTAGGCTTACATTTTTTTTGCAGATCTAGATTTGTTTGCAGGTTTTCCAAGCAAGGATATCTCTCCAAGGGTCTCGTCTTTTCAAATTTTCAATTCGGCCTTCTTCCTTTTTCCTTCTTGAAACTGGGTTTTATTCACTGTATAGTGAATATAACCCTTGTTTTAGGGCCCCCATCCATTATATATGAGTATAGGCTTTAAATTCTGCTGTTTATATGTTGTTTTCACCCTAAAAACATTCATTTTCAGCCACTAAAATTTCTGTGTTTTCATTTTTAAAAGTTCAGATTTTTCTGTAAAATTTCTGAGTTGTACACTAAATTGTTCTAACTTTTTGTGTAAGTTTTCTGCAGCAATTTCCAGCAAGTTGCTGATTTTTTGCAGGTTTTGTGCTCAGAAAGAGGGGGTTATGCTGCCCTAAATTGCCCAGAAAAAACCAGCAAAAGTTTGGTCCAAAAGAGGCCCTAAACTACACTTCTTCTCTCTCTTCTATTACATTGTAAACCCCAAATGAGAAGTTCTCTTTGGGGTATTTCTCTGCTGTAAATTTGTATAAGTAGTTGCTTAGAGTTAATTTTATTTGCAAGTTTTTTCTGTTTACCCACCTATCTTTGTGACAGACCACCATCTCTGTCACAGAGATTGAAGTGAGGATTAGTTTAGTCAATTTTATTTTTCTGTTTACCCACCTATCTTTGTGACAGACCACCATCTCTATTACAAAGATTGTTGTGAGGTTAGTTTACTGCTTTAGCTAGCTGTAGTTTACTTTCTAGTTTTATTTTCAGTTCACCCACTATCTCTGTGACAGACCACCATCTCTGTCACAGAGATTGCTGTGCGGTTAGGCATTGCTTAGGCTAGTTACAGTTTCCTTCAAGTTTCAATAATTTTTAATTTTCTGTAAAAAGGGTAATCATAGAATCCATCTATCCTGCGTATCCTCTATCCACTTGTCATCTCCCTTTAGGGACTTCAAGTTGGATATGAAAAGCAGGAGAAGTGGGGGCTTAGCTTAGTTAAAACAACTTTCTTTTTTCTGCTACAATTTTCACATCTTATTTTTAGTCCAAGATCAAGTACCAGCACCTCCCATAAGGGATACCGCTTGGTTGATCTTGTTGATAAATTTAAAATTTACTTTGCATGCTAATCACCAAGACTAAAATTTACTTCTAAAATTAACCAACAACATCTTCACTATTTCCTGTTCCTCTACTCGGTTATCACCCTTCGGGGTACTCACGAGATACGACAGGGGATAGAGAAGTCTTAGTTTAATAGGCATCCATCTAGTAATTTTCCTGTTGATTAAAAACAGTGACCTCGAAGGCGACTTGAGGTAGTAGACCGTGGGAGGTCTCTAGGCATTTTACGTCCTCCTTGTTGAGCACCAGGCCATTGGGGTTTGACTTGTGAGCTACGGGTGGGCTTTGCTCCCACTTTGTTGAGCGCAATAGCATTCCCTCTTTGACTTGAGAAATACTGGATTGGGGTAGTCACACCACCGGTTCGAAAACTTAATTTCAAGAAGAAAAACATTTATAAAATCTACCTAAAATAAACCAAGAGACATTGCAAAACCGGTTCTGTAACATTTTTTCATTTCAGCACACTTCCACTCCAGCATTGCACTCCAACACTTTACTTTCATTTTCATTTACTTTTCAGTTCTGCAATTGTTTATGTGGTGAATGCTTAACTTTGTTTAAACTGTAACTATTTTACTTGATTTGTTTATACTGATAAATTTTGATCATCTGTATATTGCTTAAATATCTTGGTTCATTATTGTTTATAATTGTACCATTTATTTGTTTATTCATCTCATTGTTAGACAACTTAATTTGTGGATAATTAACTTAGATTTGCATCCATTGAAAGTTGCATTCTCTGACTCCATTATTTAGGCACTGGTTATAAATAAAAGGATTGACTGTCATTTAATTATTGCATCTTGCATTGGTTTGACTATCATCTCTCAAAACCTTAGCCTCAATCTTAATAAAAGATCCCTTTAATTAATTTGTAATTAATTAATAAATCTGAAACTTAGTTTTCCTGTAGGGACTACCCCCCTTGGCTCTGTTGGGATCTTGCCTAAATGGAGGAGTTGTGGACTGTGGTGACAGTGGTCCCCAGCTCTCGCTTGCCCCCAAGGACACACATAGCAGGTTGTGACTTTCCCGTGTCTTAAAGTGTGAATTAGGCAGCAACATCTTTGGCACCGTTGCCGGGGACAAGTCATTTGTCCTTGGTCTGACTTAATTAATTAATTTTTAATTTTTCAATTTGTTAAACTGATAATAAAATTCTTTAATTAATTTTAATAACTTATTTACCCATATTAGAGCTATCTTTTTCTCCAAGTGGCGACTCCACTTTCAAATATAGTGAGGTATTCTACCCGGAGCCATTCAGGTGGTCTACTCAACTCCCTCACTGAGCCTGAAAGGGTATATAGGAGGAGGTTGAATAGACTTGCTCTCCATAGACTCCTTGCAAATCTTGGAGAAGAGGCTATCTCTGATATCCATTTGTTGTTTGCCCAAAACAATCAATCCTCACCAATGGATGATCTATGCAAGCCATGTGATTTTTCTAACATCATTGGTTATCCTCATGATTTCCCAGATAAAGCTATAGAAAAGTTACCTTCCTTCCAAGGTAATAATGCCATCAGTGCCAAGTCTCACATCACCAAGTTCAACCAATGCCTTGCCAAGTGGTGTAATGCTCATAACTATGAGGATGTCAAGATGAGGTTGTTCATTTTGTCTTTAGAGGATGATGCCATGGAATGGTTTCAAGATCAGAATGACAATAAGTTCAAAACTCTCAAAGAAATCATTGAAGCCTTCAATGATAGATGGGGTGATAGAAGGGATAACCATTTCTTGTTGGCAGCCTTGCATACTAGTCATAAGCAAGAGAATGAGACCATGGAAGAATTTAATAAAAGGTTTAATGACTTAGTAAAAATCCTACCTGCAGACATAAAACCCCAAGAAGCATCTCTCTTGATTTATTACATCCAAGCATTTGAAGGAGAAATGAAATATCAGATAAGGGATAAGGAACCTGCAAATCTTAATGATGCATAAGAAAAAGCTATCAAGATAGATAAAAACATGCAAGCTGCTAATAAATCTAATATTCCTGGGTTTTCAAGGGGTAGTTCTTCAAAGGCTAATGAAGTAAAAAAGGTTAAGTATGAAAACCAGGAACCTCAAGGTGACTCCATAGATAAGCTCACCCAATTGATTAAGCAAATGGAAGTGAATCATGCTAATCAGCTAGCTGCCATGCAGGCAAACCAGACAGCATTACAAAACAAGGTAGTTTCTTTGGAAAGAAACAGAGGAAATAATTTCTATCCAAACAAGCCAAATGATAGGTGGAAAAACCAAAGACGGCCCCCACCTCAAGATCAAAGGCCCCCTAATCCTCTAGAGTCTACTAATGTGGTTGATCATCAAGCTATTCCATATTGTAGGCCTTGTGGGGATTTCAATGAAGAAAACACTTGTCAAGTCTTTTTGCAAATCATAAATGATAAAATGAATGAAAAAATAGAGAATGAACAAGTGAACATGTGTGGGCAGAAGTATGATATTGGCATGTATGAATGGATGGATTTAGTTGAGAATAGTCAAAGTGTTGAATCAATAAATGAAGTGGCAGAAGCAGCTTTTGGCCCTAAGCCTAGCGAGCAGCAAGTGTCAGATTTCTCTAAGTATAGAGGAATAACTTACCAAAGAAATGGTAAGAAGAATCAAAGTCAAGAAAGAACTCCAACCAATGCTCCTAAGGTATCTCCTCCCCCTCCTATTTCAATTGCTCCTAATACACAATTAAACATTGATCTAGGAGGTTGGTTAAATAATGCTAAGATGTTGGTTCCTGTAGCAGAACTCATGAAGATCCCTTCTCAAAAGGGAAAATTACTCAAAGCTATAGAAGAACCTTGTCAGAATAATGTTGACAAAGCCATAGCCTACCATGATGCACCTGTCATTCTTCAGAGTATGGACAAAGGAAATGAAAAGAACCAGCCATTCTTCCTCTCGTTGTTAGTAAACAATCATCTTTTACACAACTGCATGTTAGATTCAGGGGATAGCT
>LPNX011087602.1:53007-74648 GCA_001517045.1 Pseudotsuga menziesii | reverse complement strand
TTTCAATGCTTGATGGTTTTTCTGGTTATAACCAAGTCAGAGTCAAAGAAGAAGATAGGCACAAAACAACTTTTACAACTCCTTGGGGAACCTTTGAATATATCAGGATGCCTTTTGGTTTATCTAATGCTGGAGATACATTTCAAAGAGCTATGGATTATGCTTTCAGAGGTTTAATTGGAAAAATTATTGAAATTTATCAAGATGATCTAACAGTTTTTTCTAAGGACGGGAAGAGTCACATAGGGCATTTGAAATAGGTTTTTGAAAGATGCAGAGAATTTGGGATCTCGTTAAATCCAGCCAAGTCAGTTTTTGGGGTCACTGAAGGAAAATTACTAGGTCACATAATTTGTAAAGAAGGTGTCAAGATAGATCCAGAAAGAGTTGCAGCCATTGCTAAACTTCCCTTGCCTAATACAAAGAAAGGCCTCCAATCTTTCTTTGGTACAATTAATTTCCTTAGGAGATTTATTCCTAATCTAGCAGAAGTAACTAAGCCTTTGAATAAGTTGCTTAAAAATGATGTCAAGTTTCAATGGGATGAAACAGGAAAAAGAGCTTTCCAACAAATAAAAGATGTATGTGGTCAAGCTCCCGTATTAGTTAGCCCAGATTACACTAAAGAATTCTACCTTTTCTCCTTTGCATCTGAAGACACCATTGCTGGTGTTTTATTACAGAAAAATGACCAAGGTCAAGAACAACCCATAGCATACATGAGCAAAATCTTAAGAGATTCAGAATTAAAGTACCATATAATAGAAAAACAGGCTTATGCCTTGGTAAAATCTCTTAAGCATTTCAAGATTTTCATAGGGTATGCCAAAGTAATTGGATATGTTCCTAATACAGCAATTAAAGATGTGTTAACTCAAGAAAAAGGCCTAGGTCCAAGAAGTAGATGGGTTGCTAAAATTCAGGAATATGATTTAGAAATCAGGCCCACTAAATTAATCAAAGGACAAGGATTAGCTAAGATGTTAACAGAAAGTAATGAGAAGGCTTTAAGTTTGGTTGATCAGAATATGGTTTGTGAGATTGGTGTTCCAGATTCATCCCCGAATTTGTTAAAGCTTGAGCAAGTTGAATGGTATTCTGATATTATCTTTTATCTTAAAAACTTGACTTGCCCAAGTAACCTTGTTGGTCATAAGAGAAGAGCCTTAAGGCTCAAAGCATCCAAGTATATCTTAATTAAAGATGGTTTAGGATGGAGGAATCCAGATGGGATTATCCTTAGATGTGTGGACAAGAATGAATCTAAAAAACTAATGGATGACTTTCATAATGGTTTTTGTGGTGGTCACTTTGCTGCTAGAACCACCACCCATAAGATTCTTAGAGTTGGATATTATTGGCCCACCATCTTTTCAGATGTGCATCAGTTTGTGAGGAAGTGTGAACCTTGTCAATTGTTCACTGGAAAACAGAAGTTAGCTGCCCTTCCCCTTCAGCCAGTTGTTGTAGAAGCTCATTTTCAGCAATGGGGTTTAGACTTCATAGGGAAATTTAAGGATAATTCAAGTAATGGGTTTTCATGGATTATAACAGCTACAGATTACTTTACTAAGTGGGTTGAAGCCATTCCCACTAAATTTGCAAATGAAAAAGTAATCATGGATTTTCTTGAAGATAGGATAATAACAAGATTTGGAGTGCCTTCAAAGATAATAACAGATAATGCTAAGGCCTTTTGTTCAGCGGAAATGTCTGCATTTTGTTTGAAGTATGACATTATATTATCTCATGCATCAGATTATTATCCTCAAGGAAATGGTCAAGCAGAATCTAGTAACAAAAACTTAATGACCATAGTCAAGAAAATTGTAGGGGATAACAAAAGGTCTTGGGATAGTAAAATAAAACATGCTTTATGGGCTGATAGAATAAAAAATAACACTTAGAAATACTGCACTTAGAAATAAATAACATTTCTGCACTTAGAAATAAATAACATTTATTTTGGTTAAGTTTTTTTCCACATTCTTGAATAATGCAACTTATGGTTCATTTGGTTTTTATATAAAAATTGTGCTACTAAGGTTTCTTTTGTCAAGTTGAAATGTTTTTACAGATTATATAAACAAGAGAATCTGATGTTCTCGTATCCTCTCATTTCCTAAAGACCAGATCGAGCACACATCCCATAGTTGGAGCCAGATGTTATCCACTAAGTTCCACTTAAGTGGATTTCCAGTGAACAATAAAAGACTTCAACAAATCAATTGTTCATCACATGTGCTCAGAAGTTCATCAGGCCAATCAGTAGCCCTTTTTTTTATTTTTTACATGTTCATACCCCGCGGAGAAATTGTAATAAATGACTTAGCATGATGAAATTATGTAAAAGGTTTGGCTTGCCTAGAACTTAGTTATCAATACTTTACTCTAGGGTGTTTTTTCCTTGGGAATTACATGTCGTTTTTTAATGACTTATCATTTTTGAGTTTTTCACCCAATCCTCCAAAGCTAGAGTAAATGTCTTGGTAAAAAATCCTTAGGAGGTTATTAAAGCCTAGGTGTCAATGTATATTACCATGCTAATAATTTTTTTTGAGTCATATGAACATGTACCAAGTCTCCCATAGGTTTTTTTAATTTCCGGAAAATATAATTTTTTTTTCCGTTTTTCTAGGCTTATTTTTAACAAGTTAATTAAAAATATTCAAAAGTGCATAAAAGTGTGGCCTAGGGGCAGAATTTGCCATGGGCGTTCTCATTTTCTAACTCAGAGAACCCACTTAACCCCTAACCCCACTTTCCTAAGTTTTCGAGTAATTATTTATCTTTAAAATTAATTATTACCCGAAAATGGTAAAACAGACCCAAAAAATAGATAAAGTGGAAAATTCGGCAACTCATAAAATAAAAGAAACATGCCGAAAGTGAATTTTATGAGTTGGCAAAGTAAAGTGGAAACATTCCTAAGGTGTCTAAAACACTTTGGAGTGTTTTTCTCGGCATATAAAGGCAAGTCGATTTTGCTAAATCAAGTGGAGCACATCTCTCAAGAAAAAGATGGAAATTTGTGAGGATAATAACAAGTGTTGAGTTATGAATTAGAAGTTGGCATATTTTTTGCCTTTTCCATCCCATGCCAACTCGAATAAAGTGCTCTCTCTTGGGCAAGTGCATCACCCTCTCTTGGTCATTCTATATAAGCAAGGCATTGCTCCATTATTTGAACATGGAGGATTGAACCTATGCTCTTGTAATACTTAGTTGCTTCTATATTTTGTTGAATAAAGTGAAGACTTTAGAGGTTTCAATGGTGTAAGATCTTGTTGAGATGAATGCTGCAATTAATCGAGGTGATATTTGGCTAAGATATTGTTCATTTCGTACAAGTTTTGCAGATCTGATTTCTAGCTTAAAAATCCTTTATGGTTTATTGAGTAAACATTTAAAGTATTAATTTGTTTACTTGTATTTGGTTATCTGAGATTAAGAAGCAACATTTTGTAGTTGGTAATACTTGTGCTCTTCTCATTTCATTTGATTGAATGCACTAGATTGGATCTCACTGGTTCAAAGTTTGTGTGTAGCTTGCAGATTATCTCAGGTGAAGGAGAAGTGGGAGCTCGGTTGCATCCCTTCTTTCCTTCATTCTTTATTTAAAAGATCTAACATTTCTTGCATTTCAGGCGCTTTCTCTTCTTCACAACGTTCAAGCTTGAGCTTGAGGGTTTTCTCGCCCATCTCATAAAAATTCAACCTTTCTCTTTGGTTACTTTTCTTACAAGCTTAGATTTCTTTAAAAGATTATTATATGAATTTTAGGCTTGTTTACATCTTAGATGTAAAGTGATTTAATAGATATCTTAAGCTTAGATCTAACACTTCCTTTCTAGTACTCAAAGCAGTAAATTTTTCCCATTTTTTGTAAAGTACTAGATAGTGTATTTTATGTACATGCTTGTACTAATCCACTAATTTGTATATTATTAGCTTGCAGTTTTTTAGCAGGTTGAAAGAAAAAAAGAGAAAAACTATGGCCAAATTTTGAAAAATCTAGCTATCCAAAGGCTCCAAAGTGCCCATTATTTTTCCCTTTCTTCCGGCAATTTATTGTAAGCCTTTTGGCCAAAAGTATAAGGTCAAAAGGAAGCCCTTTATTTAATTATCAGTAGAGTAACAATTTAATAACAAAGCAAGTGGGATTACGGCTCCCACACCCCTCTTCCCCTATTTGGGGGAAGACTGTATATGTCCTTGAAGTGGGTTGGATTTTCTTGTTTGTTTAGATTAGATTAGATTTGATTACTTCAACTTTTAAATCAATCAAGTTTATTTCAAGATTTACAAATTTTATTCAAAGTAATCAAATACTAACCCGACATTCATTTGCCGTAGTAATTAGTCTCACAATTTTTTGTTCACACGAGCACACAATCCGTCCTGAAGGGTTGTATCACAACTTTACTTTGCTTTCATAAATTGGAACAAACATTGGCCTCTTCCGTGCAATCTCTACCCCTCGCAGCTTTGTCTAACTCTTAGGGATATCAAAAGCGGAATTGTGCACTTATTAATTTTCTCACATCTAATTAAATAACTCGTTTTAATAAAAGTAACTACCCAAAACATTACGAAAATCCAGCGTAAATGATTTTAGAGAAGTAGTGGGCAAATTCTTCAGGGAAAGTGGGAACAACTAGAAAGTGACCGTGGGGTCCCGTTAGGTTGCACCCTTGTGGTGTAGTGTTGAACACCCCCCTACGACTCCATCTAGCCCACATTTTCCCATGCGGAGCCACTCTTCCCAAATTCTGGACATATTTCCAGTACCACTTGGTATATCGGGAATCCCCTTCCTTTAATTATTCATTATTCTAAAAATTAAAATTGACCAAGTACACGAGCAAAATATTTTCCTTGTTTTCAACAGCATGCATTGTGTTGTGACTCCATATTGTCACTGGTTCAATTCTTGTACTCTCTATTTTGCTTATAGTCATATTGTGATTATTGATATATCTTGCAGTGCTGTTGAATTTAGTTATATAATTTTGCATAGTGTCATGTCAACAATTTATTCATTTCTAACTCCTTACACAACCTAATCAATTGAAACAATTAAAACACTTAAGAGCCTTAGAAACTCTTTTGGTAGGGACTACCCCCCTTGGCTTCGTTAGGAGTTAAGCCTAAACGGAGGAGTCAAGATCAGGGGACCATACCTAACTCGAGACTTGCCCCCAAGGACGCACCAAGCAGCTTGAAGATTTCTGTTGCGTTAACCTAGGTGCGTAAGAGGGGCAACAGGGTGAAAACAATCTCTTCACAAAGAGGGTGTGTTAACTTTTGGGATTAAATGGTTGAATTGCAAAGGGAGCAAACTAGTGTTGGTGAAAACAATTACTCGTAAAGACGGAGTGTTAGCTTTTGGGGTTACTCAAAAAGTGTTTACAGCATGCTTGGGGTAGTTCTTGTGATGTGGGGTGCATGGTGTATGTACTATCGATGGCACTTGGTTGTTCCATGATGGACTTGCACATTGGAGTCAACTTGCTCATTGATTGATAGACCTTCTCTTAATGCTTGTGTGGCATTCTTCTTTGGAGCATTATAGATGTATGGATCTTGGTGACCTCTTCATGATGGCCACATGGAGGTTGGTTGCTTGCTTGCTTGAGAGGACAACTTGCTTTGGAGGAGGAGCAATGGGCATCTTGGAGGAGGGAATTGAGCTCTATATGGCATGGCATACTTGGTTGCTTGCATGGATGCTTGCACTTAACTTGAGGACGCTTGGGTTGATGTAGTGATAATGTAAGTGGGGTGGACCCAAAGTAGCACATGGCTTTGGAGGAGCATTGGAGTATTAGGAGGTTTTTGGAGGAGGAGCATTGGACACATCTTGTGGAGCGCTCCACAAGATGTTGAACGTTGGACATCCTCACCTTGGATCTTGACATGTGTCAAGTGTAAATGGAGCACTCCACGTATGAGGATCAATGTGCTGGAAGAAGGCAATCAAGTCTGTCACTTTTACTATTCTCAATGCATCCAATTCTGGTTTGATATTCCTTGAGAAAACTACTAAATAAATGCAGCAGCATTCTCATGTATGTAACATGAGCAGGACTGAAAGATAGCAAGAGAGGGTTCCGATCTACTGAAGTATCTCCTATTCTGCTTACACAGGACAGCCACCTGTTCTGGTATCAAAACCCTGCTACGTGCTCCATAATATATTCTTATATGTGGAATCTAAAGTATTTGCATGAAAACTGTAGTTCTCATCCAGATAGAAAAGGTTCATTCCTGTATAGGTTTGAACTGGCAAAATTTCTTTGCACAAGACATGTGGCCTGCATATGAATCTCTAACAATCTGCCTCAATCATTTAGATTTTAGCCTTCACAGAGAAACAAGAAAATAAATAATTATCGTCATTGGAGGGGAGGATTAAAAGTTAAAACAGATCCATTTGTTTCACTTCTGAAGTCCTATGTTTCAGTATAGCTATTGCTGAATATTCCCCCACAAGTTTTATACTTTTAACAATCAGCATGATCGCAAGTGTTATATCAGTCCTGACCTTTAATAGTATTGATCCCAACCACAGTCAAATAAAATTGTCTCTCTCATTCTCATCTCACTGAGCATTCCTTCAATGAAACTATTAATGTATACAGCTGCATAACTCTTAAAACATACTGCCCAGTTGCGAGATCAAAAGCTGATTTAACCAATTGTGAATAGATGGAAGGTTTTCAATCTAAAACTGCTATACGTAAGCTTTCAACCCATGACTGGCCCAATAACTTGCTGTTCTGGAGGTATATCATCAACTATTCTAGGAAGCACAAACACAGATCTCTCTAGTGTCCCCCAGATCATTGTCCGCTCTCAGCAGTATAATCACCATGCTATTTCATGTAGCTTCCATACTGAAAATGCTCTCAGGAATCCATCTGATTGCAGGCTCTACCATGCTACAAATCTCTGAATTATGTGTGCAAATCACGCATGTAATCCTTATGCAATCTGAGGGATAACGCCTGGGAGAGTGTTGTTCTTGATGGTGCTTTTGGGTAGAAAGCTGCTATAAACAAGCCTTATTAACAAGCATCTCTTGTAAGTAAAGTTGGCTTGAGGAACAAGCCAACTTGCATGTCCTTACTCATCACATGTTAGCACATAGATTAGCATGCGTATGCTTAGTTATCATCTACAAGAAAGTTGAGGCTCCTTGCTTCCTGTACATGCCACCCTTAATGCAAATAGAAAAACTTAAAAATGATGTTAGAGCGCAACTTGTATAGCAATTTGCAACCACTCTCGGCATCACCTGCCTCATAGATATCACGTACAAGGTACCAGGTGGGTGATAACAGTATCAATGAATGAAAACACCATTGGCACATTTGAAGCTCCTCCTAAATTCTAATGCACCTTCAATAGTTACAATTTACACCTAGACCTCCTACTTCAAATAAGTCAGATAAGGAGGAATATTTTCATTAAGGTTCTCAACAACTGCTTCTCCAACTAGTTATTTTGTGGCATCACCCACTAGTTTCATCAAGATTCAAAACCACGTCCCTAGATTTTATCATTCACTGTTAAACATTGTTGAAATTTATAGCAAGGAAGGTCTTCTACATTGCTTGGTGTCTAGGCATGTAGAAAGGACCTAGGTGACTTTCCTAGTCATTAACTTTAGACTTATAAAGTTAATGTGAATTTTTATTAAAGTTGTGAGTGGAAAATAATTTTTGATTTCATAAAGCATAATTTGTTTCACCCATGGAAAGTGAAGAGTCACTTGAGGGTGTGAAGCACTGAAGAGACAAAGTCACTTGGGAAAGTGAAGAGACAAAGTCATTCTCACATTTAATAAAAAGAGAAGTACGAGAGTTTAGACACACATTTTTTCAAGAGTTTTGGAGAGAAGTGTGAGAGGCATTCTTCACTTGGGAAAGTGAAAGTGAAGACACAAAGTCATTCTCACATTTAATAAAAAGAGAAGTAGGAGAGTTTAGACACACATTTTTCAAGAGTTTTGGAGAGAAGTGTGAGAGGCATTCCAAGAGAGAGTCTTGAGAATGTTGAATGAGGAGAGAGTACGAGATGAGAAGAAAAAAAGATTTGGAGCAGCAAGATTCCTAGAGGGCTCATATCCCAAGAGTGGAAGGAAGCACACATCTTGAGGTAGAAGACTGCTGCATAGATTTTTAGGAGGGTTGTACAGTACAAACTGTATTGTAGCACGCATTTCTAGAGCCAGGCCGGATGCACAAAAATCAAGGCTTATATAACACAGATTTTGAGATAAGTGATTTTATGTTGTTTGGTGACTGTACAGCAGGTTGTACTGTGACTGTACGGACTGTACCTTCTGCTAATATTTTGTGTATTTTGGCACATTTTCCAAGGAGAGTTAAGTGCATTTAATGCTGAATGTACTTGTTAATATTTCCAGAATTTTCTGAAGCTCATTTACTAGAAATCTACCTCATTCACTGGTTTTCCCCCAAGGGGGTTTTTCCAGGGTCTTTGGACCAATTGATTGTGTCAAATGTGTTTAAATGATTGTTGTTCACTGTGTACATTTCGATGCAGTTAATTTCCGCATTTTCTTAGCACTAGTGTTTCTGCTTATAAAAAGTACAATAACGTGTATTTGGGCCCTTACATGACTGTGGAAATTTTATTGAAGTAGTAACCAATGAGCTGCTAAGTGTTTGTCAAAATTCTTAGCAAAGTTTGCTAGCTGTTGACTGAATTCTAAGTCACCAGGTTCGCCGTTTTTCCACCATAAAATTCGAAAATCGTCGTTTTTTTGTGCCTGCCGATTTATTCGTTGAAATTCGACGACTTTATTTGCCCTTCAGCGACCCACAGGTAAACCCTAGTCTCTAACGACGGTTTGGCAACCAAAACTCCCTCTGCGACTGAGCTGCAACCAAAACTCCCTCTGCGACTGAGCTGCCGTCGTGAATCATTCTGTGAGAAGAGGCCACCATTATTTGTGAGTGAATCGAAGTGCGGAGCCGTCGTTCTGTGAGTCGCAGAGTGCCGATCCTGAGGGCATCTTTTTCTTCGATTGCAGAGGGCCATAAGAAGCAGGGGTAACAGTCAATGCACATCTCGACTCCCGACCCCAGTGAGTACAAACCCGTGTCCCGTCTTCCGCGATCAGTTCGCAACTTTGCAAGATGGGTTGCTCTCGATCAGTCGAGGGGGTGGACAACCGACAAGAACAACATTTCATTTGCTCTTGGTCGGTCCACGGATCATGTGGTGGACAGTTGACAAGCATAATTAATTTTATTAAAATTTTATTTTATTTAAATAAATCAAATATAAATCATTATATGTAATATTTATATATAAAGTATATTATATAGTATTTAAATAAATTAATATGCATTATTATATTTAATTTTTATATATAAAATAAAATATTTTTTAATTTCCAAATTTTATAAGCCCTCGAATTTTTTGTCGAATTTTATCGCCAAATTTTTCTTTGCCGATTTTTTGTTGAATTTTAAGGTCTTCGAATTCGAACACGAACTTGAACAAAGTGACTTAGACTGAATTTTGATGGGTTTCAACATGGTATCAAAGTTGGGGCTCTGAGTTTGACAGTAGGGCAATTTGTGGCAATTGTTTGCATGTGATTTGTAGGTTAGTACTGCTGAGTTGATTTTGGCACAAGTTTTGCAAGAGATTTGCAAGGCTTTTTCCTCGGAAGAAAGGAAAAGTATATTTGTTCAAACTATATGACGAAATTCTTGCAAGAGAATTGCAAGTAGTTCATCAATGAAAGTGCATCCAATTGAATTAGTGTTGTTGGGTGTGTTGCTTGCCAATGTGCACGCTGTCAGCAAAAATCTTTCGAATAGTTGTCTCCCGGGGAGGGAGAGATGCAGCCTTGGGGGCAAGCAAAGAGTCAGGTGCTGTCATCTGATCTCGACTCCTTCGTTTAGGAAAACTCCTAATGAAGCCAAGGGAGGTAGTCCCTACAAAGAGTTTCTAAGACTCAACAGTTTTTAAAGATATTAAGTGTGTGATGCAGATGGGTGTTTTTTATGAGTTCTTGATAAAGGCTTACAATAAACGGAACCAAGTGAGCACTTGCAAGTAAAATTAGCAATAAACAACCATTTGACAATTGCACAATTTAAACTAAAGCATTCACGATATGAAAATAGATAAAAAAAACAATGCTTCAGATAGATAAAATTGAAAGGGCTAGTGCCAGATGGAGTGCTTGAGGAAGTTTTGCGAGTGTGCTTGGTAAAATTTACTGTAAGTTTTAAGGGTGAGTTGATTATTAAAAGGGAGGGAATCTCCAAGATATACCTTTCGATACTGGAGATACGTCCGGATAATAATCTAAGTGGTTACGTACAAGAACATGTGGGTTGTCCAGAGTCCTAGAAGCGGTGTTCAACACTACACCAACAAGAATGTAGCCTAACTGTGCTTCCAAGATCTCGCTATAGTGGTTCCCGCGTTCCCAAGCAGAATTTTCCCACTTTCGATTATTCAGCGATCAACGTCAAATTTTCGTTAGTTTTCTTGGGTTTTGAGTTTTATTAGGGTGACTTGGATTAGGATGTGATGATTAAATAGTCTACACTACTTCTGGGTATCCCAACCTGGTAGAACATACATAGTGTAGTAAAATTGGTTTATTCTGATTTTATTAATGGTGAAAAAGAGCCATTGTAACAACCCTCCGAAAGAGAGCACTCTCGATCTGCCTTATGGCGAGATTCAAGAGATTTATGAAAGAAAACAAGAAACAACTGCTAACATAAGGAAATAGACAAAGCAGTGAATTCTCCGATAGAGGGCACTCTTGATCCACCTTTCGGTGAGACTCGAGATTTTGTGTTCCTTTTTTCTTAACAAATTAACAAAAAAGCAGTAAAACTAAGCTGAGACAAAAGTAAAGCCTCTCCAACAGAGAGTGCTCTTCATCCACTTTTTAGTGACATTCAAGAGACTTTGGATTCCTTCTTTTTTTCGTTTTGCAATCAAATAAAGTTAAAGAAAAAGATTGAAATAAAACTGTGCTAAGAAAAAGACTAATCTTTGTATTCTACTTTAAGCAATTACTGTGCAGGTAAAAAGCAAAAACATAAAACAAAGGACGATACAGGCTTCCCCCAAATGGGGGAAGTGGGGTGTGGGAGCCTTTATCCTACTTGCTCTTTATTAACTTGTTACAATGCTTATAAAAGAAAGAGTGTCTTTCGATCCTTGAAGAATGGGTCAAAAAAGGCCTAAAAATAGCTTGAGAAAGAAGGGGAATGAAGGAGGGTGGTGGTAGATGGATCGTGGGTGCTCTGGATGGCCCAAAGCTTGATTTTTCGGCAGCACCTCCCTTTTTTTTTCCTCCAACCTGCTAAAAAGAAGCAAGCAAACAAGATTAGAAGATGGTGGTATGCACAAAAATCAAATAAAAATTTTAGATTTTGGTACCTAGAAAAACTTTTGGAAAAAAATTATAAGCATAGATACCAAAAAATCAAGCTTAGATCTAGTTAAACGATGAAGCTTTGAATGTATTTCTAGATCTATCTATTCTAACATGCTAAAACAAGTAGATTTGAATGAACAAAACTTTGAGGAACTATATCTACTTGATTAAAACAATCAAAACAAAGTATCCGAAAAGAAAATAGAATTTGGATTTGAAGAGATGGATGGAACAATTCAAGCCCTTGCTTGATTCTTTGTTAATGGCTTTGGAGTCCCTGCAACAAAGATTAGCTTCTAAAGAGGATGCCAAAGAAGGAAAAGAAACAACTTAGTTCAACGCTTCCTTTGGCTTTTGTGACCTGCAAAACTATAAACAACTCTGGTAGAGATTGGATTAGATCTAGTATGCTTGAAGCAGAAAGACTCAAAGAACCTCAATGCTACTGAATATAATCGGTTACTCCTATATCTTTCAAATCCAAATCATAAGAGAGCAACTTAACAACTGTAAATGCTTACTCTATGTATCATGAATGATCCTCTAAGCTAGATACGTCAACATAAATTGAACCACGGCAATTTTAAACAATACAATATCACCTCATTAGCATAGCATTCCTCAAATGACACAAGGTAGACCTTTTGACACAAGGTAGACCTCCAAAGTCTTCAACTTTATTATTCAAATTAGCAACAGCATTACAATAGCCAAAGGTTCCTTCCATCCCTCCAAAGATGGAGCAGAGGCCCCCTATTTATACAAAAAGAAGTTGAGAGCCTAAACCCCAGCGCAAGCATGAGGAGAGAGGACGCAACCATCAGTAGTTGGAGCTTTAACTACAAAAAACTAAAGTTGAACTGAGCTCTGGTAGATGAGACTAGGGTGAGGTGGCCTCCACCTAAGCAAGGCGCCCACCTAGTTGTTAAACTATTAGCAACAAGGAAGGTCTTCCTGCATGCATGTGTTCTTGCATGCAAAAGACTTAAAATAGGAAACCAGTTGTATTTAATTTACTTTTCCTAAGTTTACTTTGGAAAATAAATTAAAGTGATCTAAATTAACTTTAGTGGACCACTAGTTAAAGTGAAAGTGAAATTAGGGTTTTTGCTTTACCACTAGTTAAAGCGAAAGTGAAATTAGGGTTTTCGCTTTACCTAAAGTTATAAAAGAGAGATCAATTGGTGGAGAGAACACACTTGTATTCCGACAGAGACATGATACAGATAATGAGAGAAAGTCAGACAAATGATTTAGCCGAGAAGACAGAGGAGCGAGCAGCAGGATCATCGAGCTTCGTACAACTGGGTTGTACACTCACACAAGAGGGTGTTGAGGTTTAGCTGGGATTTGCCGAGTGATTCTGCCGAGTACTGCATTCGCCAAGTTTGGGTGAATTTGCAGTGATTGTAAAAGTTCCATATTTTCTCATAATAAAATCTATATCTGACTGCTGCACCGATTTTCCCATCTCGGGTTTTTTCGGGGGTTTCCATACCCAAAATAATAGTGTCAATATCGTGATGTGATGTTGTGATTTATTTCTCAGTTTTATATTCCATTGCATACTGTAAAAGATATTCATGTGTGGTTATCTGTTGATATTTCGCATGCACTGTTTAGCCCTAGTTGAATATTAAAGGAAAATTTACATGGTATCAGAGCTCTGGTGAGCTAAAGCTAAGAGATTTGCAGCAGCAGTGATAGATCAGGGGCAAATCTATAGGAAGACACAAACCTAGACTTCCAGATCTAGGGAATGATAGGTACACTTCACTATGGTCGTGCAGTTGAGAGTTGAGGATAGACTCCAAGGTGCTCAGAACTTTCCTACATGGAAAGAAAGGATCACAATGATCCTGGACATCAGTGATGCAGAGGAGCACATTGACTCCACAAAGGTTGCACCCACAGATCTGGCAGATCTAGCAGCTTGGAAGAAGATTGATTCTAGAGCCATGCTGATTATCATGGATGGAGTGAAGGATCATATAGTCCCTCACCTTTCTGGTAAGAAGACGGCATTAGAAATGTGGAAGGCTTTGGAGAGTTTCTACCAGAGCAAGAACGAGAACCTGAGGATGGTGTTGCAAGAGAGGATGCGCAGCACCAAGATGGCCAAGGGAGAAGGAATGGTGCCTTATCTCACGAGGCTCACACAGATCAGGGACGAGCTTGGAGTTGTTTGGCTCTAAGACAGATGATGAGAAGCTAGTTCGGATAGCCCTCAATGGCTTCTCTAAGCCACAAGACACCTTTGTCAAAGGTGTTGTGGCTAAGGAGAAGCTCCCTAATTGGAAGAGACTATGGGATGACTTTGTGCAGGAGGAGACCCGCATGGGTCAAGGATCAGGCTCATCCAGCAGTGCCCCATAGATTGTAGATGAGGAGGCTCTAGCCCTTACAGGGAAGAGCAAGGGGAAGGAAAAGAGGAAGAAGGATGGTAAGAAGAACCTAAACGTGTCAAAAGTCAAGTGTTTTATCTGCCACAAGCAGGGACACTTTGCCCCCCAGTGCCCAAACAGGAAGAAGAAGAATAACACTCTGATGGCTGGATCTGCAGTGCTGGATGAGTTCAGCAAGAACTTCGATGAGGAGTTCTGTTTGATAGCTTACATGGCAAGCACCACAGGGAGCAGCATATGGTACATTGACAATGGAGCATCTAGTCACATGACTGGATAGAAGAGATTCTTCAAATACTTGCAGGAGGGTGGAACGGGGATCCACGTTGAGCTGGGTGATGATGCGCGGTATCAGGCGCAAGGAGTTGGCACTGTTTCATTTGAGAGGGAGTCTGGCAAACCCCTCAGTTTTGCTGATGTGTTATATGTTCCAAGATAGACCAAGAACCTTATATCAGTCTCCACTCTGGAGGACAAGGGATATCAGGTGAAGTTTCGTGACCATAGAGTGTATATCAGGCCCAAGGGGTCAGATAGGAGCTTGCATCAGGTGATTGGCAAAAGGAGCGGAAAAGTGTACAGGTTACACTTTGAGCCTGCAAAGACTCTAGTCAGCAGCAGCAGCAGCAATCAAGGTGAGTTGTGGCATAGGAGGATGGCACATTTACACCATTGAGCACTGAAGCATTTGAGACAGGCAGTCATTGGAGTTCCTCAGGTACAGGAGGAAAAGCATAACCACTGCAAGGGTTGTGCTTTGGGGAAGAACATCAGGAAGCCTTTCCCACAGAGTGAGCACAAGTCTAAGGAGCCCTTGGACTTGGTGCATTCGGATGTATGCAGACCTATGAGTGTCCATTCGTTCAATGGTTACAGTTACTATGTAACCTTCATTGATGACTATTCTAGGAAAACCTGGATCTATTTCCTCAAGGCCAAGTCAAAGGTCTTTGAGAGGTTCCGAGAGTTCAAGACTCTTGTGGAGAACCAAACAGAAAAGAAGATTCGAGTGTTGAGGACAGACAACGAGGGTGAGTACACTTCCAATTAGTTCTTGGAGTATTGTTCGGCTGAGGGGATCAAGAAGGAGCACACTGTGCCCCATACCCCTGTTGCCCACCTATTTCGACTAGGTGGCAACTCCATGTACATGAAGATGTACATAATTGTACAAATTGTACCTTGGAAAAATCTAAAGATTTTTCACTTCTGCAAGGCAATTGCCCCTTTGTAAAACGAAATGTCCGCTCCCCTGCGTGGGAAAATTAATGTAATTTTATGTGCTAGTATGGGTCATATGATATGGATGCCACACCATGGAACTGGTTGTTAGGGAAGTCCCCTCATCGAGTGTTTTTTCCCTTTCCAATTAATCTTGTTGTTTAAACGATTTTAATTGGTTAGGATTTTCACTCAAAATCCTCCAAAGTGATGACGGGCGTTCTAACAGTCAAGTACATGAGGTGGCTAAGGCTTCAAAATGTTATTCATGACCATGCTAGACATTTGTATAGAGTCTTGCGGAGTTTCGTTATCTTGTTTTTTTATTTTTATTTTTCTAGTTAATTAATTTCACCCCTTGGTGGTTAATTAACTCAGTTTTGATGTAATAATGTAATTGCTCAAGCACTGACACTTTGTAATAGGGGCTATGAATGCAAGGTAAATTGCTATGAAACCCCCTAAGCCACTGCTTCGAGTCCCATGTCATTCAGACAAGTGGTTGAAGAGATAGACCAATTTTGGTCAGGAGGGGTCTATCTCCCCTAGGGAATTAATTAATTTCCCTAAGTCAAAAATTTAAATTATTTGATTTTGAAGGAAAAAATCAAATAAGGACATGGTATTTAAGTTTGGGGGGTGACTAAGCATAGTCAATTTTTATTTAAATAAACCTCCCCCATGGTCAAAATAATTTTTGAAGATTTCCCAAGTGGGGTGCTCCTCTTGTCTTAATAAAAGATAAAAATTAAAAATTAAAAATTAAAAAATTAAAGATTAAAAATTAAAAAATTAAAATAAAAAAAATATTAAATAGAAAATAAAGGATTAAAAAATAAAAAGATAAAAATTAAAATATAAGATTAAAAAATAAAAATAAAAGATTAAAAAATAAAAAATAAAAAATATAAGATTAAAACTTGAAAATAAAAGATTAAAAGATTTAAAAATAAAAAGATAAAAATAAAAAGTAAAAGATAAAATAAAGATTAAAAATTAAAAAATAAAAATAAAATATTTAAGATTATATAAAAGATTAAAAAATTCAAGATAAAATTAAAAATAATAAAATTAAAAATTGAGTCAAAGGAGGCCCCACTTGAGTCATCGAAACCCTAGATCTAAGGGTGTACATGCATTAAGACATGGATCAAGCACCTAAGCCATGGATTGAAAAGTAATCTAAGGGTGTAGAATGGTTGAGATGGGTGCAAAGTCAAATACCTAGATCTAGTGGTGGAGATCTAATCTAGATATAGATCTAATCTTGGCCATTGATCTTCAAGGGGTTGGGGTTGCTCCTCAACTATATAATGAGGGTCTCACTCCCTCATTTAATATCATCTCTCATGCTATTGTTATGCTACCGGAATCTTTCCCTACTCTCTTCTCATATTCTCTCAAGCATTTGGCCCAAGCCTCTTGCTATTTTTTTTGTATTGTATCTTGCCCTAGTTGGGTTGTAATAGAAGAATACTTTGGAAGAATATTGTGTCGTTATTTCATGCATCTTGTGGTGAGGTAACTTGTATTGTATTTATTTGATGTGCATTTGTATTAGCTTAGATAGCTCTCCACAAAGTATTTTGTGGAGAGATTTGTAAGTAGAAGTATTTCTGCTTCCATTTGTGAGTTTCTTAATAAGATTTATCAAAGTATTTTGGTAGATTTATTGGGTACTCACCTCTTTGCTTACATTTTGCAGCTCTCTCATAAGTTCATTTACAGGTTTTCCAAGCTAAGAAGGGCACCTCCAAGGGTTTCGTTTTTTCTTATTTTCAATTCGGCCATTTTTCTTTTCCTATCCTGAAACTGGGTTTTATTCATTGTATAGTGAATATAACCCTTGTTTTAGGGCCCTCATCCATTATATATTAGTATAGGCTTATAAATCTGCTGTTTATGTGTTGTTTTCATCCTAAAAACATTCATTTTCAGCCACTAAAATTTCTGTTTTTCCATTTTTTAAAGTTCAGATTTTTCTGTAAAATTTCTAGGTTGTACACTAAATTGTTCTAACTATCTGTTTCAGTTTTCTGCAGTAATTTCCAGCAAGTAAGTTGCTGTTTTTTTTGTAGGTTTTATGCACAGAAAGAGGGGGTTATGTTGCCCTAAATTGCCCAGAAAAACCCAGCAAAAATTTGGTCCAAAAGAGGCCCTAAACTACACTTCTCCTCTCTCTTCTATTACATTGTAAACCCCAAATGAAAAGTTCTCTTTGGGGTATTTCTCTGCTGTAAATTTGTATAAGTAGTTGCTTAGAGTTAGTTTTATTTGCAAGTTATTTTTCTGTTTACCCACCTATCTTTGTGACAGACCACCATCTCTGTCACAGAGATTGAAGTGAGGTTAGTTTACTCAGTTTTATTTTTCTGTTTACCCACCTATCTTTGTTATAGACCACCATCTCTGTAACAGAGATTGAAGTGAGGTTAGTTTACTCTCTTTTACTTCTGTTTCCCACCTGTCTCTGTTACAGACCACCATCTCTGTAACAGAGATTGTTGTGAGGTTAGGATAACTAGTTTTATTTTCAGTTTATCCACTATCTCTGTGACAGACCACCATCTCTGTCACAGAGATTGCTGTGCGGTTAGGCTTTGTTTTAGCTAGTTACAGTTTCTTTCAAGTTTCAGTAATTTTTTTTAATTTTCTGTTAAAGGAGTAACCATACAACCCACCTATCCGGTGTATCCTCTGTCCACTTGTCATCTCCCTTTAGGGACTTCAAGTTGGATATGAAAAGCAGGAGAAGTGGGGGCTTAGCTTAGTTAAAACAACTTCCTTTTTCAACTACAATCAACACATTTTATTTTCCAAGTCCAAGATCAAGTACCAGCACCTCCCATAAGGGATACCGCTTGGTTGATCTTGTTGATAGTTTAAAATAAACTTTATATGCCAATCATCAAGACTGAAATTTACCCCTTAAAATTAACCAACAACAACTTCACTAGCCCCTGTTCCTCTACTCGGTTATCACCCTTCGGGGTACTCGCGAGATATGACAGGGGATAGAGAAGTCTTAGTTTAATAGGCATCCATCTAGTTGTTTTTCCTGTTAATTAAAAACAGTGACTCGAAAGCGACTTGGGGTAGTAGACCGTGGGGGGTCTCTAGGCGTTTTACGTCCTCCTTGTTGAGCACCGGGGTGTTGCTGCCTAATACACACTTTATGATACAGGAAAGTCTCCAACCCGCTTTGTGTGTCCTTGGGGGCAAGTTAGAGCTGGGGACCACTGTCACCACAGTCCACAACTCCTCCGTTTAGGCTTGATCCCAACAGAGCCAAGGGGGGTAGTCCCTACGGAATACTAAATTCCAGATTTATTAATTAATTACAAATTAATTAAAGGGATCCTTTTGAGGTTACAAAATTACAAGACCAGTGCCTAGATTAAATGGAGTCAAAAGATTACAAGTTACTAACTTACAAAAGAATAAGAATGATTATCCACATTTGCCTACGCTAAGCAAGATTTACAATATTAACAATATGAACAAATGCTAAAGAATTACACAATATGAACAAGTTATTGTATCAAAGATCAAAGGACAGATTACTTTTAAGTTACAAGGTTAAGCAATGCGATTACTTAAGCAAATGAATTAAAGGTGTCACCACATGAGATTACAAAACTGAAAGAAAATACTTGTAACTGAGAAATGAAAGTGCTTGCAGTAAAAGCCTTGAACAGCAAGGCAAAGACGAATAGAATGACCTATGTTTGTAGGACGTTTTGCAATGCTTCTTGGTTTATTTTAATAGATTTTATTAAAGTTGAAGTCTTTGATTAAGTTTTAGATCCGGTGGTGTGACTACCCCGATCTAGAACTTCTCCAGTCAAAGAAGGAATGCTGTTGCGCTCAACAAAGTGGGAACAAAGCCCACCCGTAGCTCACAGGTCAATCCCTAATGCCCCGGTGCTCAACAAGGAGGACGTCGAAGCGCCTAGAGACCACCCACGGTCTGCTATCCCTTCTAGCTTCCTGAGGTCACTGTTTTTAGTTGACAGAAAAAGGGCTAGATGGATGCCTATTAAACTAAGACTTCCCTGTCCCCTGGTCGTATCTCGGAGTACCCCGAAGGGTGATAACCAAGTAGAGGAGCAGGATGTGGGAAGTTGTTGTTGGTAAGTTTTAAGATTAAATTTTATCTGGGGGATTAGCATGCAAGGTTTATTTTAAAGCGATCAACAAGATCAACCAAGCTGTATGCCTTATGGGAGGTGCCGGTATTTGATCTTGGACTTGGAAAATAAAATGTTTGATTGTAGTACAAGAAAGAAAGTTATTTTAATTACCTAAGCCCCCACTTCCCCTGTTTTTCATATCCAGCTTGAAGTCCCTAAAGGGAGATGACAAACGGATAGAGGATACACAGGTTTAATGGGTTGCATGATTACTTTTTAAACAAAAAATGAAATTGCATAAACAGAAACTTGAAACAACTAATATCCTACTTCCTACTCTACTTCCTAGTCTATCTACTTATGGATTACAAATGCTTATAAAACTTTACAGAATACCCCAAGAGACTCTCGTTGGGGTTTACAATAAATCAGGAAAATATGAAAGAGAGGGTTGAGGGTTTGAACCCTTTTTGAAACGGTTGAAGTTCGAAGAGATCCTGGGCCTATTCGGGCATCAAATCTCCTTCACTCATGCACAACCTGTCATAAACCAGCAAGCTATTCTTCGCTGGAAATCACAGAAAACACTAAAAATTGTTGTTAAAAGATTAGTACAAAATTTACAAATTTACATAAAAAATCTGAATGTGAAATATTGCAGAAATAAGAGATTTAAAGGGCTGGAAACTGAGTTTCCAGCCACCTAAACAGTGCTTAAACAGCAGAAATATAAGCCCTAACTAATATATAATAGGTTGGGGCCCTAAAACAAAAGTTATATTCACTATACAGTGAATACAACCCCTTTTCAGGAAGGCTGAAAGTAGATGGCCGAATTTAAAATATGCCGGAATGAAGCCCTTGGAGACGTCTCCTTGATTGGTCAACCTGCAAAAAGTCTAGATCTGCAAACTATCGTAAGGCTAGTGGAGAATATCTAACACTTCCTACAAAATACTTTGAAAGATAATGTTAGATCATTCACAAAAGAAAGCAAAAGCACTTTTACTCTCTAATCTCTCCACAAAATACTTTGTGGAGAGCTAACTAGACTAGTACAATAATGCAAAACTAGAACAATACACAAGTTACCTCAAGAGTAGTAGATCATGAAAGAATTTGCAACATAGTGTCCCTCCAAAGAAATTTTTATTAAATGGCCCAACTAGGGCAAAGCTTCCAATACAAAGTGTAGCAAGAGAATATGAGAGCAAGAAATTTCCGGCAGCATAACAATAGTATGAATGATCATGATTAATGAGGGAGTGAGACCCTCATTATATAATTGAGGCAATCCCTAATCTCTTGAAAATAAATGGTTGAGATTAGATCTAGATCTAGGGTTTAATCTCCACCACTAGATCTAGGTATTTGGCTTTCCATTTTTCTCAATTAATCCACACCCTTGGATTAATTTTTAATCAAAGGCCATAATGTTTAATCCATGTCCAAGTGATATTTACCTTTGGATCTAGGTCTTAGACTAAATATTCACCATAGATCTTGCTTTTAGGTTTTAAATAAATCAAAGTAGGCCCACTAGCATAGGCGCCCCTCTAAACATGGTGGAGAACCTCCAAATATGCAAAACGTGGGCTAAAAGTAGCTAGCGCCCATCTCCAAATATGGGGCGTCTCCAAATATGGCATCCTCTAAACATGTGGAGTCTTCATTATATATGGCGGCCTCCTTTAAAAATGCGGCCCTCCAAATATAATAGCGCCTCCACTAAAATACAATGGCGCCCATTATAATAGCGCCCCTCTATTAAAACGTGGGCCCTCTCCATTGTAGCGTGGGTCCCTTCTTATCTTAGCGCTTCCTCTTTAAATGGCTAGCGCTCTCCAAAATGGTGGCGCCTCATCTTACTAGCGCCTTCCTCCATTTCTAGCGTGGGCCCTTTCCACTTTAGCTGGCGTCCATCCAATCTAGCGTGGAGTTTTTTATGGTAGCGCCTCTTTTAACATAGGCTTTGCTCCTCTATTATGATGCGCCTCCTCCATTGGTGGAACCTCCATATAATGGTAGCGCTTCACTATATTTAACATTGCCCCATCAATAGAGTGGGTCCTTCCTTAGCATGAGCGCCTCCTCTATTTTTATGGTGGAGGGTTTAACATTGGCGCCCCCATCTTACTTAGGGTTTGCCACTTTTAAACTTAGTTTTGACTTTATCCATTAGCTTTAAAATAAGAATTTAACCTTAGACTTAGGCTAAATTTCAATTCACCTTAGATTTAATTTTCTCAATTTAATTTTAAATTTTTCCAATTTGACTTAGGAAAAATTAAAAAATAACTTGAAAATTTAATATCTAGGCCATGGGGGGGGTGAAAAAACTTTGGAATAAGTTTTCCTAGGCTTAGGAACCCCCAAACCAACTTACCATGGCATTTTTTGATCTTTTACTTCAAAATCAAAAAAATGTGAATT
>LPNX011087602.1:0-52695 GCA_001517045.1 Pseudotsuga menziesii | reverse complement strand
TGGACTTGACTGGTATGACGCCCGTCACCACTTTGGAGGATTTTGAGTGAAAACCAAACCGATTAAACTCGTTTATACAACAAGATCAATTGGAAAGGGAAAAAGACTCGATGAGGGGACTTCCCTAACAACCAATTCCATGGTGTGGCATTCGTATCATATGACCCACACTAGCACATAAAATTACATTAATTTTCCCACGCAGGGGAGCGGACATTTCGTTTTACAAAGGGGCAATAGCCCTGCAGGAGTGAAAAAATCCCAAGATTTTTCCAAGGTACAACTTGTACAATTATGTACATCTTCATGTACATGGAGTTGCCACCTAGTCGAAATAGGTGGGCAACACGGGGCATTGGGGTTTGACCTGTGAGCTACGGGTGGGCTTTGCTCCCACTTTGTTGAGCACAACAGCATTCCCTCTTTGACTTGAGAAATACTGGATTGGGGTAGTCACACCATCGGTTCGAAAACTAAATTTGAAGAAGAAAAACATTAATAAAATCTACCTAAAATAAACCAAGAGACATTGCAAACCCGGTTCTGTAACATTTTTTCATTTTAGCACACTTCCACTCCAGCATTGCACTCCAACACTTTACTTTCAGTTTCATTTACTTTTCAGTTTTATTTACTTTCAATTCTGCAATTGTTTATGTGGTGAATACTTAATTTTTGTTTAAACTGCTTCAAGTAATTCAACTTAAAGTCTTTCCATTTTTCATTCACTGTTGATTTTCATTTAAGGCATTTTCCTTCTGCTATCTTTTGTCTATAACTTGTAAATCTTGATTTGTTTATACTGATAAATTTAGATCAACTGTACATTGCTGAGATATCTTGATTCATTATTGTATCATTTGTTTGTTTATTCATCTCATTGTTAGACAACTAAATCTGTGGATAGTTAACTTAGATTGCATCCATCGAAAGTTGCATTCTCTGACTCCATTCTTTAGGCACTGGTTATAAATAAAAGGATTGACTGTCATTTAATTATTGCATTTTGCATTGGTTTGACTGTCATCTCTCAAAACCTTAGCCTCAATCTTAATAAAAGATCCCTTTAATTTGTAATAAATTAATAAATCTGGAACTTAGTTTTTCCGTAGGGACTTCCCCCCTTGGCTCTGTTGGGATCTTGCCTAAACGGAGGAGTTGTGGACTGTGGTGACAGTGGTCCCCAGCTCTCACTTGCCCCCAAGGACACACATAGCAGATTGTGACTTTCCTGTGTCTTAAAGTGTGAATTAGGCGGCAACAACCCCACAGCAGAATGGAGTTGCAGAGAGGAAGAACAGGACTATGGTTGGAGCAGCCAAGGCCATGCTATTTGATCAGGGATTACAAATATTCCTCTGGGCCGAGGCATACAGAACTGCAGTATACATTCAAAACAGGTGTCCACACACAGCCTTGGGGAGGAAGACACCAGAGGAGATCTTCACAAGCACTAGGCCAGATGTGAGTCACATTCGCATATTCGATAGTGTCTGCTATTGTCATGTTCATGCTAACAATAGGAAGAATTTGGACCCTTTTGCAGAGAAGGGGTTGCTTGTTGGTTACAGCGAGATTTCTAAGGCATATAGAGTTTACATTCGTGCTCACAAGAGGATCATTGTGAGCAGGGATGTCCAGTTTGATGAGGACAGGGCCTTGCGGAGATCTCTGGACTTACCAGCACAGCAGCAGCCAACACAGGAGTCGGGAGTCAAGTTGGAGCAGCCAGATGTATAGGTACAGATACAAATACAGAGCACATGTTTTAATGGTCAGAGGGATTCAGGTGGATAGGATCCTTCAGTCATTGACTTAAAGGATGAGCTGCAGCAGGAGACGGATATCCAACAGCTGCAACATATTGACACTAGGCCAAGGCCTAAGTGGTTTAGATCCACAGTGCAGGATTCCAGGCAGGTAGATCCTCCACAGACATCTTTTAGACGGAGTGTACCACCAGAGAGGCTTAGTTATATGGCACTGATGACAGAGTTGATTAACTTTGAACCTTCCAGCTTCGGGAGGCTGCACAACATGATGTTTGCCAGGAAGCTATGGTTGAGGAGTATGACTCCATTATGAAAAACCAAGTATGGGAGGTTGTGCTAAGGCCACAAGGGAAAAAGGTGGTGGGATCCAGATGGATCTACAAGGTGAAGCATGCAGCAGACAAAAGCGTGGAGAAGTACAAGGCGCACTTCGTGGAAAAGGGGTTTCCATAGAAGGAGGGTATTGATTATGAGGAGACCTTCACCACTGTTGCCGGGTATTCTTCCATTCGGACCATTATCTTACTAGCAGTTGAGACGGGTTGGCGTGTCCATCAGATGGACGTCAAGACTGCCTTCCTCAACGGAGTTATAAAGGAGGAGGTGTATATTGAGTAGCCAGAGGGGTTTGATGTAGAGAACAGGGAGACACATGTATGCAGACTACATCGAGCTCTTTACGGGCTCAAGCAGGCACCTCAAGCATGGTACTCGAGGATTGATAGCTATCTACGGGAGATGGGATTTCAGCGGAGTGAGGCTGACCACAACCTGTACTTCTTGACAGGTGAGGTGCCTCTCATACTGGTCTTATATGTGGATGATCTCTTTTTGATAGGAGATGAGAGGCTGATTGGAGACTGTAAGTCCAACCTTGCAGTAGAGTTTGAGATGAAAGACCTTGGGCCGATGCATTACTTTTTGGGCTTGGAGGTTTGGCAAAGAGATGGATGCTTCTTCATCGAACAAGGGAAGTATGGAGTAGAGATCCTGAAGAGATTCAGGATGGAGGACTGCAAGCCTATGGCCATACCTCTAGTCTCCAAATGGAGGAAGATTGATGCATCAGGGTCAGACAGATTTGACCCTACCTTGTATCGTTAGCTTATCGAATCGCTTATGTATCTGGTCAACACTAGACCAGACATCAGCTTTGCAGTCAACTCTTTGAGTCAGTTCATGGTGGACCCTCGGAGAGTGCATTGGACGGTTGCGAAGCACATACTTCGCTACATCAAAGGTACAATGGAGTATGGATTGGTTTATGAGCGCAGGGGGAGTGTACAGTTAGCAGGTTTCACAGATGTTGACTGGGCAGGATGTGTAGAGGACCGGAAGAGTACTTCCGGCTGTTGTTTCAGCATCGGATCAGGGGTTGTCTCTTGGTTCAGCAAGAAGCAGAAATCAGTTGCATTGACCTCGGCAGAGGCCGAGTACATGGCATCCAGCATGGCTGCTTGTGAGGGTATGTGGCTGAGGAAGTTACTTGCAGGGTTGCTCGAGTGTGAGCTAGAGGCTACAGTAGTTCACTGTGACAATCAAAGTGTCATCAGGCTATCTGAGAATCCAGTGTTCCATTACCGGAGCAAACACATAGACATCAGATACCACTTCTTGAGAGACTATGTTCAGAGGGGAACCATTCGATTGGAGTACATACAGACAAATGAGCAGGTAGTGGACATTTTCACCAAGGCACTTTGCAGACAGCGTTTTGTGAAGTTCAAGGATAAGTTGGGGTTGCTACCGAATCCCTTCCTCGTTGAGAGGGAGTGTTAAACTAGAAGCAACAAGGAAGGTCTTCCTGCATGCATGTGTTCTTGCATGCAGAAGACTTAAAATAGGAAACCAGTTGTATTTAATTTACTTTTCCTAAGTTTACTTTGGAAAATAAATTAAAGTGATCTAAATTAACTTTAGTGAACCACTAGTTAAAGTGAAAGTGAAATTAGGGTTTTTGCTTTACCACTAGTTAAAGTGAAAGTGAAATTAGGGTTTTCGCTTTACCTAAAGTTATAAAAGAGAGATCAATTGGTGGAGAGAACACACTTGTATTCCGACAGAGACAAGATACAGACAAGGAGAGAAAGTCAAACAGATCATTTAGCCGAGAAGACGGAGGAGCGAGCAGCAGGATCATCGAGCTTCGTACAGCTAGGTCGTACACTCACACAGGAGGGTGTTGAGGTTTAGCTGGGATTTTCCTAGTGATTCTGTTGGGTACTACATTCTTCAGGCTTGGGTGAATTCGCAGTGATTGTAAAAGTTCCATATTTTCTCATAATAAAATCTATATCTGACTGCTGCACTGGTTTTTCCATCTTGGGTTTTTCTGGGGGTTTCCATACCCAAAATAATAATATCATGATGTGATGTGATTTATTTCTCAGTTTTATATTCCGCTGCATACTGTAAAAGATATTCATGTCTGGTTATCAGTTGATATTTTGCATGCACTGTTTAGCCCTAGTTGAATATTAAAGGAAAATTTACAGTAGTCTCCTTCGAATTACCACCCGTCCAATAAAAACATGCCTAAGGAGGAATTCTCCCATGCAAAGTGAAGGAGGCGCAAATCCCAAGACATAGTTAACTGTCGTGCCCCGATAATGATTCAGATCAAGTGGGTGATGATTGGAATCTTCTCTGATGCTCTTTGCCATGCGATATAACCCTTTACTTTATTCAATTTGGTTTATTTTGGAGAGTTTTTTATTTATCTCCATTTAATATTTTCATGATTATTTTAATCAAATATTCCTCATTTATTGATTTTGAGGAAATATTCAACTAAGTGCAAAATAATCATCAGAAACTGAGAATAAGAGGGTCTAGGGGTTAAATGAGTGTTTTGGCTTAGAAAACAAGTATTTATTTGCCAAAATCCACCCCCAGACCACTTAATTATTACATTTTGAAAATTTTCAATTAAACCATAGGAAAAATGGTTTAATTAATTGAAAATTTTAATTATTTTTCAATAGTTTAAAAATAAAAAATAAAAAACTTGAGGACATCCGCTAAAATTTTTTCCGGGCAATGTTTTAGCATGCCTCGAGACCTAGAAAATGACCATAGAACATACCAAAAGTGTCTAGAAGGTTCATTTTTTACAGTTGGACTCTAATAACCCCCCAAGGCCTAACCAACAAATTTGGGCATTCCAGCTTTGGAGGTAGCAGGAGAAAAACTCATCAATTATTACTCAGCTAAAGGCAAAGAATAATTGACAAGGGAAAAAACTCCTTGGAATACCTTATTTGATTGTTAAGTCTAAGGGAATCGAGCCCCTCAAGACCCCCAGACCACTTAATTATTACATTTTGAAAATTTTCAATTAAACCATAGGAAAAATGGTTTAATTAATTGAAAGTTCTAATTATTTTTCAATAGTTTAAAAATAAAAAATAAAAAACTCGAGGACGTCCGCTAAATTTTTTTCCAGGCAATGTTTTAACATGCCTCAAGACCTAGAAAATGACCATAGAACATACCAAAAGTGTCTAGAAGGTTCATATTTTACAGTTGGACTCTAATAAACCCCCAAGGCCTAACCAACAAATTTGAGCATTCCAGCTTTGGAGGTAGCAGGAGAAAAACTCATCAATTATTACTCAGCTAAAGGCAAAGAATAATTGACAAGGGAAAAAACTCCTTGGAATACCTTATTTGATTGTTAAGTCTAAGGGAATCGAGCCCCTCAAGACCCCCCTACTAGCACACTTTATTACAAACCCCATGGTGTATGGTCATTTCGACAAAAAAATAAAAAAGGCTAGCCAAAACTGGCTAACTCTGGAACACACTGAACCTCTGAACTCTGGAAACGAACATGCATCATGTTCAATAACTGGCGGCTCAATGGGAATGCACTAAGTGCAGAATTAGTGGATAATAGGATGATCGGAGGGACAAAATGTACATAGTGTGTGGGAAACCTATGTACAGAGAATCATGGTGGATATCAAATTCTGGATTAGTGTCAGAGACAGAGAGAGAGTGGGAAGCTCTGGAGATTGAGATGGTATCGAGTATTCAATCTTTGATTCAGGGAAGAGGACAAGAGGCTTCTTCAAGCACTGGCAAGAGGCTCAGCTGGTATGATACGACACTGATGGATGAGCAAAGCGAGATGGGAGTTCTTAGCGTGCTCGATACAAATCTCTAGTGCAGAGTCCAAGAGAGGTAGCAAGACAAGCTCCTAAGTCAGAGGGAATTGTTATAGCAAGCAGAGTGATGGGTCTGGAGGGTGATCCTAGTGGTGGTGTCAGAAGTACTCCCTCACTAAGAGAGAGTGTTGAAATTTATAACGAGGAAGGTCTTCTACATTGCTTGGTGTCTAGCCATGTAGAAAGGACCCTGGTGACTTTTCTAGTCATTAACTTTAGATTTATAAAGTTAATGTGATTTTTTAATAAAGTCGTGAGTAGAAAATAATTTTTTATTTCATAAAGCATAATTTGTCTCACCCATGGAAAGTGAAGAGTCACTTGGGGGGTGTGAAGAGACAAAGTCACTTGGGAAAGTGAAGAGACAAATTCATTCTCACCTTTAATAAAAAGAGAAGTAGGAGAGTTTAGACGCACCTTTTTCAAGAGTTTTGGAGATAAGTGTGAGAAGCATTCGAAGAGAGAGTCTTGAGATTGTTGAATGAGGAGAGAGTATGAGCTGAGAAGAAAAGAAGACTTGGAGCGACAAGATTCCTAGAGGGCGCATATCCCAAGAGTGGAAGGAAGCACACATCTTGAGGTAGAAGACAGTTGCACAGATTTTTAGGAGGGTCCTATAGTACAAACTGTATTGTAGCATGCATTTCTAGAGCCAGGCAGGATGCACAGAAATTGAGGCTGAGATAGAACAGATTTTGAGATAAGTGATTTTATGTTGTTTGGTGACTGTACAGACTGTACCTTCTGCTGATATTTTCAGTGTGTATTTTGGCATGTTTTCCAAGGAAAGTTAAGTGCATTTAATGCTGACTGTACTTGTTAATATTTCCAAAATTTTCTAAAGCTCGTTTAATAGAAATCTAGCTCATTCACTGGTTTTCCCCGTATGTGGTTTTTCCAGGGTCTTTGGACCAAATGACTGTGTCAAATGTGTTTAAATGATTGTTGTTCAATGTGTACATTCCGCTGCAGTTAATTTCCAAATTTTCTTAGCACTAGTGTTTCTGCTTATAAAAAGTATAGTAACGTGTATTTGGGCCCTTACATGACTGTGGAAATATTATTGAAGTAGTAGTAACCTGTGAGCTGCTAAGTGTTTGTCAAAATTCCTAGCTAAGTTTGCTAGTTGTTGACTGAATTTTAATGGGTTTCAACCAGTGTTACCAACATCGGCCGAGAAATCGCCGATGTCCAAGAAATTGCGATTGTTTCTCAAAAAATCGGGGCGATTTTTTCACGAGATATTGCCGATTTTTTTCCGATTTATCCCAAGATATTGGCGATTTTTTCGAGGTGATCTTTTCCTGAGATATTCCCGATTTTTTCCCGATTTATCCCGAGATATTGCCTATTTTTTCCCGATTTTTTCTAAAGGTGAAATTGAATATTTTTGTATTTTTTTAAGTTTGTCGATTTATTGCCAAGATATCCTAAAACGATGTTTCCTGGACCCTGCCAATTTTTTCGCCGCGCCGATGTTTGCAACATTGGTTTCAACAAACATTGCTTTGGTTCCAGCATTCACTACATCCATGGTACTACACCCACTATCATTATCAGAGATATTTTCTAAATTTTGCTAATCAACTTCAACAAATAGACCATCTTGCATATGGTCCCAGTTCAGCTCCAATAGCATGTATTAAGAATAAATATATCACTATTCCATAAAATACTTTTTAGAGTTACACCAAAGGAAGAAACCATGCGTCAAACATATTTGTTACTCACAATGGAAAAGGCCAAGTCGCATTAAAGGACTAATACTTCTATAGATGAGAAGAAACAATAGAGAATGTTCATATATCCTAAGTTGTGCCAGGGACTTTAGTACCTTTAGTTTTTGTTAAATATTTACTAAATGATCAAGTTAGTAAATTCATATTGTGTTGAGCCTAAGGTCATCACGTCACTAGTGCTAATGCCAATCCTAAAGGTCCTTGGTTCTACCTACCCCTAGCATTAACTATAGTTAGGGAAAAAGGCACCTGCATTCCATGTTTTCTTTGGACTTAAGGCGTGAGGCTTGAGGCCTCTACTTTGTAAGTGTGTCCTATGTATTAATCTATGTATGATACTTTTGTACCATGGCCCTTGCCTCCTCTTTATCTTGATTCTTATGCCCCTAGTTTACGATTTAGCCCCTTCCCTCTTAATGACATGGTCGTTAGCATTTTGTACTGATTTTGACAGCCGGATATATTAAGAATTTCTGTTGTTGATCATAACATCGTATATCAACCATCTCAAAGAGGAAGTCCTCACAATTCTCCAAAATACTATTGAGGGGATAGCCTGAGAAAGACAATGCTTCTTATTTTAAAAATGTTGGCCTCTATTTCAAACAAAAACAAGGGACTAATCTGAAAAGATCCATGCTCGAGATAAAGTCAAAACCAATTACATAGAAGCACAAACAAACATAGGGTATGCCAAAAATAAATTATCTAGCATAGATCTTATTACAGAGCAAGTTTGCAAACCATTTGTTACAGTGACCTGTAATGACTTTGTCAAATGCACTAAACTTCGCTTTGTTGCTCCATATGCAGCAAATCTGCAGGCAGAAAATGTAGAGGCATTAATCAGAAATCATAGTGACATAGTAGTTGCAGATGCCAATAGAAATACTATCATAATGAATTTCCTACATGGACATCAATAAGCAACAAGGAAGTCCTAGAAAAAAGGGATCCACAAAAGATACTTTTGAAAAAACTCAATATCACTGAAGAAGTAATCTGACTTCAAACAATAAAAATTATAAGCTGTCACCTCTTGATAATTGAATGTATGATCAGCAACATATATACATATATGATAATATGTATAAAATCTGAAGTTTTGAGTGGCAAGATGAGGATTGAATTTTACAAAATATGTTCAGGTCATCTAACTAGCTTATACAATAGTAAAGTATGATCTTCCTGTTAAAACTTGAAACCATGTAGTTCCACAGTAACTGGAAACAACACACTATCACCATGTATTCTTTCCCTGCACTTTGGGTTACTGCTTGCTAACCATATGGGGGTTATTTCTAGATGACTTCAGGAGTCAAACTATGATACAATAGACAGGAAATAACACTCAAATCAAACCTACAGCATACTGCCCTAAATGATATTGTGCACAAAATTGAAAAAATAGCAAGTAATAAATGAATTGAGGACTAGGAAAATGCACGGAAAGCAATGCAAAAATTATCTATGATTAAAAAGCTAAATTTAATGCAATTATTCTGTGAAAACATGCATCAATAAAGCGACGACAGAATTTACAGCAAGCTATAAACTATTGTTTAGAAGCAGAAAATGGCACAAAAACCAATGCAAAAAGTTAATATGAAGTCGGGGATGCAACCCAATGCAACTATTTAATCGAAACCTGTTGATTTAAATGCACAAAAAAGAAATTACAACAATGTTTTACGACTGTCCTAGTGAACTAAATGTTGTTTTGTATGTCTTTCTGAATAATTTTTATGATTTTAAAGCCTGGAAACTGTTGTTGCACAACCTAACAGCCTCGAAATTGCACGTAATAATTAGCTGTTAACCTGGCAAAATCTCAGGACTCTTCCCCCAAGTGTCACTCAGATAGAACCCTCTCTCTTTAGGTCTCCTAACTCCACCTATGTAAACCTACACTAACTATGGGAGGTGTCCCCAACTGACTTTCCCTTGTACTAACCAGCCAGAGGCTAGCTTTCACAAGTACTAGTCAAGTCGTTATTTTTTAAGATAAAAGAGTATCTGAGCAAATTAACAAAGGGATGAAATGAGACACTTTAAATTCAAGCCAAACGTTTACTAGAATTTAGGATAGAAATACAAATCCCCTATCTTGATGGAATCCTAAGTAACTTTGAAAGGATTGATGTGTGAATGTGCAGTTACCAAGAACATTCAAATATCATGACAAGCGTGAATAATAAAGTTTAAGCAATGTATATAAAATTATTAATAATTTTTATCCCATTGAATCTGGCTTAGGACAAAAGGAATGTCATGCCATTGTAGCTCTTTGATCTGCGTGCAGGGTCCAACAGTGATGGTCAGCCCAATCTCTCAGAGAACTAACTGTTACCACTTGAGTTGCACTCAGTTGAACTTTCAAGTGAGCCGCCAAAGATGAACAAATGCTTTTTCAAATTCAGAGTTCAGAAATCCATTCAGGTCCCTTTTTTTTTACTTTAATACCACATGTTCATACCCTACAGGGAGATTGTAAAAAATGTACTCGCACGAGTTTTTTTGTAAAGAACTTGGCTTCCTAGGACTTGGTTATCAAGTCGATTATTCCAAGGTGTTTTTTTCTCTTGTTAATTATGCAATGCTGAATAAGCAATGTATAATTTTCAAGTTTTTCACCTGCTCCTCCACAGCTGGAGTGGTCATCTTGGTGGTTAAACCCTGTGAGGTTATTAAAGTTCATGTGTCAATGTATATTAATGTGCTAGACATTGCTATTGAGTCACATGGACATGTGCTAGGTCCCCCTAGTTGTTTTTTTTTAAGTTTCGTGAAAAAAAAAATTCCCATAAACTTAGCCTATTTTTTAATAGTTTAATTGGGAAAGTTAAAAATGTAATAAAAGTGTGGTCTAGAGTCCGAATTTGCCATGGGCATGCTCGTTTTCACACTCTGAGCACCCACGTTACCCATACACCCACTTTCCTAAATTTTTGAGTAAGTATTTATCTCCAAAATTGAATATTACTCGAAAATGGAGAAAAATACCAAAAATTTGGAAAATAAAAGAAAAAGACAAATTCCTTAATCAGTGGAAACATGTCGGAGACATGTCCAAAGTTCAGGGAATTTAACCAAACATCAAATAAGAGTTAACTGAGGATTCTAATTGCCATTCGACATCTAATCTAATCAGTATGGATTTGTCAGATTAAGTGGACGTTTTTCTGCTTAGAAGGGGGGCGCAATTGCTCATGTGGCACCCATCCAACATGTTTTGGAGATCCCAAAGAGGGGTTGTGCCTACCTCTTGAGAGGTGGCACATTTTCTTGAGTGTAACTCCCTCTAACTCGCCCAAATCATAGGATTAACTCCCTCTCAAACTCAAATTCGCCCCAGTTAGCTTCAGTGGCCCATGCACCCCCCTTTGCTTGGTTTTTCTATATAATGAAGGCACCTTGCCTTTGTAATGGATCGAAAGGTGGAACCTCTGCTTACACTCTTGTTGTAATACTTTTTGTTTGGAAATAATAAAGAAAGGCTTTGGAGGCTCATGCTAGCGTTCTCATTGGATGTTTGGTTGATTTGCTCTTCATGAACCATTGAGGTAAACTGTGTCTTTGCAAAGTTTGTTTACAAGTTTGGAGTTCTAATAGCCTTTGAAGGGAATTTTCATTCTAGTAGGATAAGAAGTAAGATTTGAATGATTTGATTCTTATTGTTAGTCTTGTGAAAGATCTAAGAGATGTTGTCTATTCTTGTTTGAATGCATATATTTCTACATCTTTTATTTAATTAATACTATCATGCTTTAACTCCGTTTTTGCAAGCTTTTGTGAATTATTTCAGGAGACCAAGGCGAGAGAAATTTGTGCACTTGCTTGCTCTCCTTTTTCTTAATCATTTTTGAAAAAAGAGTGTCATCCCTTCGGCAACACTAAGAAGATGACTCCATTTCCCAAGCTTTTCTTGCTAATCTAACCATTGGTTCTTATTTCTTCTAAATCCACAATTTTATTCACTTTTCTTGGTTACTCTTTTAGATCTATCATTAAAAGTAGAAGTTATAGCTAGATCTAAGTATCTAAATCTAGTTCCTTATTAAAGTTTATCTAAGAGTTCAGATCTAGCATTTTTTATATCTTCTTTTTGCAAAGCTTAAACTTTAAAAAAATTTAAAGGCTTTAAGAAGAATTTGTGCTTTCAATTTTTAATCTAGCATTTAGTGTTTTCTCATTTGCTTTCCTTCTCTTAAAGAAGAAAGCAAAGAGCCTAAGAAGGCAAGCTTTCTAACTTGTCTTATTTAGTTAAGTTTTGCATTTCTATTTATCTTTTAACTTAGAATTTTTTCGCAACTTTTTGTAGTATTTTCCCAAACACTCCTAATGTGTTTAGGACCATCTTCTAATAAATTTCGTTGGTTGTTTTTTATCGTTTGATGTACAGGTAGAGAGAATTTCCGCTCAAAAATTGAAGATTCAAGCGAACTAAAAACTCCCTACCTTCCCTATTCTTTCATCCCCTTTCTCTCCTTCCATTTTCAAAGAAAAACTTGTAAATCCGTTGATCTTCATTATAAAGGTTACGGATATCCAAGAGATTTATTTCATATTGTAAATGTTTTAACAAAGAGAGCAAGTGAGCTAAGAATTGTGTAGCCTCTCTTTCTTGGTTTGATTTGTCAAATTTGTTGCTTTATTTCTTTTTTTTCTTGTTATCATCTTTGCAAAATAAAAGAAATACTAACACCACGCATTCCCGAGTTACCCAAAAGGGGAAAGAGATTCGTGGTAGGATTAATTAGAAAACAAAATTATTTTCTGTCTTTTTCAGTTTTAGCTTTAAAATTAACCCGGTTGTGCTCTCCCGGGTATCCTGTAAGGAGGAAAGAGATTCTCAGTCATGAGTGATTTGCTAATAAACATCACATCTAGACTTAATAAAATAAACCAAGGCATTGCTTCCTGTTGACCACCTAACCAACTAGGTGGCCAACCATGTACCATGTGCATGGTGGAGGAGAAAGAAGTACTTAATAAAAAATTCTCAAGCGAGGCAGCTCTTCTTCTTATCTTTTCTCCATGAAATTTCCGGACCCTTGCAGGAGATATTGTAATGATATGTCAGCATGAAGGTCTAGTTTTTGTATAACTTAGTTACCTAGGATTTTTTCATTAGGGAAGTCCTTTCATCGAGTGTTTTTTTCCTTGGATAATTAAAATTTATTTTTAGTGATTTGAATTATCTTAGTTTTTCACTCAAAAAAACCTCTAAAGTGGTGAAAGGTGTTGTCATGATTGAGTCCACAGAGCAATTAAGGCCTAGGAATGTTCCACGTAACCATGCTAGACACTATCCAGAGTCTTGCAGAATTTCGTTAGGTTTTACGGTTTACCTAGGATTTTTTATATTTGGTGATTAAAAAATGTCCCTCAGCATAAAACTATTGTAATAATAAGAGGGTGAAATGGTATCTAATGCCCACGGATTTGGGTATGGGTACTCAAAATCAATGGCATGAGCCTCCCTACACCCTTGGGCAAAGTTCGAAGTCATTCAAACAGGTCTTGCTAAGGCTTTGGTCATGTTTGTCAAAGTCAGTAAAGGAAATCAGGAAAAATGGCAATTAATTAGCAAGCCAAATTTCGGAAAAGTTCCTAAAGTCACTTAAAAGGGTAAAATTAAGTTTATAAGTATTATGGTATGTTCCTAAGGTGACTTTAGAAGAAAAAAGCGCCCCCCTCCCCGCATCCAAGTGTTTCACAATATTGAAGATTTTCACAAGTGTTTCCTATATTTGGCTCCTCATCCGATTTCCATAGAGCGCATCATACTTTTGTCTGGATGTCTACCCAGAAAGCCCTTTTCATACCACTGGTCCTTCCTTGAAGTCTTATGTGTTGGATTTGGCCATATTTTTGTGCGAGACTTGTCCTCATGCCTAATTATGGTGGTCATTCCCTTTGTTGTAGCTGACCCTGAAGTTTCATTGGGCATTCCCCTTAGGACTACCATTTTCCCATATGGTTCCAGGAACTCCATCTCTAATGTTTGGTAATT
Source organism: Pseudotsuga menziesii (assembly GCA_001517045.1). NCBI lineage: Eukaryota > Viridiplantae > Streptophyta > Pinopsida > Pinales > Pinaceae > Pseudotsuga > Pseudotsuga menziesii. The sequence goes on along the minus strand of LPNX011087602.1, from coordinate 38,999 downwards.
TGTTAAGCATTTCCCAATTGAGTACAACCATTGTACTCCCAAAACAATGCTCGTGTATGGCACATATACCACATAAAAGTCATCAACGAATGTATAATTCCCATGTTGTACCTGTAACTAAGGTATCTTCTGTGTGCATTTCATACTGTGATTGCCAACCATGACAACGGTAAAAGTTCTCAAAGTCCTCGGTGGGAATTCTTTTCCTCTCCACCCAAGAGGCATCTATAAAGTTGTGTGTAACCCCACCATCAATCAAAGCAATGGCACGCTGTCCCCAAATATTTCCCCTGGTCCTGATAGTATGGAAGGTGGGGTCTCTTGTGAGGGTAGAAATAGTTTCTCTCTGTGGCAATTGTTCCAACTCTGTACTATGTAGTTCTCCATCCTGTTTTTGTTCCAATTCATCTTCCTCACTACTATCCAAAAGTACTTCGATGAGATGTACCTTCCCTTTACCCATACATCTGTGGTCAGGTGCCCAAGGTGTTGATGTATTTGTAACTTCAGAAGATATTCTGATGTTTATTATCATTGAATATTGTTGTACCCCCATTGGGGATGTGTGTTACCCCTTTACGGGTTGTCTAAATTGTGTCTAGGCCTTGAGGTACAACCTCTGTTGTAAGTCGAGGCAATAGTCCCCAGTGTAACATCATGTAATATGTAATTGTGGTCTCTCTAGGAGAAGTGGGCCCCATGTGAGATGACATGTAGGCTCGAGTCTTATATTTGGTCAGTGACTTGAAAGGGTATAAATAGGGAGGCGCTCTCCCTCATTGATACACACCACACACACTCTCTAAGGCGCATGAGAGAGAGAGACAGTCAGAAGAGGAGAGAAAGATAGATGTTGAACATTTCTTATTACTGCTTTTGATCATCTTACTATTCTGAAGAAGTTTGCGGGGTTTTCTCCTTTATGGTTTCCCTGATGAAAATCTTTGTGTCTTGTGTATCTTTTATATCCTATGCATTTTGTTGTACTTGTTATTCTTTCAGATAAAGATCCTAGATAATCTAATCAGATCTTAAGAAAATCTAACATGGTATCAGAGCCTCTCTGAAAGAAGGCACTGTGTAGCTGCGGGAACTAAGGCTTCCTAGTTGAAGGTGTTCTCTCCACAGATCATCAAGCAAGGAGGGCTAGGCTAACTCGTCTCAATAGGGCGCATCTATTGGTGGTATCAGTTTCTGAATCAGAGAAGTTTCACTGTACAGCCAAAATACAGCTGTAATGGCAGCTAATGGAAATTAGGGTTTCATGCCTGAAAACCCTAGAAGACTGAATTTAGTAATCCTAGCACTTTCACTATAACGCGAGATTGGAGAAGGCTCAGAACCCGAAACTTTTACAGGCCGAAGATAAATTCATGTTGTACACTGTGTAAAATTTTCAGCCTTGTATTCTCTATACTTCAAGAGATATGGTTCAAGTGACCTAGGGAGATTTGCTATATCTCGGCCTAGGAAGGTCCAAACGAAATTTCACAAGATGTTGCAAATAGGGCACAGACTGTAGTTTATGTGGTACTCTTTTCAGACCCAGAATGTGAAATAGTGACATGTGGCAGTCCGTACAAATTTGCTATCTTGAACAATCCCCAAAACAGTCACCTTGGGAAACTCAGCATAAGTCCCACTTGGAGAATCCACTTCTGCTCTAACCTATAGGGTTGGAAAGAGGGCATATTAGGCTATCACAGTGAGAAGTTTCAGAATGTAAGGAGCCAAAAATTCGAAGATACAGTAGAATCAATATCAATCATTTCTGTTGAAGAAATTGGAAAACTAGGGCATCCTGTTCCAGGAGATTCCCTCCACTGTTTTCAGAAAAGGAGCACATTGGACAGCTCTGCTTGAAGAGGCCCATCTTTATATCCAATCAGAAGGTTGAAATTCCAAGTTTTGAAAATCAGGGTTTCTGTGGCAAACCCTAGATCAGCCAGCTTTGGAACTAGGTTGGACACCTCAAATCGATAAGATCTAATTTTTTGCTATTTACATTTGAGGTTCCCATTTCAAAAATGACTAATCACACCCAACTTGATGACAAGCTTGGTGAAGTTGACAACTTCCGAGTATGGAAGTATAGAACCTCCGTGATCCTTGAAGAAATTGACTTGGATCCGTATTTCAGTAAAGAAGTTCTAAGAGCCAAAGGGAGATGAGGCTAAGGCTAGAGCCAAGAGAATCATTGCAGATTCTATTAAAGATCATCTCATCCCTCATGTGTCATCCTTGAAGAAACCAAAAGGAAGTGTTCGATGCTATGACGAAGCAATCGAAGAAGAATAAGAGATTGGTATAACCACCTTGAATGGTCTCCCAAGATCATGGGATTCATTCATTCATGGAATGTGTGCCAGAAGGAAGTGATTACCTTCAAAAGACTCTAGGCAGAGTGCACCCAAGAAGAAGCTCGACTCATAATAAGAGAAGAGAAGATGGGAGCAACTGAATATCAAGCTCTCACGATTCAAAGAAGATCCCTCAAGCGATGAGGAATATGAAGGACTCAATTCTTGAAGAACCTCTTATCCATTTTAGCATTTGGATAAGAAATGATGTTGTTATGAATGAAGAAGATGATGAAGCGGAAGGCTCAAGAAGGAGTCTACCCATGAAACAAATAAAAATAAGTATTCAATTGTCATTTCATGATATTGTTTGGTTATGCATTTGTTTATATTTAGTTTCTGTGTTATGCATGTTTGAGTATTTGCATTTATACTACTGAATTGCACATGATACATAAGAAGTAAATGATGTTGGACAACATTCCATTACTACTTATCTAGATTAAAACCTCTTTGCTGGCATATTAGGAGTAGTATACACTCTTAATAACATTAGAATAGAATGCATCTAGAAGTTATTATATGTATACATGATATGGATGAATGTTGTAGGATTGGCTAAAATAGTCGCATGGCTATGTGACATATATTTGTCACTATTAATATGTTTTGGAAATTATGATATGTTTCTAATCATGCAAATGAACTTGACTTGTAGAACATTCCAAAGAACAAGTAACGACAGTTCAGAAGAGGAACCTGAAGTTTCCCGGGTCAAAGACACCATAGCGAAATAAAGAGCTTCAGAAGAACATAAAGAGAACGGTAGATCCACCTCGAGAGATGAAGACCACCTTCGGCACGAGAAATAATCCAAGATGAAGAATAGTATGACGATACTTCCAAAGAAAGAAAGAGGCCTCAGACACACTCTAGTTTTGTGACACTGTTGAGCGACATCATTGATGCAGAGCCTTCCAGCTATGAAGAAGTAGACAAGAAGAAAGGGAAGGAGACTATGATCAAAGAATACCAGTTCAAGAAGAATGATGTCTCGGATGCGGTGTTGAGACCTGAAGGGAAGTCTATAGCATTTTCCATATGGATCTACAAGATCTAGCATGCAGTATATGGCAACATCGTGGGATACACGGCAAGATTCGTAGCACAAGACTTCTCACAGAAAGAAGGCATAGACTACAAAGAGACATTTGCACCAGTGACGAGTCAAGTATACATAGAGCAGCCACTGGGAGATGAGACACATGACAGGCAGACTCATGTGTGCATATTAAAGAAGGCCTTGTATGAGCTCAGAAGGCACCCATGGGATAGAACATACAGTTACATAAGAAGCTCGAAGATCACCTAGAGTGATGAATATCTTCACCTTTGCTACAAGATTGAAGATGAAATCCTATAGAGGATGACAAGCTCACAGATGGGCACGAGAAGAACTTTTCAACAAAGTTCAAGATAGAGGATCTTGGTGTCCAATGACCCTAGATGGATACATAGAATATTAGTAGCAGAGGATGTTACTTGTCACTCCATTACAGAATGTTTCAATACATAAAGTACGAAAGGCAGAGGGAGAATGATGTTCCGCTTCAGAGGGAGTGACTACAGAAGATCCTGAGGTTCGACATGGTACGACAGGATGGACAGCTTACTAATGGCTCTAGGCTTTACTAGGAGTAAAGCAGATTCCAACCTTTACTTCAAGGTTGAAGGAAAAAGACCAGTGATGCTCCTATTATATGTCGATGACCTGTTGCTGACAGGAAAAGAGGAACTCATTAAAGATGCAAGAAGGAAACTTGCTGCCGAGTTCGAGATGAAGGACTTGGGTATGATGCACTACTTTCTAGGCATGGAGGTGTGGCAGAGTGTGGATGGAATCTCCCTTGGACAAGGGAAGTATACAATGGAGATCCTGAAGAGGTTCAAAATGATGGACTGTGTTGTCAGCCGATTCCACACCAGCAGTAGAAATCTTCCGAAAGCTGTCTCCTCACTTGAGAAAGTGGGAGAGGTGTGACCTTGGGGGCAAGCACAGAGCTAGGTACTGTCACCTACTCCTAGCTCCTCCGTTTAGGATAACTCCTAACGAAGCCAAGGGGGGTAGTCCCTACAAAAGAGTTTCTATGACTCTTAAGTTGTTAAAGTGTTTTTGATGTTACGGATGCGGATGGGTGTTGTTTAGGAGTTATTATGATTTGAAGGTGTTATACTTGTTATGAATGTGACACAAGATCAAAGAGCAATCCACGTTGCAACAAGAGATTAAAAGATAAATTTAACTTCCAGACTTCAATTAAGCATTCAACGATAACAATTATACTAAACCATAGACAATTGATCAAATAATATAATTATGTAAATTAAAACAAGGACCAGTGCCTTATGGAGTTAATGAAGCTGAAATGCGCCAGAGAAATAAACACATGTCTAGAAATTAAACCAGTGAATGTTAAATTAAGCGAGTGCTCTTAGTAATTTTTAAGGATTTTAACGATGATATTGCTTAAGGTGTCTGGGAAACCTAACCGGAAATACTTTCAGTGGCTCCATTCAAAGACATGACGGACCTATCTGGAATCACAAGCTAGGTGTTCAGTAACTTAACCAGCGAGTGTCCAGATTGGGTTGCCCAGCGCCCACACTTGGAATTTTCCCACTACCTGAGTATTTATCGAGACAACGTCAGTGCGTTGGTTATGGGGTGTAAATTTTATTAAGTGTTGTTATTGCAGTCTTAGCAAGTCCGTTCACCGTTCTGAGTACGAGTCCAACTCGAAAGTCAACAGAGCATACTAGGTGAAAGATATCAACGTAATAAATTAATTAGAGGGAATGTGAGTTGAAAGATTTTATTAAGTAAATTGATTAAAACCCTCCGACAAAGAGCGCTCTTGACTTTGTCTTATGAAAAAAGTTCAAGAGACTTAGCTAAACTATATGCTTAATGCAAGGATATGCAGTGAGAATGCTCTCCGGTAGAGAGTGCTCTTGACTTGGATTACGGCAAGTTCAAGAGACTTTAGAGATTAATTGATTAACTTATTAAACAATGAAAAGACAACTCTTTGATAGAGAGCACTCTTGATCCACAAAGTGAGATTCAAGAGATTTCTACTTTAAACAGTTGATTTACTTATTGAGAAATACAAATTTAAGAGATGAAGCAATCAACTTAGTTAATGAAGCAAAATGGGCTAATCTAGCAATTAGTATCTACTTTGCAAAAATGAAACTACTCTAAGTACTTGAACTAAATCTAAGCTAAAAACAAAAACACTCTTCCCCAAATGGGGAAGAAAAAACAAGTAAGGGAGGCCTTATCCCACTTAGCCTTGTTTTATTAATCAAGTACAATATTAAGGATTTTCAACCTTTTGGGAACTGAAAGTCAGCAAAAACTGAAAAACTCTTACGAGTTTGTACAAAGGAGAATGATTTCTTTTGGTCTTGGATCCTTGTCTTTGGATCTAGTTATGCTTGCTCTTTCTTGCTTGGTTTTGCTTTTAGTTCACCTGTGGATAAGAGATCTAAACAAGGACTAGTACGAGTGTTAGGAAACCAAATTTAACTTGTGATTCGAAAAGATTAAGTGGATGAGAAGACAAATGCCTTATGAGATGAAACAAAAGTCCAAAAAACAATGGAATGAGACCCAAAATCAAAACTTGGAAAGGACCAGGCAAACTCACTGATCTTTATGTAAAATGCACGATTTTCGACGAAACGACTTGAGACTTTTTGCGAATTTCAAATTAAAGATTTTTTAACATTTTAGGCTAATTTCCAGAATCTGGAAAATAGCAAAAAATCAATAAGAAAAAACAGCAAGTACAAAATTGTACCTTTTTCGAGAAAAAGACAAAAAAAAAATCGAAAATTTTTGAAATTTTTTTGATTTTTTGGGTAATTTCCAGAATTAAAAATAACAGAAAAAGTCAAAAAAATCAGCAAAAAACAACAAGCTTAGATTTGCACGTTTTTCAAGAAAAAGTCAATAAAAAATAAAAAATAATTTTGAAAATTTTCTGATTTTAAAAGAATTTCCAGAATTGAAAATTAATGAAAAACAAAGAAAAATCGCAAGCCTAAATGTGGAAAATTTGCACGTTTTTCGAGAAACCCCGTGCACATTTTCCAAGGCAAAAAGAAAGATGGATTCACAAACTTGAAATGAGACTAGGATCTTAGATCTAGTAAAAGTTAAAGCTTTGAAAAATAATAGATCCAAACCCAACAAGTAGATCAAAGTATGAATCTTTGATCTACTTTAGCCAATCATAATGCAAGATCTACAAATGTGAATAAATTGGAAATATTTGCACTACTTGGAAAGCAAATCAATAGGATAAAACCTGTAAAGATGTAGATCCGTTTTGCAGTAACCAATGTAACCAAGAGAATTTTTTGGAACTTGTTGGAGAAGGCAAGAAAGATCCGGAACTGCTTGCAACCCTACAAACAAAATATATTAATAATGGAACACTTGTATGGTAAAGGTATTAGATGCTGAAAGCTCCTACTAGATGCAATCCCTGAAGACACAAACACTCAATGCAAATTTGATTAGAAGTCTAAGTACTAGATTGTTAGTCTTCAATAAACATAATAATCAAATTGCAATACAAGGGTAAGGTGAAAGAGATATTACTTCACATAGGACGAAGACACAATGCCAAAATCCCATCAAATGACCTCCAAAGTCTCAATATTTTATTAACAAAAGAAGCTTACAAAATCCAACAGAGTTTCTATGCCAAACTCTCCTTTCGAATAGAGCTGAAGGAGCCTTTATTTATACAATGAGATCAAGCTAAAACCCGAAAACCAAATCACATAACTTGACCGGCCTGGCACATAACTGAGAGCCCAGACCTAAAGATGAAGAGTTGGAAGTGAGGGGAGGCCTCCACCTAGGCAAGGTGCCCCCACTCCAACCCTAACCACTGCAAACAACCCATAACTGAGCCCACACATGTGGATGACGCCCTCATGCTGAAGAGGGGCGTGAATGATGAAGGGAGGCGCGAGCTGGTAGGTGAGGCCCCAACTTAGGTATGGAGGAGCCATTGCTAGGTATGGAGAGGCCACTACTGCGGTTATCTTCAGTCGTTACCTCGATCAAATCATCAAACCAATGAGTTCTCTCCATCTCATCCAATTTGGGACTTTAGCTGGAGATGACAAATCCGTTAACTGAATATAACTTTATTGCTCACTGAATGTTGACTGAAGCTGAGTTATGATAACTCCAATCATCATAAATGCCCATTGAGATGTCATTTAGCCTTTTATTTCACTGAATTGGGATTAATTTGGAGAGTTTTAATTTTCTCCAAAATAATTGTTTTTTTTCTCGAAAATGACTTTTTTGAGAAAATGAGCATTATGTGTTTGATTGATGATCTGAAAGTGGGATCTGACTGGCTGGTCGATCAAGAATGATTTTTGGCTTAAGGTTCGAGCCTTCAATCACTGAAAACGGGGTCCGGATGACTAACTCATTACAAACAGGATTTTTCCAATTAAATTATAGAAAAATTAATCAAAAAACTTTGAGAAATAATTAAAAAATTTAAAATTTAAAAAAAAAATTTTAACCCGTCCGGTGAAAAAATTTCAAAAATTTTTTAAAGGTCTTATTGACTTAGGACAAGACCATGCTCTATTCTAACAATGCCTAGTAGGTTTATAAACACTTAGTTGGGCTCTAATAACCCCCCAAGGCCCATAATTCAAAATCGGGCATTCCAACTTTGGAGGAAACGGGAGTAAACCTCGTCAATTATACTCGGCTATAGGCAAAGCATAATTGTCAAGGGCAAAAAGCTCCCTGGAATACCTTAGTTGAGATTCTACGTCTTAGGAGACTGAACCACTTAAAATACCCTACTAGCACATTTTATTACAAACCCCGTGAGGCCATGGTCAAAATTATTCAAATGAAAACTAGCTAGCCAATATTGGCTAGACATGAAGACGGATCAACTGATACACTGGAATCAAACATTTATCATGTTTTTCAAATGGCGGCTCCTCAGCTAATCCAACTATGGTACAAATAAGTGGATAACATCTGGCTCCAACTGCGGGATGTGTGCTCGATCTAGTCTCTTATGCAAGGAGATCATACGAGAACCCCAGAATCTCTGGTTTCCATATCCTGTAAAAACATCTCAACTTGACAAGAAAACCTTAGTAGCACAAGTTTCATGAAAAAGAGTCAATGATCCAAAAGTTGCTTTATTCAAAGAAAAAACTTCACTGAAAAATTTATTTATTTCTAAGTACATAAAGAAAAATGCTAAAGTAAACACTCACTTTAAGGAGCCTATTTTCCTACTCTAAGCCTGATACACAAAAGGTTAGGTGTAATCATAAATCCAGTGTAGCCACCTAAGCATTTTATCAATATAAAAAAGTTTTGCCTTGTCTTTGGTTACCAGCCAAAGTAAGGACACAATTTCCAGAAAATGCAAACCTGCGTGATAATCCAGAATGGGCGGGCGGGATGGGGAATCATAGGCATGAATAATGTCGTCAAACTTCTTCCCAAACCGGTAGGTGCTAGCGCAGGCTGCTTCTATCCATGACTGGATAGCGCTGATATACAAATCGGGATGATGAAGTAGGTTGACCACTCCATCATGTTGATCATCAAGGCTTATCAGATGATAACTCATTGTATAAGCCGCAAGTTGCTCCAAAACATAAGGAACATATATATGTGAAGACGATGGCTGAGAAATAACTTCAACTAGTTGTATCCCATCTGATTATTTACTGCACTGCTTTTTCAAATCCTTATTATTGATACTCAGATACAATTCTGACTGATCATATAAAAACTCTGACTGCTCTTCTTTACAACTTTCATAAGTCTCAGAATAAACACTCCCCTCGCAGGTCACATCATAGATGAGATTCTCAAAAATATTTTCAAAAATATCATAGGTTGGATTTTCAATAAAAGTCCAATAATCATCATCGCCATCTATGTCGGATATGAGAGATGCCTCATCACTGGTATCAAGTCCCTGGCTACACTCCTCATTCTGCTCAAAACAATCTTCTTCAAAAAGCTGGGTTTCAAAGATATCACAGGGGACCCAACTTTCCAAATATTTGTCATCCGGTGGAGTGCATGGAGGAATCTCATCACATGAAACTTCTAAGATTGGATTTTTAATTAAAGTCTTGAAGTTATCATCCATCTCAGATGCAAGGTATTCTTCCTCACTCGTATCACATCCCTGGCTATATCCCTCCTCATGATCATAGTCATCTTTTTCAAGAAAAAGGTCACAAGGTAGTAAACCTTCCAAACTATCATCATTATGCTCATTTGTAGGATTAGTACCAAAGTTTTTAGTGAGGCTGTCGAATTGCTGACTATAATCTTCGACTTGACCCTGGGTTTCTGTGGTGACAGGATGAAGTTGTCCAACTGCGTTAATGTACTCAGGCTCTCTTGAATGTTGTTTTGCCTCTCTCCAACTTTCTCCGGAAATATCATGCATGTCATCTACATAGTTTATGTACTCAGGCTCGCTTGATGATGCTTTAGGGCCACAACCCTCTGGAAAACCATGCTCCTGAATATAGCATGCATAATAGCAAGAAGATTCCTCATGGAAATCTCTGCACACCCTACAGAATGGTTTGTAAGGCTCAACCATATTAGCAGCCTCTAGCTGATGAGGAGGCCTCTGCTCATGGTTGGGATTCTTTCTCTGCCATGTTTGTCTTGCAGGGAAAGTCCTAGGAGGTGGAGGAGGTGGAGTTCTTTCAACAGTTATGACCCTATTTTGAACCTCTTTAATCTGCGCTAAGTGCTTCCTTTCCATGTCTTGCATTTTCTCTGTCAGGTCCATGAGCTTCTTCTCATATGCTTCGTTTGATGAGTCTTTTCCTTTAGGCTCAACAGTTTTTAGAGGAGTTGATGATCTAGAGTAACCCTGGATGTTTGACTCTCCTGAAGATTGCATATTCTTATCAATTTTAATGGCCAAATTCTGAGCTTGAAGCAATGTGGTTGGCTCCTTGTCTCTAATCTGGTACTAGATCTTGGCACTTAATGCTTCTATGTAATAATCCAAAGTGGAAGCTGCAAGAGGAGCATGAGTGGCAAGGATGGAATTTGACAACTCTGTGAACCTATTGTTGAACTCATCCATGGTTTCTGTATCGAACTTCTTCATACTAGTCAAGGCTGCCAATAGATGTCTAGGTTCTTTTTTAGTGCCAAACTTTCCAAGGAAAGCAGACTTGAAATCAGCTATGGTAGTGAAAGAGTTGTTCGGCAAGTTGTCATACCAGTTTCCATCCTTACCATCCAAAGATAGAGCAAAAAGGGTCATGTATACATCTTCATGTTTGTCAGTACCCCTGACATAGGCACCACAGTGTTTTGAAAAATATCTGAGATGTTGCTCAGCAGAGGTAGAGGCATCAGTGCCTGTGAAAGTGACAAGCTTATCAATAGCTTTTTCGGGAATGTCATGGGGCTGACCTGCTATCTGAGTGAAATTGAGCTGAGTAAAAAAACTCACCCATTGTGTTAAGGAAACAGTTATTGTTTTGAAAATTTTCTAAATTTTCTTGAAATAAAAGGTGGATGTCTGAAACAAACTCATATCCAAGTTCTTCAAGGATCCTACAAGAAGCAAGTTTGTTCAGTCTCCTCCTATAAAAACCTTTTCAGGCTCGGGGATGAAATTGAACAAACCTTCAAAGTTTCTTCTAGTTGAATACCTTAAGGTGTTTACTGACAGTGGACTCGCCAGGTGGATTCAAGTCTAATTTCAGAGAGTGATTGGACTAAAAATCTACCATAAAGGGGAAAAAGGTAAAAAACTAAAAAGAAACAAAGGTCGTCCAGGAACAAAAATATTTGTCCCCGGCAACGACGCCAAAAGATGTTGCCCGCCAATTGCACACTAGCAGCAGAAATCTTCTGAAAGCTGTCTCCTCACTTGAGAAACTGGGAGAGGTGTGACCTTGGGGGCAAGCACAGAGCTAGGTACTGTCACCTACTCCTAGCTCCTCTGTTTAGGCTAACTCCTAACAAAGCCAAGGCGGGTAGTCCCTACAAAAGAGTTTCTACGGCTCTTAAGATGTTAAAGTGTTTTTGATGTTACGGATGCGGATGGGTGTTGTTTAGGAGTTATTATGATTTGAAGGTGTTATACTTGTTATGAATGTGACACAAGATCAAAGAGCAATCCACGTTGCAACAAGAGATTAAAAAATAAATTTAACTTCCAGACTTTAATTAAGCATTCAGCGATAACAATTATACTAAGCCATAGACAATTGATCAAAAATATAATTATGTAAATTAAAACAAGGACCAGTGCCTTATGGAGTCAATGAAGCTGAAATGCGCCAGAGAAATAAACAGACGTCTAGAAATTAAACCAGTGAATGTTAAATTGTGCGAGTGCTCTTGGTAATTTTTAAGGATTTTAACGATGAACTTGCTTAAGGTGTCTAGGAAACCTAACCGGAAATACTTTCAGTGGCTTCGTTCGAAGACATGACAGACCTGTCTGGAATCATAAGCTAGGTGTTCAATAACTTAACCAGTGAGTGTCCAGATTGGGTTGCCCAATGCCCACACTTGGAATTTTCCAACTACCTGAGTATTTAACGAGACAACGTTGGTGCGTTGGTTATGGGGTGTTAAATTTTATTAAGTGTTGTTATTGAGGTCTTAGCAAGTCCGTTCACCGTTCTGAGTATGAGTCCAACTCGAAGGTCGACAGAGCATACTAGGTGAAGAATATCAACGAAGTAAATTAATTAGAGGGAACGTGAGTTGAAAGATTTTATTAAGTAAATTGATTAAAACCCTCTGACAGAGAGGGCTCTTGACTTTGTCTTATGACAAAAGTTCAAGAGACTTAGCTAAACTATATGCTTGATGCAAGGATATGCAGTGGGAATGCTCTCCGGTAGAGAGTGCTATTGACTTGGATTACGGCAAGTTCAAGAGACTTTAGAGATTAATTGATTAACTTATTAAACAATGAAAAGACAAATCTCCGATAGAGAGCACTCTTGATCCACAAAGTGAGATTCAAGAGATTTCTACTTTAAACAGTTGATTTACTTATTGAGAAATACAAATTTAAGAGATGAAGCAATCAACTTAGTTAATGAAGCAAAATGGGCTAATCTAACAATTAGTATCTACTTTGCAAAAATAAAACTACTTTAAATACTTGAACTAAATCTAAGCTAAAAACAAAAACACTCTTCCCCAAATGGGGAAGAAAAACTAAGTATGGGAGGCCTTATCCCACTTAGCCTTGTTTTATTCATCAAGTACAATATTGAAGATTTTCAACCTTTTGGGAACGGAAAGTAAGCAAAAACTAAAAAACTCTTATGAGTTTGTACAAAGGAGTATGACTCATTTTTGGTCTTGGATCCTTGTCTTTGGATCTAGTTCTGCTTGCTCTTTCTTGCTTGGTTTTGCTTTTAGTTCACCTATGGATAAGAGATCTAAACAACGACTAATACGAGTATTAGGAAACCAAATTTAACTTGTGATTCGAAAAGATTAACTGGATGAGAAGACAAGTGCCTTGTGAGATGAAACAAATGTCCAAAAAACAATGGAATGAGACCCAAAATCAAAACTTGGAAAGGACCAAGCAAGCTCACTGATCTTTATGTAAAATGCATGATTTTTGACGAAATGACTTGAGACTTTTTGTGAATTTCAAATTAAAGATTTTTTAACATTTTAGGCTAATTTCCAGAATCTGGAAAATAGCAGAAAATCAGTAAAAAAAACAGCAAGTACAAAATTGCACGTTTTTCGAGAAAAAGTCAAAAATACAAAAAAAATACAAAAAAATTTGGAAAATTTTCTGATTTTTTGGGTAATTTCCAGAATTAAAAATAACAGAAAAAGTGAAAAAAAATCAGCAAAAAACAGCAAGCTTAAATTTACACATTTTTCGAGAAAAAGTCAAAATTAAAAATTAAAAAAATTTCGAAAATTTACTGATTTTAAAAGAATTTCCAGAATTGAAAATTAATGAAAAACCAGCAAGCCTAAAAGTGGAAAATTTGCACGTTTTTCGAGAAAACTCGTACACGTTTTCCAAGGTAAAAAGAAAGATGGATTTACAAACTTGAAATGAGACTAGGATCTTAGATCTAGTAAAAGTTAAAGCTTTGAAAAAATAATAGATCTAAACCCAACAAGTAGATCAAAGTATGAATCTTTGATCTACTTTACCAATCATAATGCAAGATCTAGAAATGTGAATAAATTGGGAATACTTGCATTACTTGGAAAGCAAATCGATAGGATAAAACCTGTAAAGATGTAGATCCGCTTTGCAGTAACCAATGTAACCAAGAGAAATTTTTGGAGCTTGTTGGAGAAGGCAAGAAAGATCTGGAACCGCTTGCAACCCTGCAAACAAAATATATTAATAATGGAACACTTGTATGGTGAAGGTATTAGATACCAAGAGCTCCTACTATATGCAATCCCTGAAGACACAAACACTCAATGCAAATTTGATTAGAAGCCTAAGTACTAGATTGTTAGTCTTCAATAAACATAATAATCAAATTGCAATACAAGGGTAGGGTGAAAGAGATATTACTTCACATAGGACGAAGACACAATGCCAAAAGCCCATCAAATGACCTCCAAAGTCCCAATATTTTATTAACAAAAGAAGCTTACAAAATCCAACAGCGTTTTTATGCCAAACTCTCCTTCCGAATAGAGCTGAAGGAGCCTCTATTTATACAATGAGATCAAGCTAAAACCCTAAAACCAAACCACATACCCTGACCGGCCCAGCACATAACTGAGAACCCAGACCTAAAGATGAAGAGCTGGGAGTGAGGGGAGGCCTCCACCTAGGCAAAGCGCCCTCACTCCAACCCTAACCACTGCAAACAACCCATATCTGAGCCCACACGTGTGGATGACGCCCTCATGCTAAAGAGGGGCGTGAATGATGAAGGGAGGCGTGAGCTGGTAGGTGAGGCCCCAACTTAGGTATGGAGGACCATTGCTAGGTCTGGAGAGGCCAGTGCTGCTGTTATCTTCAGTCTTTACCTCGATCAAATCATCAAACCAATGAGTGCTCTCCATCTCATCCAATTCGGGAGTTTAGCTGGAGAGGACAAATCCGTTAACTGAACATAACTTTATTGCTCACTGAACGCTGAATGAAACTGAGTTATGATAACTCCAATCATCATAAATGCCCATTGAGATGTCGTTTAGCCTTTTATTTCACTGAATTTGGATTAATTTGGAGAGTTTTAATTTTCTCCAAAATAATCATTTTTTAATAAATAATCATTTTTTTTCTCGAAAATGACTTTTTTGAGAAAATGAGCGTTATGTGTCCGATTGATAATCTGAAAGTTGGATCTGACTGGCTGGCCTATCTAGAATGATTTTTGGCTTAAGGTTAGAGCCTTCAATCACTGAAAACGGGGTCCGGATGACTAACTTGATACAAACGGGATTTTTCCAATTAAATTATGGAAAAATTAATCAAAAAACTTAGGGAAATAGTTAAAAAGTTAAAAATTTTAAAAAAAAGAATTTAACCCGTCCGATAAAAAAAATTCGGAAAATTTTTAAAGGTCTTATCGACTTAGGACAAGACCATGCTCTATTCTAACAATGCCTAGTAGGTTTATAAACACTTAGTTGGGCTCTAATAACCCCCCAAGGCCCAGAATTCAAAATCGGGCATTCCAGCGTTGATGGAAGCGGGAGAAAACCTCGTCAATTATACTCGGCTATAGGGAAAGCATAATTGTCAAGGGCAAAAAACTCTCTGGAATACCTTAGTTGAGATTCTACGTCTTAGGAGACCGAACCACTCAAAATACCCTGCTAGCACATTTTATTACAAACCCCGTGGGGCCATGGTCAAAATTATTCAAATGAAAAACTGGCTAGCCAATATTGGCTAGACATGAAGACGGATCAACTGATAAACTAGAATCAAACATTTATCATGTTTGTCAAATGGTGGCTCCTCGGCTAATCCAACTATGGTACAAATAAGTGGATAACAGACTGCAAGGCCATGGCCACACCTATGGCATCGAACCTGAAGCTATTGAGTGATGCTTCATTAGAGACGGTTGATGCCACGATGTATCGTCAGATGATTTGTTCATTGATATACCTAATGAATACAAGACCAGACACATACTTTGTTGTGAACAACCTGAGCCATTTCCTCACGGATCCGAGACATGCTCACCTGGTTGCAAAGCATGCAGTGAGGTACCTAAAGGGTTCAGTTGAGTATGGGCTCAAGTATGATAGGAATCAGAAGACTAACCTGCATGGTTATGTTGATTCGGATTGGTAGCACCACTGAGAAGAAGAGCACCTTGGGTTGCTTCCTCAGTCTGAGATCCAGTATGGGCTACTGGTTTGAAAGGATGCAGTCCTACATGGCGCTGAGTAAAACCGAGAGAGAAGCAGTGAAGCTCCAGTATGTGATCCAGATCGAGATCTCTCGAAAGAGGGAGTGATGAGCTCTAGCATAGCCGGTGAGACAGGTTGTCTGAGCATAAAATCCTGACGAAGCTCATAGGTTGATTAGACGTAATCAATCCTGTAGGTTGTCCTCGAATGTAATCAGTCCTGGCAAAGCTCGCAGGCTATCCTTGGACTTAATCAGTCCTGATGTAATTCTATGCTAGAAATGGCCATAGTGAAGTGTGAATACATCAGAGAGAAGCATGGTGTACTTCAGAGAGATATTCTTTCCAAGGGGAAGTGATGAGTCTGGAAGACGCAAATACACATAAGCCTTTCCGACATGGTGGCAGGCTGGGCCTCCCATGGTCGTTGATGTAAGTGCTAAGCCTTTCCAACATGGTGGCAAGCTGGGCCTCCCATGGTCGTTGATGTAAGTGCTGAGAGCCTTTCTGACATGGTGGAAGGCTGGGCCTCCGATGGTCGTTGATGTAAGTGGTGTGTTATGTGTATCTAGGATGTGCTCCATGTGACGATGAGATGATCTGAAGATGATGAGGTAATAGTAGGGTACACAGGTGTTGCAAGGCATGTAATCAATCTTGGGATGCTCCTTCAGGTTTTGCAGTGGCATATAATCAATCCTAGGAGATCTTGCAAGTTTTGCAAGAGGCATATAATAAGTCTCGAGATGTACCTACTTAACGGCTTACTCGCAAAGATGATGAAGACCTGGCAGAGGAGTAGGCCTACATCCTGCATGAAAAAGGGCTGGCACTTTAGATGAAGACCTGGCAGAGGACTAGGCCTACATCCAGCATGAAAAAGGGCTGGCACTGTAGATGAAGACATGGCAAAGGGCTAGGCCTACATCTAGCATGAAAAAGGGCTGGCACTGTAGATGAAAACTTGGCAGAGGGCTAGGCCTACATCCAGCATGCAAAAGGGGTGGCATATAGATGAAGAGCTGGCAGAGGACTAGGCCTACATCCAACATGAAAAAGGGCTGGCACTGTAGATGGAGACCTGGCAGAGGACTAGGCCTACATCCAGCATGAAAAAGGGCTACATCTAGGCCTACATCTAGCATGAAAAAGGGCAAGCACTGTAGATGAAAACCTAGCAGAGGACTAGGCCTACATCCAACATGAAAAAGTGTTGGCACTGTAGATGAAAACCTGCCAAAGGGCTAGGCCTACATCCAGCATGAAAAAGGGCTGGCACTTTAGATGAAGACCTAGCAGAGGACTAGGCCTAAATCCAGCATGAAAAATGGTTGGCACTATAGATGAAGACTTGGAAGAGGACTAGGCCTACATCCAGCATGAAAAAGGGTTGGCACTGTAGATGAAGACCTAGCAGAGGACTAGGCCTACATCTAGCATGAAAAAGGGCTGGCACTGTAGAAACTTCTGATGACAGATAGTATGGGACGATGATCAAATTATAAGAAGATGATGGCAGCAGCTATGATGAAGACTCTATGACTCTGTGATGATGATGACACGATGAAGACCTGGCCAGATGTGTTGATGACTGTGTAGAGAGAATACCTTCCTAGTTAAGAGGGAGAGTTGATGTATTTGTAACTTCGAAAGATATTCTGATGTATATTATCATTGTATGTTGTTGTACCCCCATTGGGGATGTGTGTTACCCCTTTACAGGATGTCTAAATTATGTCTAGACCTTGAGGTACAACCTCCGTGTTAAGTCAGGGCAATAGTCCCTAGTGTGACATCATGTAATATGTAATTGTGGTCTCTCTAGGAGAAGTGGGCCCCATGTGAGATGACATGTAGGCTCGGGTTTTATATTTGGTGAGTGACTTGAAAGGGTATAAATAGGGAGGCCCTCTCCCTCATTTATACACACCACACACACTCTCTAAGGTGCATGAGAGAGAGAGACAGTCAGAGGAGGAGAGAAAGATAGATGTTGAACTTTTCTCATTACTATTTTTTATCATCTTACTATTCTGAAGAAGTTTGCGGGGTTTTCTCCTTTATGATTTCCCCAATGAAAATCTTTGTGTCTTGTGTATCTTTTATATCTTATGCATTTTGTTGTACTTATTATTCTTTCAGATAAAGATCCTAGATAATCTAATCAAATCTTAAGAAAATCTAACACAAGGTTCTTTGCAATTGAAACATAAATTCTTCCTTCTCAAATCTCATTGTGTGTCTTCATTCAACCATTCCTTCTGTGGGATTTTCTTTAGCTTGTTTTCCGGATTATTGGTAGGTTTTTGTGGAGGCTTGTTTTTAGGCACGGAATCTTGTAGGTCCTGAGTCCTACTGATAGCATCTTGCAGAGTAATTGGCTTGTAAGCCTTCACCCATCCGCAGAGTGGCTCGGATAGTGCCTCCGTAAATAGCATAATCAGTCGACTCTCTAACATGTCAAATACCATAACTGCAACTCTCTGAAACATGTCGGATATGAAGGTCTCTGCACTGCCTGTCTGCTTGAGCTGAGCAAGATCCCTGAAATGAATCTCTGGGTCTTTCTTATCAAAGCACTCCATGAGCCTCTATGTGAAGTCATTGTAGGAAGTGATAGTGTTGTGACCCAGTGTCACCAGTCTGTGGTACCACCACTCATGTGCTTCCCATCTACATGTAAAGTAGCCAACTTGATAGCATATGTCTCCATCATGGGATTAAGTTGGAAGTAGGTGTCCAACTTCTGTACCCAAATTCTGGTTGAACAATTGGATGTCCCATCAAAGTTGGGGATAATTAGTTTCCCCAGTGTGCGTTGCAGCTCAAAGTTTTGATTGAATGCTCTACTGAACCCTCTTGGTCTGTTCTTGCTTTTCATATTGCAAAAATCTAAGAAACTCATGGCTGAGTGAAAGTCATCTCCAAGTGCCGTGTACTCTATCAGATAGACCCTAAATGGCTCCTCCGGCTCTGTTGGTATAATCGGTCTTGCGGTGGGACTTTCCAGAAAGTGAGGCATGGTAGGTCTGGAAGATATGTGAGGAGTGTTCTGCATATTAAAGTACACATGTTTCCCGCTACTGCGGATGGATCCTCTATCTCCTGGTGAGATTAGTAGACTGTTCTGACCCTATTCTAG
Source organism: Pseudotsuga menziesii (assembly GCA_001517045.1). Classification (NCBI taxonomy): domain Eukaryota; kingdom Viridiplantae; phylum Streptophyta; class Pinopsida; order Pinales; family Pinaceae; genus Pseudotsuga; species Pseudotsuga menziesii. Next base: position 20,102 of record LPNX011087602.1, on the reverse strand, counting down.
CTTAAAAGCCAACCTGTCTATAGCCTGTAACACCTCGTTCTTCCCTCTAGCTAAGTCATTTAATGCACTAACTAAGCTATGAAATGCCAACCTGTCTTCCTCTTCCCCTGTTCCCTTTCCTCTATCAGAGGGCATTCCTGTTGGGTCCATGTCTGAATCGGTATCATCTAACTTAATATCTTCAAATTCCAAATCCTCTGTGTACCTTCCCTTCCTCCTTTTATAAGTCCTAAAGGTAGTTTCTTATGGATTCATTTACTATTCATGTTCAAGCCCATAGCTGGCAACGAACATGCTCTGATACCACTGTAATATCCCAATTGATATTCTATTGTGTTTGATAGTACGTTTGTGGGTTCTGTGCTTTACATGTGCTAGAAAGATAATAAAAATTTGCATGCAAAACAATGTTGTGCCAAAAGGCCCTAAAATATAGCTAATCTGGAAAAATAATAGGAGATAAACTTTCAGTGAGAGAAGGTACACATACCAATAATAATAGTGTTGATAGTCCTTCAATATATAGGTGGCATGCAAGCCATGCAAGAATGATAAAGAGGAGATAGTGCTTCCTTCCATGAGTTGATGCCCAAGCTGAGAAAGCGCCCCCAGTGAATGCTCTCCTTCATGTTTTTGAGGCAATCTGATCGGGCTAAGACTTTCCAGGAACAATAGTATGAGCTCCTCAGAGATATGGGATGGAGCATGCTCAAGTTTTGACCCCCTCTAGAGACCTAGCGAATTGATATGCTCTAGATAGGTGACGTCCTCCCTCTTTCACGATACTGCTGATAACTGCTCCGGAAGTGTACGGACTAAACTGGTATTCACCCAGTAGAGTGGTGTGGTCCTGCAAAGAAGAATAGTGATGACATGCAGAAGAAACTCTGAGATTCTGAGCCCCAGTGAATTGTTCTGAGGATTTCTAGCTGCTCCCTAGCAGCAAAACGTGAACTTGCAATAAACTCTCTATCCGTCTACTAGATTGCTGAACAAGAATGAAGATGATGAATAGTTGATGTAGATATGGATTATCTACCCGTAAGTGATTAGGGAAGATAGATTTCACTACCGAAAACACTTGCTAGCTGAAGACCTTCATCTCCAACCCCAACTTGATGTCGCAGCACCTGCTGTTGCTATGCTAGAAACCAAACTCAATAATAATAATCATGAATGATCTTTTTGGTTCAACTAACCTTCTTAAATAGCTTTAAGGATTAGCATGTACTTTTAGGGTTTGCAATTTACTTTTTCTATGCATGCAATTCTAATTGCTCGTTGACTTTAAGCCTGAAGAAATAAGGCTTTCTTTACTATACTAATGACTTAATAATACTAAATAAATTCTCTACTCTGCTACTGGTATTACATGCCCTCAGTCAATTCCCTTTTTCCATAATACCTGCTCGAACCTATGGGAATTAAATAGGTTAACAGGTCTTTCGAATGCTTATGTAGAAGAGGACATTACAGTCCTCCCCGCTTGAAATTGCTTTCCCTCAAGCAATCTCCGACCAATATACCCAATCATCTGTTCCTGTCTCTTCTTGTCCATTTGTATCAACCAGTTTATTCTATTGTTGGGTGGTTCTTCTTTTTCTTTATGTTTCTTCTCTCTGATGTTCTACATTCTCTCCTTGTATCTTCTTGCGTACCTGTGAGGATTGAACATCCTATATTTGGCTCCTCGTCCGAATCCCCTAGTGCGCATCATACTTTTGTCTGGAGGTCTACCTGAAAAAAGCCCTTTTCATACCACTAGTCCTTCCTTGAAGTCTTATGTGTTGGATTTGGCCATATTTGTGTGTGAGTCTTGTCCTCATGCCTAAATATGGTGGTCATTCCCTTTGTTGTAGCTGACCCTGAAGTTTCATTGGGCATTCTCCTTAGGACTACCCTTTTCCCATATGGTGTCAAGAACTCCATCTCTAATGTTTGGTAATTTGTTGAGTATTTCCCAATTGAGTACAACCATTGTACTCCCAAAACAATGCTCATGTCTAGCACATCTACCACATAAAAGTCGTCGACCAATGTATAATTCCCATGTTGTACCTGTGTTGAATATTGTAACTTCAAAGGATATTCTAAATGTATTTACTGATGTAACCCAAGGGAGATATTATTATTCCTCCAATGGGGTATTACCATTGTATTTGGTCATCATAGAGTCATGAGGTAAAGCCTCCATTGTAAGTCCGATCAATAGCACCCTAATGAATAATATAATATATTGTTTTGAGTCTTCCTAGGTGAAGTCGGCTTAGACAGTTTAGTGGGGCCGACTTGATTAGGGTAAAAGTTAGTTGGCTCATTGTGTATAAATAGAAGAGTTATGGTTCTTATTTGGACACACAAACTCTCACTTGTGTAGTGCATAGGAGAGAAAGAGAGACAGAACAGCAGGAGGATAACTGTTTTTGGGGTTATATCTTATATATCTTATACAGAGGAAGTTTTGTTGGGTTTTCTTCCCCTTGAGGGTTTCCCAAGATAAATATTGTGTCTATCTCATGATTGTGTTTCTATCAATGATTATGGATATGCCGCTGTTATGATTTTGAATTAAACACTAATGAATCTAGTCTAGCATATGAAATCTTAACATGGTATCAAAGCTAACCTGATTAGGACAACTTTCATAAGGTGAAACTCCCTCTCTCTCCTCTTCGGAAGAAATCGGGGTTTCTGCAAATTTTGGAATTTGGGAAATATGCTTGCATAGAAAGTTGTGCCTCCCTGGAGCGCATCTATTGAGCTCAGGATCGAAATTTTTGGGTGGTTGAATCTCTGGGAAAGCCAAACCCTAGTTTGGCAGTGAACCAGAAAACGACAATGAAAAATGAACCAAAAATTTGCAGTGCTGCAACCTCACAAGTGGGATTTGAAGACTGAAGTTTTGGGATCTCCAGAAAGCAGTTGGATCAACCAACTCGCCTCCCTCAAGCGCATCTACTGGTAAGGTCATCTATTGATTTTGAGAATTTTCAATTTTTAGTGACCCACTGGATAGGATGGCCCCAAGCATTAAGCTTGAGGACAAATTGGAAGGCCTAGAAAACTTCCTAGCCTGGAAGTATAGATTGGTCTCATTCTCAAAGAGAATGGTCTTGAGAAGTACATCAAGAATGAAGTTGCAGAACCTGAAGAAGATGAAGCTAAGGAAAAGCATGAACAAGACCTAGTCAAGGCAATGGAGATCATTGCTAACTCTATTAAGGATCACTTGATCCCACAAGTATCATCTAAGAAGACACCTAAACAAATGTATGATGCACTTTCCAGAATGTATGAGGGAAGAAGCATCAACAGAAAGACGAATCTAAGAGCTCAACTAAAGGGCACTAGGATGAGCAAAGAAGAAAAAGTTCAAGATCACTTCACAAGGGTTTCACAGTTCAAAGAACAATTAAGTGTTATTGGAGACACCCTTGATGAGGATGAACTAGTTATGACTGCCCTCAATGGTCTCACTAGACCTTGGGGCTCATTCATACAAACATTGTGTGCCAGAAAAGAAAGTATGAAGTTTGACATAGTATGGCAAGACTGCATTCAAGAAGAAGCTAGAGTAACCAACATAGAAGCTCTACTCAGTGAAGATGACTAGGCTCTAGCCACCCATACTAAAGAAAGGAAGCAATCAAACTTCAAGAGGAGTAATCAGAAACCTTACAAGAAGAAGTTTCAGAAGAAGAAAAAGGATTACTCAAAGTACCAATGCTACAACTATCATAAGATAGGACACCTAGCCGGAGAGTGTCCATCACCAAAGAAGAACAACAACAACAAGAGACATCATGCTCATCTAGCTGAAGATGAGGATGAAGAAGAAAGACCTTGAAAGAGATTAACAAGAGAAGAAGATGTAGATGAATATGTACTATTCTCTGCACTCTCTGGGTTTGTAACACCTAGAGAAGACACATGGCTTATTGATAGTGGTGCCTCAAAGCATATGACAGGGAAGAAGCAATCTCTGTCAAGACTTCAAGAGAAGAACTCTCCCCAAAAAGTATCATTGGGAGATGACTATCAGTATCCCATCAAAGGTATTGGTGAATCAAGCTACAAGCTTGACTCTGGGACTTCCATGAAGATGAAGGAAGTATTGCATATACCAGGACTACCATCAAAGGTATTGGTGAATCAAGATACAAGCTTGACTCTGGGACTTCCATGAAGATGAAGGAAGTATTGCATATACCAGGTTTGAAAAAAAACTTACTTTCCAACTCAGCTCTAGATAAGAAAGGATATAGAGTTGCTTTTACAGATGGACAAGTACTAATGTGGACCAAAGGAAAGACACTCGAAGATGTTGTGGTCGTTGGAGAAGAAGAAGGAGGACTGTATAAACTCAAAGGACATCCAAAGACAGCCCTTGTCCATGACACTACCAGCTCAAGTGAATTGTGGCATACAAGGCTTGCCCATATTAACTACAAAGCATTTCCCTATGTGAGCAAGGTGGTAATAGAGTTACCATATCTAAAGATTGATCATGAGGGTACTTGCAAAGGATGCGCAAGTGGAAAGAATATAAATAATCCCTTTCCGAAAAGTGAAACAAAGACCAAAGGTACATTAGAACTAATTCATTATGATGTGTGTAGTCCTATGCCCTCTATATCCTTAAGTGGATATGAATATTATGTCACATTTATTGATGACTATTCAAGAAAGACTTGGATATACTTATTGAAGAACAAGAGTGAAGTGTTCGGGAAATTCAAGGAATTCAAAGCCTTGATAGAGAACATTTCAGAAAAGAGAATCAAGACACTGAGGACAGATAATGATGAAGAATACACTTCAAAGGAATTTGAAGCATTCTGTAAGGAGGGAGGAATCATGAGGGAACTAACCACTCCCTATAATCCCCAACAAAATGGTGTTGCGGAAAGAAAGAATAGAACTATTATGGAAGTAGTGAAGACCATGATTCATGACCAAGACCTCCCTATGCACCTATGGGTTGAAGCAGCAAGAACAACCATATATGTGCAGAATAGATTATCTCACAGTGCTCTTGGATTCAAGACTCCTGAAGAGATGTATACAGGAAAGAAACCTAAAGTGCGCCATCTCAAGATATTTGGCTGTCCAGTATATGTGCATATTCCGAAAGAGAAGAGAACCAAATTGGATCCTTCTGGAAAGAAGGGAATATTTGTAGGATATTGTGAAGTCCCCAAAGCCTTCAGGATATACATCTCAGGATTCCATCATATCAAGATTAGTAGGAATGTAACATTTTATGAAGAGACAACTCTTAAGAAATCTAGAAGGTGTCAGCTTGAAGAAGTACATGAAGAGGATATACCTCCCAGAAGGATAGAAGTTGAACCCTCTCCTGAAATAGTAGCATCGGAAAATCATGACATGCTAGAACCTCAAGAACCCCCTACTATAGATATCTCTCAAAAGAAAAAACCTGCTTGGGTACGAGAAATCATACAAGAAGCAGAGAGATATGGAGGTCCAGAATGCTCCACAAGAACCAACGATGGATCAAAGCCATATCCCAGTTATGTAGCTTTGATGTGTGATCTTGTAGATCAAGAACCCTCCAGTTATGAGGAATTTGCTCAAAAGAAAGAATGGGTTGAAGCAGTGACAGAAGAATACCAGTCGATCATGAAGAATGGTGTTTGGGATATAGTTCCCAAACCAGAAAATAAGAGTGTGGTATCTTCGAAATGGATCTACAAGATAAAACATGCTACTGATGGAAGTATTGAAAAGTACAAAGCAAGATTTGTGGCTAGAGGATTCTCTCAGAAAGAGGGGATCAATTATGAAGAGACATTTGCTCTGGTAGCAAGGTACACTTCAATCAGAACTATCATGGCACTTACTTCCATGATGAAGTGGGACTTACACCAGATGGATGTAAAGACAACCTTCCTTAATGGTCTGATTGAAAAAGAGGTTTACATCGAACAGCCACAAGGATTTGAAAACGAAGACACAGCAACTCATGTATGAAAGTTGAAAAAAGGCTCTGTATGGACTAAAGCAAGATCCTAGAGCTTGGTATGGCAGAATAGACAGCTTCTTGACAAGCATGAGTTTTACCTAGAGTAAAGTTGATCCTAACCTTTATATGAAGATTATGGATGATGAACCAGTCATACTATTGTTGTATGTGGATGATCTATTTCTGACTGGAAATGAGAAACAAATCAAGGATTGCAAGAAGAAGCTAGTTGAAGAATGAAAGATCTTGGATTGATGCATTATTTCCTAGGGTTGGAAGTGTGGCAGATCCCAGAAGGAATCTTTCTAAATCAGGGGAAGTATGCAATAGAAATCTTGAAAAGATTTGATATGTTAGATTGTAAAGCCATGGCCACACCCATGGACACCAACTTGAAGTTGTTGTCTGATGAAACATCAGAGTTAGTGGATGACTCAGTACAAACAAATTATTGATGTATATGACGAACACAAGGCCAAATATATGCTTTGTTGTGAACACATTAAGTCAGTATCTAGTTAAACCTAGACGGGTTCACCTGATAGCTGCAAAGCATGTGATGAGGTACCTTAAAGGTATGATAGATTTGGGACTCTCCTATGGGAGAGATCATGACTACAAGATTGTATGGATGTACGGATTCAGGTTGGGGAGGAAATGTCACAGACAGGAAGAGCACCTCAGGTGGATGTTATTGTCTGGGATCCACCATCACCTCATGGTTTAGTAAGAAACAGTCTAGTGTTGCTCTCAACATAGCTGAAGCAAAGTACATTGCAGCTTGCTCCACTTGTTGTGAAGCGATATGGCTTCGGATGCTGATGTCAGGATTATTTGACATGGAGTTGGACACCATAGTAATTCTCTATGACAACCAGAGTTGTATAAAGATGACAGAGAATCCGGTGTTCCACGACAAATCTAAGCATATAGAAATCTGATATTTTTATATAAGGGATATGGTACAAAAGGGAGCTATTAAGCTCCAGTATGTGAGTACCGACGAGCAAGTTGCCGATGTACTAACCAAGTCTCTATCTCGAGTGAAATTTGAATATTTCCGTGACAAGCTTGGTGTCGTTCGAAAAGACTTTCCTCGCAATGAGGAACAGTGATGGGACTATAGATGATGAAGATATGGACCTTCTTCGAAAAGGAGGAACAAGTCGAAAATATGGACTCTCCTCGAAAAGGAAGAACAAGTCGAAGACACGAACCCTTCTCGGACAAAGGGGGAGCAAGTTGATAATATGGATCCTCCCAAAAAAGAGGGAATGATCATGAGACTGACATCGATGATGGATGACAATGATCCTCTCTTAAGGATGGCAGGTATAACACTGTGCATGAGAGTGGTCCTTACTAGCTAAGGATGGCCCTGCAGATGTTACTCTCGCATGGAGAGTACCCACATTTAGTTGTGGATACCATAGAATAACACTCGCTCAGGAGTGGTCCTAACCTTTGTGGTATGAATGCTCTACGATGAGTCCTCACGGACAACAGGATTGACATTTTGTCTGCAGTCGAGATCTTCTCTGCAAACAATACTCTTGTATGGAGAGTATGCCTACATTCATATGTAGATACCATAGAATAATACTCTCTTTGGAGTGGTCCTAACCTGTGTAGTATGGATGCTCTTTGATGAGTCCTCACGGACGTCGTAGTATAACACTCACTTGGGAGTGGTCCTAACCTGTGTGGTATGGATGTTCTACGATGGGCTGACATTTTGAATGTGGTCGAGATCTTTTCTACAGACAATACTCTTACATGGTAGAGTATACCTACGTGAGTGTAGATACCATAGTATAACACTCACTTGGGAGTGGTCTTACCCTTCGTGGTATGGATGGTCTACGATGAGTCATCACGAACGATAGGGCCTACACCGAGTGCGTTCGAGATCTACATTTAGTTGTAGATGATTGAGCTGATCGATTTCATGGATCATGCTGATGGAGGATTGCATCATCCTTGGACTTATGTCTAAAGTGATCGGGATTGATCATCCCACAAATAGATCATGTGTACTACAGGTAGCGTGGCGGCAAAGGATCAATTAGATCAAAGTACAGCGCGAAGGGTTAAGTAGATCGAAGTGTGGTCGCAAAGGATCAAGAAGGATCGAAGCGCTGTAGCAAAGGATCGAAAGGATCGAAGTGTTGCTGCAAAATGATCGAAAGGATCAAAGTACTACTACAAAGGATCGAGAAGATCGGAAGGTTGTTGCAGAACATCAAAGTGCTGCTACAAAGGATCAAGAAGATCGAAGTATTGTTGCAAAGGATCAAGAAGATCGAAGTGCTGCAGCAGAGGTTGATTAAAGAGAGAGGCACTCTGGCCAAATTTTGAAGATCTAGGCCATCCGGAGATCCATTTTCTTACAACTCTTTCTTTGGCTATTTTTCTAAGGCCCTAATGTTGTAAAACTTGTGTTTCCTAATCTACAAAGGAACAAAAGTATTTCTTCTTCTAAATCATTGTAAAGAAAAGGGGCAAGTGGGAAGCCAAGTGCCCACACCCCATCCCCCAGTGGAGATTTGCATTTTTTTATTTTTTTATTATTTTTCAATTCTTTTATTTTCTTAAAGTTTCTGAAGTAAAATTAACCAATCCAGTTGTGTTTTCGATAACGAGAGTATCGGCATTGTGATTTAAAAAATTCATATTTAGTTCTAAAACACTTAAAATTTACAAGGCTTCAGTTTCCGTATGGTCTTGTGACCACTGCAGACCTTTGGCTGGATCGGTGGGATAATCAGAAAGGGATTGAAGTGACTAGTAATTAGTTGTACATTTCAATCAATCCTTACAAGTGAAAATCTGACACTTTTTTCAATCTTATCAAGATTGTGGGGAAATCCTGCAAGTGAAGAGAGAACCACTAGAAAGTGACCGTGGGACACCACTAGGCTACACCCTCGTTTGGTGTAGTGTTCAACACAACCCCACAACTCCATCTAGCCCACATGTCACTATGAGAGCCACCCCTTGGTAAATCCGAACATAATCCTCATACCCCTTGGGTATATCTGGAATACCTTTTCCCCTTAATAATTAGATCATCGCCATACTTTAATAAATTTTACCAAGAATGAACCCATTCCTTAATCACTCATTTAATAATTTTGAAAGGAACCAACCGAGACGACTGCAATACTTATCGAGACCTCACTAAAAACCCACATTCATGCAAGCACTCCAATAGCACTAGTCTTTATTATATCATTTTTCTTTTTGAGCTTTTAAGTTAATTCGTGTGATTGAATGAATGTTGTTTACATGTTAGTGATTTAATTATTTATGCATAAGTTATCTCACTTGTAACATTTTATATCATTTGTATCTCCTAGACTAGTTTTTTTTTTGGATTAAACACCTTAGTTTATTTTACTAGGGACCACCCCTCTTGGCTTCGCTAGGAGAGAGCCTAGACAGAGGAGTCAAGATCAAGTGAAAACACTTGACTCTTGCTTTCCCCCAAGGTCACACCCAGTGGCTTGAATATTTCTGCCACATGACCTGAGGTGGGAATTAGGAAGCAACATTCTGGCATCGTTACCGAGGATAAATCTTTCTATTCCCGAGATATGACTTTGAGTTTTCTTTTTTGTTTACTTATGCTTTGTTTGATGAATGTTGAAATTTGAATAAATTTTACTCAGATCATCTGGCGACTCCACTATTTTTAACTTTACCAAGGCATTCAACAAGAAGAAACTCTGAAGGCTTGCTTCAGTTCATCCCTGAGCCTAAACAGGTCTATCATAGGAGGAAAAGCAAGCTAGCTTCTCATAGGATCCTTCAAAATCTTAGATCTGAGTAAATATTTGACATTCTCCGTTTATTTGTTGCTCCTCAATCAAGTGATTCACCTATCAGCATGGGTGATCTTTTTAAACCCTTGGATTTTTCGCCATTCCTGGTTATCCTCATCAAATCCCTAATAAAGCCATTGAGAAAGTCCCTTCTTTCCATGGCAATGACGCTATAACTGCGAAGTCTCACCTATTGTCTTTTACGCAGTGTTGTGCCAAGTGGTGCCATAATGTGAATTTTGGAGACGTAAAGATGAGGCTCTTTGCCTTATCCTTAGAAACCGATGCTTTTGAATGGTTCATCGATTTGGCTAATAACAACATCATAACCTTCGCAAAATTTGAGACAGCTTTCAATGCCAGGTGGGGGGATAAGAAAGAAAACCGACACCTGATGGCTGCCTTGACTAAAACTAAAAAGAAAGAGAATGAGACAATCAAGGAGTTTAATAAAAAATTCAACGATTTGGTTTCACAAGTCCTCGGGGTGACACCTATTTTCTCTCTCTAAAGCTTCATGTCGAGGATGTGTGTCCTGCATTCCCTACCCACATGTGTAGACTTTACCTAGAATGTTTCACCTAGTTGTCATTGGCATCTAAAGGGTAGTCAAGTTCGAAGTGCCACCCAAGCCCATCTGTCTAATAACAAAGAAGACTTCATAGAGACATTAAACCTTTCGATGCATCAATTCTCATCTACTACATAGAAGCTTTTGAAGGTGAGATGAGATATCAACTCAGAGATAAGGAGCCAACAACTCTACATGGTGTTATGGAAATTGTCGAAAAGATAGACAGAAACATGCAAGCATCTGGAAAATCCAATCTGCCTAGTTTTTCTAGAGGCATTGCTTCCATCCCCAAACTGCATGATTCCAAGGGAAAAGCAGTTGAACCAGAAAGTAAAGATCAGACTAAAGAATCCACCAAAGAGATTACTGAAATGAAAAAACAAATGATGGTCAACCATACTTCCCAAATGAATGCAATGCAAAATAGATTGATGACTATGGACAAAAATCACGTTGTCCAAAATCAAAGAAGTTTTCAACCAAGGCCAAATCAAGAGTGGAAGAAGAAGTATCCTTCCCAAGAGCAGAGGCCTCCTAACCAACTTGAAACAACCAACATGGTTGATGAGGTTCCTCCCTATTGTCGACCTTGTGAAGAGTTCCATGAAGAGTATACTAGTCCAAATTTTTGTTACATCAAGGAACAAGAGTAGATTGAGATGAGTAATTTTGTGGGTTCTCCTAGATATCCCGATTATATAAATAATGTCAGAGATGTCCATTCTATCTCAAAAGAAAAGTGGAAACAAGCAAGGGAGTACAATCAGGAGAAGGATAATGCAACAAATATTTTTGGTGAAAAACCTACTCCTAAGCAGATCATTGAAAAGTATAAAGACATGGTCTATCAAAGAAGAAGGAATGTCATTCCAACCAAATCAAATCAACACATACCAAAGGTAAAAATCTCTCCGCATGTAGATCTGAATATTGATTTGGGTGATTGGTTGTCTAGTGCTAAAATCCCAGTCCCAGTAATTGAGATCCTGAAAAGTCCTAGTCAAAGAGATATTTTCATGAAAACCTTACAGGAACCTAAGGAGAAAAATGTTGAAAAACCTAAAGAAGCAATTACTGAAAAGACTAAGGAAAAGGTAGCCAACAAAACAAAAGAAACAGTTATGAACAAGCCTGTTGAAAGTCCTACTAAGAAACAAAACAACTTCAATGAAGATACTCCTATTGTTTTACATAGTAGAGATCCTAACAAAAAAGACCATCCTTCCTTCTACATTTCGTTGCTTGCGAATGATAAGTTGTTGCACAATTGTATGCTTGATTCGGGTGCTTCCTCTAACATCATGACTCAGAAGTTATGGAGAAAATGGGTCTAAGGATAACAGGGCCGTATCAAAACGTATGTGCCATGAACTCGAGGGAAATTGATATTGTGGGTATAATTTTGAATTTTCCAGTCAAGCTAGTTGCCTACCCAGACATTGGTGTGACCATGGATATTGTAGTCATAGATGTACCTGATATATGGGGAATGTTGCTATCAAGGAAATGGGATGCTTCCCTTGGCGGATTGGACCTATGCCATGATTCCAGCTTTCGAAGATGCACATGTCAAACTGTATAGAGAAAAGGAAAGGAAGTATCATGTCGAAGATCTTGATGAACCAGATAATGAGTACCTCTACGAGACAGACAGCCTAGGAAACCATGCCATCTATGCAAACTACGTTGTACCTATCAGAGAGAAAGCCAATAATGAAGAAGTTGATGAACTATGGAGAATGAGTTTTGATGGAGCTTTTTCCAAGTTAGGAAAAGGGGTTGGTATTGTCTTAGCTTCACCCTCAAATAAGTTTAACTCTGCTTATAGACTTGAATTTGATGCATCTAATAATGTGGTTGAGTATGAAGCACTTCTACTAGGCCTTGAGATTGCAAAGGACATGGGCATTAAGGTGTTAAGTATAAGGGTGATTTAGACTTGATTGTTTCCCAAGTCAAGAATTTATTTGCATGTAAGTGTGGAAGACTAAATACATATAGGAATGTTGTATGGGACACCATGGAATATTTCAATGCTTTAGACCTCATGGCAGTGCCTTGTTTAGAAAATAGTGAGGCAAACAAACTAGTAGTAGTAGCTTCCACTTTAGAATTCACTGTAGAATTGATAGAGGGAATGGGAAATTTGAAATAAATTTTAGGCCTTCCATCAAAGACAACCTAAATCATTGGCAAGTGTTTAAAGATGACAAGCAGATAATAAACTTCATCAATAACATGAAAGAGTTTTCAGACTTTCAAGTCAGTTTTTAGGAGGAAGAATCCTACAAAGGGGAAGATGAAAAGCCTAGTAATCCCGTCCCCAAGAAGGTGGTAGAATGGGCAAGAGCTTTTGATAGGCAGGATAGGTGTAAAACGAAAGAAACCAAGAAACTGGAGGATTACATAGAATTAAACATTGACACTGAAGAAGAGCCAAGAAAAATAAAAATTGGAAAAGGAACTTTTGAGAAAGAAAGAAAGAACATGGTAGAGTTGGTAAAAGAGTTTAGAGATGTGTTTTCTTTTACATATGATGAATTAAAACCTTATCGAGACGATGTATTTTAGCACATGATTCCATTGAACCCAGATTCCAAACCCTTTCGACAAAAACTCAGAAGAATAAACCCCAAGTTAGCTTCTATGGTCCAGTAGGAGTTACAGAAAATGTTGGCAACAGGCATCATTGCGCCAACAAGGCATTCATCATGGTGCTCTAACTTGGTTGTAGTTAGGAAAAAGAATGGACAGTTAAGTATATGCATTGATTTCCGAAATTTGAATATCTCTTGCATAAAGGATAACTACCCCTTGCCAGATATGGAAACACTACTGCAAAGGGTAACGAGGTCAAGTACGATGTCTATGCTGGACAGATTATCTGGGTATAACCAAGTCCTTGTTAAGAAAGAAGATCGACATAAAACCACCTTCACTTCACCTTGAGGAACATTTCAATATTTAAGGATGCCCTTTGGTCTTCTGAATGCAAATGCAACCTTCCAAAAGGGCTATGGATTATACTTTCAATGAACTGATTGGGAAGATAATTGAAATCTATCAAAATGACTTTATTGTTTTCTCCAAAAAAATATTTGATCATATAGGCCATCTTAGGGAAGTTTTTGAAAGATGCAGAAAGTTTGGCATTTCTTTGAACCCTGCCAAATCAGTTTTGGGTATAGATGAAGGCAAGTTGCTTGGGCACATTATTTTCAAAGACGGTGTGAAGATAGACCCTGAAAGAGTTCAAGCCATAAAGAAAGTCCCTTTGCCCCATAACAAGAAAGCTTTACAGTCTTTTAATGGTCAAATCAATTTCATAAGAAGGTTCATACCAAACTCAAACTGAGTTGATGAAACCCATGCAGAAGTTACTTAAAAAAGATGCTAAGTTTAAATGGGATAATGAAGGAAAATAATCCTTTAAAAGCATCAAAGATTGTATAGCAAGGTCCCCAATCCTAACTAGCCCAGATTATTCCAGAGAAGTCCAGAAATTTTCCTTTGCCTCAGAAGATACAATTGTGGGAGTTTTGTTGCAAAAGAACAAAGAGGGTCAGGAACAACCCATTGCCTTTATGAGTAGGCCCTTGCAGAATTCTAAGTTAAAGTACACTATAATGGAGAAACAAGCCTATGCCCTTGTTAAATCTTTAAAACACTTTAGAACCTACGTTGGATATTCTAAAGTAGTTCACTATGTTCCCCATTCAGCAGTAAAAGACATTTTATCCCAACAAGATTTCCTTGGTATAAGAGGGAAGTGGGTGTCAAAGATCCAAGAATATGACTTAGAGATTAAACCCACTAGATTAATCAAGGGTCAAGGTCTTGCTAAAATGATGACAGAGGGAAATGAACAGGCCTTAGGTATGATTTGTCAAAACAGTTCATCAACAGCGGCCAGTTCAACAGAGCTTCAGCGTCTTCAATAGCAACAGTGTTATTTAGATATACTTTTCTATCTCCTCAACCTGACTTGTCCTGAACATCTAGTCTGCCACAAAAGAAGGACGTTAAGATTACAAGCCACTAAGTATTGTCTTACACAAGATGGTTTGGGTTGGAAAAACCCGAACGGTCTCATACTTAGGTGTGTAGATGAAGAAGAGTCTAAAAAACTTGTAGAAGAATTCCACTCAGGATTTTGTGGTGGCCACTTTGCAACTAAAACTACAGCCCACAAGATTATTAGAGCAGGATACTATTGGCCCACCTTATTCACTGATGTGCACAAGTATGTTAGGAATTGCCAGAAATGTCAACTATTCACAGGAAAACAGAAACTTGTCGCACTACCTCTAAAGGCAGTAGTGGTCTGAGCCCCTTTTCAACAATGGGGTCTTGATTTCATTGGTAAGTTTAAGGATAATTCAAGTAATTGTTACACTTGAATTTTGACCACAACCGATTATTTTACCAAGTGGGTAGAGGCCATACCTACTAAAGCAGCAACCAAGAAGGTAGTAATGGATTTCCTTGAAGATAAAATCATTACTAGATTTAGGATGCCAACTAAGATAACCACTGATAATGCCAAATCTTTCAGCTCAGTAGCCATGTCATCATTCTGTTTCAAGTATGGTATTATCCTATCCCATTCCTTGAATTACTATCCCTAGGGAAATGGTCTTGCTGAATCAAGCAATAAAAATGTGATGCCCATCATTAAAAAGATTATTGGTGATAAGTATGGAATATACAAGGGACTTCCAGAAGATTCAAAAAAATTTCAAAGACACAGGTATATTTTGTTGATTATTATTATTATTATTATTATTATTATTATTATTGTCACCATGATTCTGATTAGCATGATTTAAGGTCGGTTTTAATATACATTTTGGAGCAGCTCTTACCTTGGATGCATGCAGGTTCAGCTTAGTTCAGCATCTCATCTTCAGTTTGGGTGTATTGACCTGGTCAACCTAGTTGACCAAATCAAACACGGTTCCTAAGGTGGTGACTGCAAAAATTGACAGTGCTTATATTTGCTCCAGACATGCCCAGGACCAAACTACAATTTCAATTTTCATATTCTGGCCCCAGTTTTCATGATCAATGATTATTATCACTTTATTATTGGTCAGATCATATTTTTTTTACAAATTGCAGAGCGGTATGGTTCTCCTAAGGCGCCACAACATCCAAAGGGGTATGAGTAGTCACTTGTACCATTCTACTTTGTCTCCAAACCCTTCAGTGCAGTCAGTTTTCCCCAAGTTCTCATCCTGAAAGAAGATATGATGATTTTTATTATTTTCAGAGCTTGTACCACTAAAAAATGAACTAGAAAAATCACTGAAGAAATCGATTTGGCTGGTGTGGTCAAGGAAATGGCAAGGAAATCATTTTTGATGATGTATTATGGCTCTCCAGACACATTTGCACCAATTTCACTCAGTTGATGTCCCGGATTATTTATTTGCATCACCTAGGGAGGACGTCCCCCATGGGGCGCCCCTCACCTTGGTCATTAAATGTATTTCATTGATATACCTTGTATTATGATGTTGTATTGGGGCCTAGGGTGAATTGATCCCCTAAGATGATACCCCATGTATTATCATGTTATATCCTAGCATTTTGATGTATTAAGCCTCACTTAGGCGTCCTTGGGCAAAAGCGCGTCCCCTTAGATTTGGCCATCTTCATCCATGTATTGATTTGTATAAAAATGATCTCCACCGTTGATAATGTTTTAATCTCTATCGTTGGATGAAAAAGTAAGAGAAGGTTTGTGTCTCTCAACAGCTATATAAAGAAGAGACACCCCTCATTGTATCCCATCAAGAAATTTGGCACTATTGGCTCTTGAAGAATAATAGAGAATTTTTTTTGGGATCTCATCTTATGTGGATGATTGAAGAATGTTATTTGTGATTCATTTATGCTATCTCTCGCTTGCATTGGAAATTATTGGTGAATCTGTGGCATATCTTTTGGATCCATTTTTTTTGTTTGACAAGGTAATCGATTTGGAGAGGGGCACGCCTATGGAAGACGTCCACCTTGCTCCCTTGTCTGAATTTCGTGGTTACAGGGAGTATTCTTGTCACATGATCTTTTACTCTCTTATCTTTTGTTTCTCGTTAGCATTCAATCATTTTCTTGTCGATCTCATTGCTTTTACTTACCTTGGCAAGAGAGAGGGCGCACTTGGTTCCTTGGGCGATTTGAGTAAGGCTAGATTTTCACCACTGTTCCAACTTCCACTTGATCTGTGCGGGAATAATCTTCATCACTTTGGCATTTATGCTCGAAAATATCAAGTAAGTTCTCCCAGGTAAGATCCATCCTTATTATTTTATCTGATTGCGGTTGCATTTTCTTTTCACATCAAATCCTCATTTAAAACCCTCATTTATTAGTTTAGTAGGTTCTAGTTTGCACCGGTTTATAAAACTTAAACCCACTTTGGAATAATTATAAAACCCTAAGTTTAAAGTTTCAAGATCATCGGACTCCATTTACCCATCCAACACACCGGTCTACCTTTTAGGCGGAGACGCCCTCCTTGGAGGAGTGGGTATCTTCAGTTCCGCAAATTGGGTATTGCTAGTTTCACCTCCAATTGTCTAATGTTACACCTAGCAATCAATCTGAGTATCTAATTTTACTTAATTTCACCATTTACCCCTAGATCCAATTTTCATGCTTAAAACCCTAGGGTAAATTGGGGCTTTTCATATAGACACTCGTACTCTCTCAGTGATTGTGCAAAAATCTAATTAACTATCCCACTAAGATATCCAATCAAGATTCCCTAGGTTATCTACTTGCTTTCATTATTTTAGGGCTATTGGTTATAGAGACGCCCCTTAGGCTTAGTATATCCACCGAGTCTAAAGTGTTGGTATCCTTGACTGGCGTGACATCTGAGTTCTTTCAGAAGTCTTGGATATCATCGGTCACGACTTTAGTTGTCTTCCCCCTCTGCCATCCTGAATAGCATCACCTTATGGGGCAACTACAAGATTCATGATAACACAAGTAAAGAGGGAAAAAGACAACAGAGAAACGAGCCATGAGTTCAAAGAGGAGGGTGCATTTTCCAAGGGAGCATGCATAACAAGGCTGGAAATGAGGGCACGCACTTCTAGGCATCTTGGGTATTAATGATGTCCGTACAACAGTGAATGAGCACATTTTTTGACGCAAGGAGAAGGGCTTGCTTTCCAAAGTTTGGGAGGCATATTTCCCAAAGAAAAGATACAACAGTTGTTTGGAGGTCATACAATAGATTTCTTGTTGTGTTGGAGGTCGTACAATCCAGCAATGGCACAAATCTCGAGGCTGAGTGGTCGGCACAGTTTCCAAATTAGTTTCCTACTGAATTGGAGGTCGTACAATCTGTTCTAAGCAAAGGACTGAATTCTGGGTTTTACTGTGCACATTTTTCTAAGAAGAATTTTACTGTTGAAGGGAAGCCATACACAGCTGTGCTCAAAAATCAATGAAGTCTGATTTTTTGAGATACGTTTGTGTATTTACTGATGCATGTACAGTGTTGTTATACTATTGTATTCTCTGTGAAATTATTTACTCATGCTCAATAAAGAAACTCTCTTGTGACTGGTTACTGTGTCTGATTTTTTATGACAGTCTGTTGTTATGAGTTATTTTTACCATAGTTACATATATCGACGATATATCGTGAGTCATTCCCCTTGGCAATATATCGCTACTAAAAAATCGCGATATATTCAATGTGTCGCGATATATTGGGAATATATTGCGATCGTTTGGAAAATATCGCCCTGCTAAAAAAATTTGCACGGAATTTGAGAAATAAATCCATGGGTTGAGTTTTTGGCAGTGTTATTAAAACTAAATATATTAAATTCTTAAAGTAATAAATGGTAATATTAAATTCTTTATTTTAACATTACCATTAATTGTTTCAGGATGTTTGAGAGTGGTTCCAACCTCATCAGACTTCATATGCAAAAAGTAGAATTTTAGATCCCATTTAGAATTCAACAGACTTAATAGTTTTTAAGATTTCAAGATTTCAACAATTCCACTGGATTTTATCAAGTATGAGGGTATGGGATTGGCATTTAATCAAGCACATCAACCCCTCTTTGTAGCTTGATGTTGGTGGCATTGACTGTTGAAATCTTTTATCATGAACTTAATAAAAATGTACCTTTCACTCATTAAACATGGGAAGTTTCATCAAAATTGTAGAGTAGTTGGACCTTCCACCATAGACTGAGTAGTTGGAGCTTCCAATTTGATGCCTAACTCATCCAAAGCACCTACAGGACCCCCTACTGCTTCCAGAGGAAGAGTGGTGCCCCTTGTCTATAGAAGGGGTAGAGGAGATCAATGATTCCTACTATTTATCATTGTATTATGTAGTATCTAGATGCCTCATGAGTCATGATGATTCATCTCTTGAGAGACATTTATTTTGATCATTTAATGTGATTTTCTATCATTCCATCAGGAACATATTTCAGTATTTTCAGTTTATAGTCGATATGTGATCATGATCCACCATTTGACATCTTATGCATCTTATATATTAGTTGTATTTTCATATTTATGTAGCAATGTGTTTATTTGATGTTGTTGTTGTTTTAGATGTTAAAAAAATTGAAAAAAATGGTTATTTTTGTTTTTTTTTATGCTTTACGACATTTGCCGACATTTTCCCATATTTTCGCCGTTGTTTCTGATAAGTTACATTCCGGACCCTCGGCGATATATTCGCCGACACGATATATGTACCTATGATTTTCGCTGCTAAAATGGGCATAGTTTGTGTATATCAGCTTGTAGTACTTGGATAATTAATACATGAGAAATGTACGTGCTTTTGGTTCCTGTAGAAGACTGATATCAGAGAATAACTAAGTGTTCGACGAAATCTGTCAGTAAACTGTTTGCACAGATTTCTAGATTTTTTAACAAAGCTCGCCAACACTAAGAGCAGAGGAGATGAGAAAAACAAAGTACATTTCATCAACCATGGAAGGTCAAAATAGCCACATCAATTATCTCCACATATGTCTTCTAACATCCTTTGCATTTCAATTACTTTTTGGGTGCACTAATGAATCATTTTCCTTCCCAAAATATGTCATTCTGCATCCTCAACATTATATTTTCCTGCCACCCTACACAAAAAAACAATAATAGGTCAACCTAGCCAACAAAAAAATCTTGAGATGGTGAATCCATGGACGTCTCCAGGTTATCATGAAACACATTGTGATTTTTTGGGAAAAAATAGGCCAAAACCACTAAAAATTCCATTGGGACAGTCATTTTTTGAGGGGCCAAATAGAAGGATTTTTAAAAACTGTTTCTATAGCATATGGCCCTCTGAGTCAAATTTCTAATCCAGTTTGAATTTTTCCATTTAAAAATCATTCAAAAAAAATTCCATCTAAAATAGTGACTACTTGTCCCAAATCTGCACTGTTACAATTGTGCATGTTGCAAGTTCCTTGGAAGATTTTACAAATCAATTCAAAGTACTTCAAAACCTATTTGTAGTGGAAATATGTACATGAACCTACTATCATCTCCCTCTAGAATCACATCAATCCTGCATGGCATGAAAGAGTAATGCCCAAAACAAATAATTGTTAATGCAATCTGTTGCCCACCTATTTCGACTAGGTGGCAACTCCATGTACATGAAGTGTACATAATTATACCTTGGAAAATTCTGAGGATTTTTCCATTTCTGCAGGGC
>LPNX011087585.1:1078-20916 GCA_001517045.1 Pseudotsuga menziesii | reverse complement strand
ATAGAGAGTGAGCCTCTCTATTTATCACACACACACTCACTCATTGGGGCGCATGAGTGAGAGAGGAGAATCTCTCTCAAGTGAGAGAGAGAGAACAAGCTATGGAGATCATCTTTTCTATTTTCAGGTGTTACTGCTGCTATTGGTGCTCATTCTATCTCTAAGGAAGTTGTGGGTTTTTCTCCTTTATGGTTTCCACGAGGAAAATTCTTTGTGTCTCTTGTCTCTTGTGTTTTATTAATGTGCATGTTATTCTGTCAGATAAGATCCTAAGATCATAATGCTAGCTTTAATGATAAAATTCTAACATGGTATCAGAGATAACCTAAGAAGAGGACATTGTGCAGCTGCAAAAGCTATGGATTCTTACTTTGTGGGTCTCTCTCCACAATCCATAAGCAAAAGTATGCTAGGATGACTCTCCATTGAAGGGCACATCTTTCTCTCAAAGTGGAATTCGATGCCAGACATTTTCAGTTTTTTGTGCAGGAATTTAGGGATTCTTACAGAAGAGGAATTTTTGAGTGAGCCTAGCATAGGATTTCTCTCCTCATCAGAATCAAATTTTAGATACCTGGGTTGATTTTTTTGGTTGGGTGAAACTCTGGGAAATTCAAACCCTAGTTTGACCCAAAGCTAGAAAAACCCCAAAATACTAAAAATGATACGTTTTGGTACATTCGCTATATCTTGGAATTGGAGAAGGATCGGCAGCTGAAAATTTCATAGGAAAAAAAAAAATCCTCATTTACATTGTATCCAAATTTCCACCTCATATTCGATGTATTCTAGGAGATATGATCCTCCAAGTTAGGGTTCCAGCCTCTTCCAAGATTCATCCCTAAATAGGACACCTTGGGAGAATTGCTATATCTCGGTATACAAAGGTCCAAATGAAATTTATAAATATTTTTTAGAAAGGGAATAGAATGTACTTTATTTTTTATAATTTTTAGAACTCGAAGATGAAATAGTGACACGTGGAGGTTTGTACAAATTCGCTATGTTGAACAGTCTTGAAACAGGTCACCTTGGGAAAATGCTCATAAGTCCCAATTGGTGAAACCCATTCTGATGAAACCTGTGGTGTTGGAATATGGACAGGTGAGGCTACCTCAGTGTGATGTTTTAGACACATAGGAGAATTAATTATGGAAATATTTCAAAAACAGTATCAGGAATTTCTGCAGAAGAAATTGGAAAAATAGGGCTTCCTATTCCAAGAGTTTCCCTCCATTGTTTTCAGAAAAGGAGTACATTGGACAGATCACCTTGAAGAGGTCTATCTTCCTATCTAATAAGATCTGAAATATTCCAAGTTTTGAAAATTAGGGTTTATATGACAAACCCTAGATTAACCAGCTCTGGAACTAGGACGAACACCTCAAATCGATAAGATCTAATATTTATCTATTTTCATTTGAGGTTCTCATTTGAAAGTGATCTATTACATCAGCTTGATGATAAGCTTGGTGAATTTGACAAATTCTAAGCATGGAAGTATATGATCTCTCTGAATCAAATGAATTGGACACCTACATAAGTAGAGAGGTTCCAGTTCCAGAGGGAGATAAGGCTAAAAGCCTTACACCAGAAGAACTTGGTCAAGGCCAAGAAGATCATTGCTGATTCAATCACGGATCACCTTATACCACAAGTATCTTCCATAAAGAAACCGAAAGAGATGTTCGATTCCTTGACCAAACTATTTGAAGGAAAGAACATAAATTAGAAGATGACCTTCTTAAGAAACCAATTGAAGAATGTGAAGATCCAGAATGCAGAGACCATACAGTCATACTTTACAAGGGTCTCTCAAATAAAAGAACAACTTGAAGCAGTAGAAGAGGAAATGGAGAATTCAAAAGTTGTGATAACCACCTTGAATGGCCTCCTAGGATCATGGGATTCATTCATGTGAGGAATTTTTGTTAGAAGGAAGTGATTACTTTCAATAGACTCTGGGAAGAAGAAGAAGCTCGACTCATAATAAGGGAGGAGAAAATGGGAGCAATTGAAGATCAAGCTCTCACCATCCAAAGAAGATCCATCAAGCGATGAGGAATACGAAGGACTCAATTATTGAAGAACCTATTATCCATCTTGAGCATTTGGATAAGAAATGATGAAGTCATGAATGAAGAAGATAATGACGTGGAAGGATCAAGAAGGAGTCTACCCACGAAATAAATAAAGATAAGTATTTCATTGTCATTTCATGATATTGTTTTGTTATGCATTTGTTTATATTTAGTCAATGTATTATGCATGATAGAATGTTTGCATTAATGATAGTATACTACTAATATGCATGCGATGAGTAAGTAGATCATGGTGTTATACAACTCTCCATTGCTACTTATCTAGAATGAAACCTCTTTGCTGACATATTGGATTAGTGCACAATCTCAATGTTGTCCTAGTAGAGATGGAAGGCATCTAGAAAGTTTCTGTGAGATATGGATGAATGTTGTATTGGCTAAAATAGTTGCATGATTATATATTTGTGCATAAGAATTTACCATTATGAATATGCATTATGAAATGTTTCTAATCATACAACTAGTGCATTTGACTTGTAGGAAAGATTGTGTACAATCGCCTACAAGCAAAGACGGATGAGACTTGTTCCAAAGAACAAGTGATGAAAGTTCAAGAAGAATGATGTCTAGGATGCAGTATTGAGACTTGAAGGGAAGTTTGTAGTTCCATCATGCATTAAATGGAAACATCATGGGATACAAGGTAAGATTCGTAGCACAATGCATAGACTACAAAGAGACATTTGTAGCCAATAGAAACACACATGACATGAAGAATCATGTGTGAAAATGAAAGAAGGCCTTGTACGAGCTCAGAAGACACCCATATGATAACACATACATGAGGAGCTTGATGAATATCTTAACCTTTTCTACAAGGTTGAATATGAAAGCCTATAGAGGATGACAAGCTAACAGATGGGTGCGATAAGAACTTTTGAAAAGGTTCAAAATAGAGGATCTTGGTATCCAGTGACCCTAGATGGATACATAGAATATTAGTAGCAGAGGAAGCTACTTGTCACTCTAGTACAAAATGTTTCAGTGCATAGAGTATGAAATATAGAGGGAGTATGATGCTTCACTTCAAAGGGAGTGACTGCAGAAGATCCTAAGGTTTGACATGGTATGACAGGATGGATAGATTACTGATGACTCTAGGATTTACTGAGAGTAAAGAGGATTCCAACCTTTGCTTCAAGGTTGAAGGAAGAAGACCAATAATGCTCCTATTATATGTCGATGACTTGTTCCTGATAGGAAAGAGGAACTCATTAAATTTGAAAAAAGAGGACTTGCTACCAAGTTCGAGAAAAAGGACTTGGGGATGATGCACTACGTTCTAGGCATGGAGGTGTGGACAAGGGAAGTATGCACTAGAGATCCTGAAGAGGTTCAGGATGATAGAATACAAGTCCATGACCACACCTATTGCATCGAACCTAAAGCTATTGAGTGTTGCTTCATCAGAGTTAGTTGATGCCACGATGTATCGTCAGATGATTTATTCCTTGATGTACCTGAGAAATACGAGACCATATATTTGATTTGCTATGAACACATTGAGACATGCCCACCTGATGGTTGCAAAGCATGCAGTGAGGTACCTAAATGGTATAGTTGATTATGAGCTCAAATCTGAGGCAAATAAGAAGATTATCCTAGAGGGTTATGAGGATTCGTATTGGGAAGGCAGTGCTATTGATAGGAAGAGCAATTCGAGGTGCTACTTCAGTATGGGATCAAGTGTGATATTTTGGTTTGGTAGGATGGAGTCCTTCATGGCGTTGAGTACAGATGAGGCAAAATATGTTGCCACTTTCTATTTAGGAGGTAGTATGTTTCTTTTGAAAACGACTATTTGATTTGCTTGATGTGACTTGAATTTTTGTATGATGCAGAGAGGAGAAGTGAAGTTCTAGTATGTGATCTAGATCGAGATCTCTCAAAAGAGGGAGTTCTAGCATAGTCAGTGAGACAGGTTGTCTGAGCATAAATCCTGGCGAAGCTCATAGGTTGCTCAAATGTAATGGATCCTGTAGGTTGTCCTCAAATGTAATTGGTCCTGGTAAAAGCTCACAGGTTATCCTTGAACATAATTGGCCCTGATGTGATTCTATGCTAGAAATGGCCAAAGTGAAGTTTGAGTACTTCAGGGAGAAGCTTGGTGTTCTCTAGATCGAGGTTCCCTCCAAGGGGAAGTGATGAGTCCATGAGCCATTCTAACATGGTGAGAGGATTAGGTTCCTTCCATGGTCAGATGTAAGGGCTGAGCCATTATTTCATGGTGAGAGGATTTGGTTCCTTCCATGTCAGATGTGAGTGCTGAGCCATTCTAATGTGACTGTAGGATTGGTTCCTACATGATCATATATAAGTGTTGAATGCCATTCTTGGAATGGAGGCACCTGGTTAGTTACCAGGAATACTCAGCTTGGTGCTGAGATGCCATTCTCTGGGAGAATGGAGGCACCTGGTCAATTACCAGGAATCCTCAGTTTGGGATTAAGAGCGATTCCGATACAATGTGTTCACACATGGTCAGATGTAAGTGCAGAGCCCTTCTGAGGCAGTGTGTTCGCACATGGTCGGATGTAAGTGCAGAGCCCTTTTGATGTGGTGTGTCCACACATGGTCGGATGTAAGTGCAGAGCCCTTCTGATGCGGTGTGTTCACACATGATCGGATATAAGTGTTGAGCCATTCTGGCACGATGTGTTTACACATGGTTAGATGTGAGTGCTAGGCCTTTCTGACAAGATGAGGTCAGATGTGAGTGCTAGGCATGCCTTTCTGACAATATGAGGTCAGATGTAAGTGTTGGGCAGGCCATTCTAACTTAGAGTAAGATATAAGCATTGAATAAGACCTACATGGAGGCTAGGCCTACAACCAGCATGAAAAAAGGTTGGATCTGTAGAACTTCCTGTGAAGAGAAGAATGCAGAGATAGCACCATTTGATTGAGATAGAAGAAGCAGTAATGATGATGATGATTCAGTGATGATCCAGCTTTGATGATGATCTAGATCAAGTGATGATCCAGACTTGATGCTAATACAGCAGTGATGATCCAGACTTGATGATGATCCAGCGGTAACAATCCAGATCAAGTGATGATCCAGACTTGATAATGATCCAGAAGTGACGATCCAAATCAAGTGATGATCACAACTCGATGATGATCCAGTGATGCTCCAGACTTGATGAAGATGACTTGACAATGAAGATGACTTGACGATGAAGATGAATTGAAGAAAAATATGAATTGATGATGATCCAGATGATACAGAAAAGAAGACTTGTGCTAATAAATTGTGTCGAGAGAATACCCTCCTAGTTAAGAGGGAGTATTTATGTATTTGTAACTTCGGAATGTATTCACTTTGATATTGTAATCCAATGTTTATTCTGGGAAGTATCTGTAATGTAATTGAGTCATGTCATGCCCCAATGTTTCGATCGGGAGATTCAATCATGTAAACAAGTCATGTAAAGTCATTGAGGTTAACCCTCCATTGTAATTCTGGGTAATAGTCCCCGCATTTGTGTCAAGGTTAACACGCCTTGTTGATCGGAGGGAAAAGTCCCCACAGTTGTGGGGCACTAGGGTTATTAGAATCTCCTGGAGATGTCGAATCTAGTAAGTAATTGTTAAATGGGGCTGACATGTTAAAGTGGAAATTAAGTGAACAAAAGAATATAAATAAAGAGTGAGCCTCTCTATTTATCACACACACACTGACTCACTGGGGTGCATGAGTGGGAGAGGAGAAGCTCTCTCAAGTGTGAGAGAGAGAACAAACTATGGAGATCATCTTTTCTGTTTTCAGGTTTTACTGCTGCTATTGGTGCTCATTCTATCTCTGAGGAAGTTGTGGGGTTTTCTCCTTTATGGTTTCCCCGAGGAAAATTATTTGTGTCTCTTGTCTCTTGTGTTTTGTTGCTGTGCATGTTATTCTCTCAGGTAAGATCCTAAGATCATAATGCTAGCTTGAATGATAAAATTATAACATTAGAGCCTCAGTAGGAAAAGGCACTTCTCCTACTATAGATCCATACTTGGATCAACAAACAATTTGAGCAATTTTTCTCCTTCTAGTACTGCACCAAAAGTGGAGAATTTACCACTTAATATCTCAAGTAAACGAATTGTTGATCAAGCTTGCTCGATCAACTATGTTGGGTGTGATGAAAATTGCAAAAGTACAGACTGTCGACCTTATTTTGTTCGTTTGATTGTTTACAGGTTTATCAGTCTCCTTCACTACATTCGCTACAAGTAGCTCAGTCTCCTTCACTGCATTCTCTACAGCATCTTAGTCCTCTTCTTTGCATTCTAAATGGCTCCTCCAATGGACCTTCTCACTCCTTTCAACTGCCACGAGTGGAAGGAGGACATGGATATGTAGCTACGCTCCAAAAGACTCTTTAGAATCACAATGGAGATAGAGAAAGAGCCAATTCATTATGTTGACAAAGAAAAGTACTGGAATAGGCTTGATGAAGCCTACTGATGCTTGTGCCTCTCAATCTCTCAAGACCTTCTCTTCCACATCAATGGATTAAATACTAGCAAGGAGGTTTGGGATAATCTTGCTTCATTATTTGACAAGCAGGATGATCTAAGGATCTATCAACTAGAGAATGAGCTGATCTCTCTCCATGCATCCAATTTCAAAACACTAAATGACTTCTTCACAAAATTCAAGCATATAGTGTTCCAATTGAAGCTATGCAAGGTTTAGAAGGAGGATGATCAACTCATCCTTTCCATTCTCTCCAAACTTGGTGCAGAATATTCAGTCTTTGTATCAACATTTCATTATATGGAGGTCTCTACTCCAAACTGGAAGATGTATACTCTTAAGACTTTCATTGAATCTCTCACTCAGGAGCATGACAAGTTGATCCAAATGGGGATCATTCGATCTTCCAGAGATAAAGCACTTGTTGCAGGAGGACCTAAGGTAGCGAATGAAAAAGGGAAGCAAAAGGACGGGTCTCCTGTAGAGAAAGAGTAGTCAAAAGATCCTTCAGGTTCGAAGATACACAATAAGAATCGAAAAGGAAAGACCATAAAGAAGTTGTATATTGTTTTGTTATGCATTTGTTTATATTCAGTCAATGTATTATGCATGATAAAATGTTTGCATTAATGACAATATACTACTGATATGCATGTGATCGGTAAGTAGCTCATGGTGCTATACAACTCTCTATTGCTACTTAACTAGAATGAAACCTCTTTGTTGACATATTGGATTAGTGCACAATCTCAATGTTGTCCTGGTAGAGATGGAAGGCATCTAGAAAGTTTCCGTGAGATATGGATGAATGTTGTATTGGCTAAAATAGTTGCATGATTATATCTTTGTGCATAAAAATTTACCATTATGAATATGCATTATGAAATGTTTCTAATCATACAACTGGTGCATTTGACTTGTAGGAAAGATTGTGTACAATCGCCTGCAAGCACAGATGGATGAGACTTGTTTTGAAGAATAAGTGACGAAAGTTCAAGAAGAATGATGTCTAGGATGCAGTATCGAGACCTGAAAAGAAGTTCATAGTTCCATCATGCATTAAATGGAAACATCATGGGATACAAAGCAATATTCATAGCACAATGAATAGACTACGAAGAGACATTTGCAGCCAATAGAAATACACATGATAGGAAGAATCATGTGTGAAAATGAAAGAAGGCCTTGTACAAGCTCAGAAGACACCCATAGGATAACACATACATGAGGAGCTTGATGAATATCTTAACCTTTTCTTCAAGGTTGAATATGAAATCCTATAGAGGATGACAAGCTCACAGATGGGTGTGACAAGAACTTTTGAAAAGGTTCAAAATAGAGGATCTTGGTATCCAGTGACCCTAGATGGCTACATAGAATATTAGTAGCAGAGGAAGCTACTTGTCACTCTAGTATAGAATGCTTCAGTGCATAGAGTATGAAATACAGAGGGAGTATGATGCTTCACTTCAAAGGGAGTGACTGCAGAACATCTTGAGGTTCAACATGGTACTATAGGATGGATAGATTACTGATGACTCTAGGATTTACTGAGAGTAAAGATGATTCCAACCTTTGCTTCAAGGTTGAAGGAAGAAGAACAATAATGCTCCTATTATATGTCGATGACTTGTTCCTGACAGGAAAGAGGAACTCATTAAATTTGCAAAAAGAGGACTTGCTGCCGAGTTCGAGATAAAAGACTTGGGGATGATGCACTATGTTCTAGGCATGGAGGTGTGGACAAGCGAAGCATGAAGTAGAGATCTTGAACAGGTTTAGGATGATAGACTGCAAGGCCATGACCACACCTATGGCATCAAACCTAAATCTATTGAGTGTTGCTTCATCAGAGTCAGTTGATGCCACAATGTATCGTCAGATGATTTATTCCTTAATGTACCTGAGAAATACGAGACGAGATATTTTCTTTGCTGTGAACACATTGAGACATGTCCACCTGATGGTTGCAAAGCATGCAGTGAGGTACCTGAATGGTATAGTTGATTATGAGCTCAAGTATGAGTCAAATCAGAAGATTAACCTGGAGGTTTATGAGGATTCGTATTGGGAAGGCAGTGCCATTGATAGCAAGAGCACTTCGAGGTGCTACTTCAGTATGGGATCAAGTGTGATCTTTTGGTTTGGCAGGATGGAGTCCTTCATGGCGTTGAGTACATATGAGGCAAAATATGTTGCCACTTTATATTTGGGAGGTAGTATGTTTCTTTTGAAAACTACTATTTGATTTTCTTGATCTGACTTGCATTTTTGTATGATGCAGAGAGGAGAAGTGAAGCTCTAGTATGTGATCAAGATCGACATCTCTCGAAAGAGGGAATTCTAGCATACTCGATGAGACAGGTTGTCTAAGCATAAATCCTGGCAAATCTTGTAGTTTTCTCAGACGTAATGGATCCTGTAGGTTGTCCTTGAATGTAATCGGTCTTGGTAAAATCTCGCAGGTTATCCTTGAACGTAATCAGCCCTGATGTGATTCTATGCTAGAAATGGCCAAAGTTAAGTTTGAGTACTTTAGGGAGAAGCTTGGTGTTCTCTAGATAGAGGTTCCCTCCAAGCGAAAGTGATGAGTCCGTGAGCCATTCTAACATGGTGAGAGGATTAGGTTCCTTCCATGGTCTGATGTAAGGGCTGAGCCATTCTGTCATGATGAGAGGATTTGGTTCCTTCCATGTCAGATGTGAGTGCTGAGCCATTCTGATGTGACTATGGGATTGGTTCCTACATGATCATATATAAGTGTTGAATTCCATTATTGGAATGGAGGCACCTGGTTAGTTACCATGAATACTTAGCTTGGTGCTGAGATTCCATTCTCTAGGAGAATGGAGGCACCTGGTTAGTTACCAGGAATCCTTAGTCTGGGACTGAGAGCAATTCCGATATGATATGTTCACACATGGTCGGATGTAAGTGCAGAGCCCTTTCGAGGCGGTGTGTTCGCACATGGTCAGATGTAAGTGAAGAGCCCTTCCAATGTGGTGTGTCCGCACATGGTCAGATGTAAGTACAAAGGCCTTCTGATGGAGTGTGTTTGCACATGATCAAATATAAGTGTTGAGCCATTCTGGCACGATGTGTTTACACATGGTCAGATGTGAGTACTAGGCCTTTCTGACAAGATGAGGTCAGATGTGAGTGCTAGGCGTGCCTTTCTGACAAGATGAGGTCAGATGTAAGTGTTGGGCGGGCCATTCTGACTTAGGGTCAGATATAAGCACTGAATAATACCTACATGGAGGCTAGGACCACAACCAACATGAAAAAAGGATGGATCTGTAGAACTTCCTGTGATGAGAAGAATGGAGAGATAGCACCACTTGATTGAGAGAGAAGAAGCAGTAATGATGATGATGATTCAGTGATTATACAGCTTTGATGATGATCTAGATCAAGTGATGATATAGAATTGATGATGATCCAGCAGTGATGATCCAGATCAAATGATGATCCAGACTTGATGATGATCCAGTAGTGACGATCCAGATCAAGTGATGATCTATAATTGATGATGATCCAGCAGTGATGATCGAAATCAAGTGATGATCCCAATTCGATGATGATCCAGTGATGATCCAGACTTGATGAAGATGAATTGACAATGAAGATGACTTGATGATGAATATGAATTGAAGACAAATATGACTTGATGATGATCCAGATGATACAGAGAAGAAGACTTGTGCTAATAAATTGTGTCGAGAGAATACCTTCCTAGTTAAGAGGGAGTATTTATGTATTTGTAAATTCAGAATGTATTCACTTTGATATTGGACCCCAATGTTTATTCCGGGAAGTATCTGTAATGTAATCGAGTCATGTCATGCCCCTATCTTCCGATCGGGAGATTCAATAATGTAAACAAGTCATGTAAAGTCATTGAGGTTAACCCCCCATTGTAAGTCTGGGTAATAGTCCCCACATTTGTGTCAACGTTAAAACTCCTTGTTGATCGGAGGGAAAAGTCCCCACAGTTGTGGGGCACTAGGGTTATTAGACTCTCCTAGATATTTCGACTCCAGTAAGTAATTGTTAAGTGGGGTCGACATGTTAAAGTGGAAATTAAGTGAACGAAAGAATATAAATAAAGAGAGAGCCTCTCTATTTATCACACACACACACTGACTCACTGGGGTGCATGAGTGGTAGAGGATAATCTCTCTCAAGTGTGAGAGAGAGAACAAGCTGTGGAGATCATCTTTTCTATTCTCAGGTTTCACTACTACTATTGGTGCTCATTCTATCTCTGAGGAAGTTGTGGGGTTTTCTCCTTTATGGTTTCCCCAAGGAAAATTATTTGTGTCTCTTGTCTCTTGTGTTTTATTGCTGTGCATGTTATTCTCTTAGATAAGATCCTAAGATCACAATGCTAGCTTGAATGATAAAATTATAACATTAGAGCCTCGGTAGGACAAGGAACTTCTCCTACTATAGATCCATACTTGGATCAAAAAACAATTTGAGCAATTTTTCTCCTTCTAGTACTACACCAGAAGGAGAAAAATTGCTCAAATTGTTTCAGTAATGATGATGATGATTCAGTGATTATACAGCTTTGATGATGATCTAGATCAAGTGATGATATAGAATTGATGATGATCCAGCAGTGATGATCCAGATCAAATGATGATCCAGACTTGATGATGATCCAGTAGTGACGATCCAGATCAAGTGATGATCTATAATTGATGATGATCCAGCAGTGATGATCGAAATCAAGTGATGATCCCAATTCGATGATGATCCAGTGATGATCCAGACTTGATGAAGATGAATTGACAATGAAGATGACTTGATGATGAATATGAATTGAAGACAAATATGACTTGATGATGATCCAGATGATACAGAGAAGAAGACTTGTGCTAATAAATTGTGTCGAGAGAATACCTTCCTAGTTAAGAGGGAGTATTTATGTATTTGTAAATTCAGAATGTATTCACTTTGATATTGGACCCCAATGTTTATTCCGGGAAGTATCTGTAATGTAATCGAGTCATGTCATGCCCCTATCTTCCAATCAGGAGATTCAATAATGTAAACAAGTCATGTAAAGTCATTGAGGTTAACCCTCCATTGTAAGTCTGGGTAATAGTCCCCACATTTGTGTCAACGTTAAAACTCCTTGTTGATCGGAGGGAAAAGTCCCCACAGTTGTGGGGCACTAGGGTTATTAGACTCTCCTAGATATTTCAACTCCAGTAAGTAATTGTTAAGTGGGGTCGACATGTTAAAGTGGAAATTAAGTGAACGAAAGAATATAAATAAAGAGTGAGCCTCTCTATTTATCACACACACACACTGACTCACTGGGGTGCATGAGTGGTAGAGGAGAATCTCTCTCAAGTGTGAGAGAGAGAACAAGTTGTGGAGATCATCTTTTCTATTCTCAGGTTTTACTACTGCTATTGGTGCTCATTCTATCTCTGAGGAAGTTGTGGGGTTTTCTCCTTTATGGTTTCCCCAAGGAAAATTATTTGTGTCTCTTGTCTCTTGTGTTTTATTGCTGTGCATGTTATTCTCTTAGATAAGATCCTAAGATCACAATGCTAGCTTGAATGATAAAATTATAACATTAGAGCCTCGGTAGGACAAGGAACTTCTCCTACTATAGATCCATACTTGGATCAAAAAATAATTTGAGCAATTTTTCTCCTTCTAGTACTACACCAGAAGTGGAGAATTTACCACTTAATATCCCAAGTAAAGGAATTGTTGATCAAGCTTGCTTGATTAACTATGTTGGGTGTGATAAAAATTCCAAAAGTGCAGACTGTCGACCTTATTTTGTTTGTTTGATTATGTACAAGTTTATCAGTGTCCTTCACTACATTCGCTACAAGTAGCTCAGTCTCCTTCACTACATTCAATGTAGCATCTTAGTCCTCTTCTTTGCAATCTAAATGGCTCCTCCAATGGACCTTCTCACACCTTTCAAATGCCACGAGTGGAAGGAGGACATGGATATGTAGCTACACTCCAGAAGACTCTTTAGAATAACAATGGAGATAGAGAAAGATCCAATTCATTATGTTGACAAAGAAAAGTACTAGAATAGTCTTGATGAATCCTACTGATGCTTGTGCCTCTCAATCTCTCAAGACCTTCTCTTCCACATCAATGGATTAAAGACTACCAAGGAGGTTTGGGATAAGCTTGCTTCATTATTTGACAAGCAGGATTATATAAGGATCTATCAACTAGAGAATGAGCTGAGCTCTCTCCATCCATCCAATTTCAAAACACTAAATGACTTCTTCACAAAATTCAAGCATGTAGTGTTCCAATTGAAGCTGTGCAAGGTTTAGAAGGAGGATGATCAACTCATCCTTTCCATTCTCTCCAAACATGGTACAGACTATTCAGTCTTTGTATGAACATTTAATTCTATGAATCTCTCTACTCCAAACTGGAAGATGTATACTCTTAATTCTTTCATTGAATCTCTCACTCAAGAGCATGACAAGTTGATCCAAATGGGGATCATTCGATCTTTCTAGAGATAAAGCACTTGTTGTAGGAGGACCTAAGGCAGCGAATGACAACGGGAAGCAAAAGGACGAGTCTCCTGTAGAGAAAGAGTAGTCAAAATATCCTTCAGGTTCAAAGATATGCAATAAGAATGGAAAAGGAAAGACACTTTGTTCTTACTGTGGAAGGGGATTTCATCCAAAAAGCACCTGTATGAGAAGAAGAATTGATGAGATGAATCTTCTTCTGAATAAACACAACATTACTATACCTACTAGCACAAGTAAGGTTGACCATAGAGATGAAACTAAAGAATATGAAGAGACATTCCATGCACCAAAGGCTAGCTGCTCAACAACACATGCCTTCCTCATTGATTCTGGAGCTTCCAATCATATGGTTGCATCCAGAGAATCATTCTCTTCTTTGTAGTCTTTTGATGGTCCTAGTATTCATATGGGAAATAACAGTAAAGTTCAAGCCAAACAAAAGGGCTCTATCAAGCTTGAACATGGAAATTTCAAAGATGTGCTTTATGATCCCTCCTTAGCTACAAAAATATTACCTGTATACCAGATGACGCATACTGGCTCTCCAAAGTGATTCATATTCTGTCTTGACTCAGTGGAGATCATAGACATATCTACTAAGAACATCATAGCAAATGGTGCTTTAAATCATGCCTCCAAGGCATAAGAGTTCTCACACTTCGTGCTATTTTCATAACCAGTGCATTCTCAGTAGCGACTTGCAAGGGAAGGTAAACACATTTCATCTAGTTCTTTTGCATTTTCCACTAGTATTGCAAATCCAACTATATCAGTTTATGAGATTGAGATTCAGGGTGATTCAGATCCATATCTAGTCCCTCCCAAACTAGAAGCTAGGAATATGATTGGAAATCCATCTGACACTCAGAAGGGAAACATCCTTGTGCTATGTCATGCAATATTAACTCCTTGATATAGATGCAATAAAATTCCTGTAAGATGCTGCATTGCAAGGGATCAATCTCACTACATTCATAAGAATAGAGTGGATCATACACCTCTTCATACAACAAGAGGCAAAGGTTACATTCCTCCTCGCTTCCATCATCATTTTGGGAGAAGATGGAGAAGTCCACATGCCAGTCCCCAGGATACCTGTGCATAGAACATCATGCATGATTTTTCGCTACATCACAAATATTACAGAAACACATTTTCAAGTTTTTCAAACTTGAATTCTAATTCTATCTGCTTAATTAGAGGGGCGGATTTTTTCCCATGTGGTTTTTTCCTCAGCCCCTTGTGTTGAGCAATTAATTTACTTTACTTGTTGTAATGGGTGACCTATGGTCTTAGTTACCAGTGCCCAATAATTTTCCAAGTTAGCATTCAAGGGGGGTGTTAGGATTATTAATCCTCCCTTGTCCAATTTGGTCATTATGTTTAAATCAGGAGTCATGTCTAAATCGAGAGTCCTTGCAGTTTATTTTTAGTCACTAGCATAATTGGTTCCATTTGGCCTAATTGGGGTACATGCACCTGTTACTAAAGTGTGGGGAACACTAATTGAGGTAAACAAACACTAATTGCACCTACATGCTTCAGCTTAGGAGCCTCCTAGATCAATCCCTACAAATTAGTAGCCAATGGGAATGCCGATACCAACCTCCATCAGTTGAGTTCAGTTGGTGACTAGTCAAGCTCAGTTAGGAGTCAGTTACATTCAGTTCTAGTTCCCTACACTCATTTCTATTCAGTTAGCACTAGGATTGCAAGGCTGCATGTAGGTGAGGTGCATTTACTCACCTAACTCAGTCAATTAGACTAGTCGACACTGAATTAGACACTTGAGTTTGGATTTGAACTCTGATGAAATCCGATAATAATTTAGACAATATCAGTTAACCATTCAGTCAAGTAGAGTCCAATCAATTTGAATTTACTCACATGGATTTGAATTGAATGTGGCTATTTAGCCATTGTACTTCATTGTAATAATTATCTAATTACTTTTTATTAATGAAAGCATTCACAGCTGTAATCCATTTTTGC
Source organism: Pseudotsuga menziesii (assembly GCA_001517045.1). Taxonomy (NCBI): domain Eukaryota; kingdom Viridiplantae; phylum Streptophyta; class Pinopsida; order Pinales; family Pinaceae; genus Pseudotsuga; species Pseudotsuga menziesii. The sequence continues at coordinate 5,812 of LPNX011087585.1, read as the reverse complement.
ATGGTTTCATTCTTCAATTGCTGAGCAAATTGTATGATCTATCTTGTGAGTTGTGTGTTGGTCCACAGATCTATGTGCTCAATTTAATAAATGAGAAGGGTATTCTACTGACAACATCATCATCAACTATAGGAGTACCGAGAGAGATCATATTTAGTAGTATCAAGGTAATACATCTATACATCATATGAAGTTTTCAACAATCATTAGTAACTAATATAGTTACTCTTCAATGTCTTCATCATCTGCAGCATATGATCACTTTATCCTTTTGCGAAAACACTTCAATATTTCGATCATCTGTAGTAGCACTTCAATCTTCTCAATCCTTTGCAGCAGTACTTCAATCTTCTCAATCCTTTGCAGTAACACTTCGATCTTCTCGATCCTTTGTCGCAACACTTCCATCTGCTCGATCCTTTGCAACAACACTTCGATATTCTTGATCCTTTGCAGCAACACATTAATATTCTCGATCCTCTGCAGAAACACTTCGATCTTATTTATCCTTTGCAGCATCACTTCGATATTCTGGATCATTTGTAGCCGCACTTTGACCCTTTTGATCCTTTTCCACCACACTACCTACAGTACACATGATATCTTTGCAGGATGATCAATCCCTATAAATTTAGAACATAGGTCCAAGGATGATGCAATCCTCCATCATCCTACTCCCCCTTAATGAGGAGGGTCCATAGTATCGACCAGGTGAACCATTTACAACTGAGTGCAGATCTCGTCCACACGTGAAAGCAGGACCTATCATTCATAAGGACTCATTGTAGACCATCCTCATCCTGTTAGAGCTAGGAACACTCCAAGCGAGTGTTATATTATAGCAGCTACATGTACATGTAGGAATACTCTCCATGCAAGAGTATCGTCTACAACTGTAGATCTCGACCGCACCTAGATGCAGGCCCTCATCATAGGACATCCTTAGCGTGAAAGATAGGACCACTCCATGCGAATGTTATAATACAATGTCTATAAGGACTCATCGTAAGAAATCCTTAGTAGTAAAGCTAGGACCATTTGCAAGAAAATGTTATACTAATAAATCCACATATAAATGTAGGTACACTCTCCATGCGAGAATAACTTCTACAAGGCATATCTCGACCGCACCTAAATACATGCGTTGTCGCACGTAATGACTCATTGTAGAGAATCCTTAACTTCAAATCTAGGAACACTCCTAAGCGAGGGTTATTCTATGGTATCCACAAATGAATGTGGGTACTCTCCATGCAAGAGTAATGTATGCAAGGCCATCCTTAGCTAGTAAGGACCACTCTCAGGAATAGAGTGTTGATTCTTGTAATACCATCCTCAAGAGATGATACTATCATCCACAAGTGAATGTTGGACCTTGTCAGCATCTTCAGTCACACTTGGCCTCTTTCATATTGGATCTTCACTGTAATCCCATCATCAATGACAATCTTATCATCACTACCCCTTTCTAGGGAGGATACATATCATCAACTTGCTCCCCCTTTGTCTGAGGAGGGTTCATATCTTCGACCTATTATTCCTTTCTGAGGATAGTCCATATCTTTGAGTTGTTCCTCCTTTCTGAAGAGAGTCCATATCTTCATCATTCCTTATTGCAAGGAAATTTTATCATATAATCATTGTTCCTCCTTCTGAGGAAAGTATTTTCTGACTACACAAAGCTTGTCATGGAAATATTCAAACTTTAATCGAGATAGAGTATTGGTCATCACATCAGCAACTTGCTCATCGGTAATCACATACTAGAGATTTATAGCTCTCTTTTGTACCATATCCCTTATATAGAAGTATCGAATTTCTATGTGCTTTGATTTATCATGGAACACATGATTTTCTATCATCTTTATACAACTCTGTTTTTCACAAAGAATCACTGTCGTATCCAAATCCATGTCAAATAGATCTAACATCAGCTTTTGAATCCATATCACTTCACAACTAGTTTTCAAGCTGCTACATACTATGCGTCAGCTGTGTTGAGAGAAACATTAGACTGTTTGTTACTAAACCATGAGATTATGGTGGATCTTAGACAATAACATCCACCTGAGGTGCTCTTTTTATTTGTGGCACTTCCTGCCCAATATGAATCCGTATATCCATATAATATGTAGTCATGATATCTAACATAGTATAGTACCAAGTATATCATACCTTTTAGGTACCTCATCACATGCTTTGTATCTATCAGGTGAACCCGTCTAGGTTTGACTAGATATTGACTTAAGGTGTTCAAATAAAATCATATATCTTGCCTTGTATTCATCAGATACATCATTGACCCAATAATCTATCTGTACTGAGTCATATCCACTAACTTTGATGTTTCATCAGATAACAACTTTAGGTTGGTTTCCATGGGTGTGGCAATGGCTTTACAATCTAACATATCAAATCTTTTCAATATTTCCACACCATACTTTCCCTTGTTCAGAAGTATTCCTTCTGGCATCTGCCACAATTCCATCACGAGGAAATAATGCATCAATCCAAGATATTTCATATCAAATTCTTTAGTTATATTATTCTCTCTCTGTGATCTATTTCCCATTTCCAGTCAAAAATAGATCATCTACATACAATAACAGTATGCCAGGTTCATCATCCATAATCTTCATCTAAAGGTCAGGATCAAATTTACTTTTGGTAAATCCCAATCCTGTCAATAATATATATATTATACCATACCAAGCTCTAAGAGCTTTCTTCAATCCATATAGATCCTTTTTCAACTTACATACATGATTCACCCTGTATTCAACTTCAAATCCTTGTGGTTGTTATATGTAAATCTCTTCCTCAATCACAACATTCAGGAAGACTGTCTTTACATCCATCTGGTGTAGGTCTCACTTAATGATGGAATCAAGTGCCATCATGTTTCTAATGGAATTGTACCTTGATACTGGAGAAAATGTCTCTTCATAATCAATCCCCTCTTTCTGAGAGAATCCTATAGCCACAAATCTTTCCTTGTACTTTTCAATACTTCCATTAGTAGTATGTTTTATCTTGTAGATCCATTTCGAAGATACCACACTCTTTTCTTCTAGTTTGGGTACAATATCCCAAAGATAATTATTCATTATTGACTAGTATTCTTCCATCATTGCTTCCACCCACTCTTTCTTTTGTGCAGCTTCCTCGTAGCTGGTGGGTTAATGATCTACAAGGTCACACATCAAAGCTACATAATTGGAGTATGGCTTTGATCTATTGGTTGCTCTTGTGAATCCTTCTGGAGCTCCATATTTCTCTACTTCTTGTATGATTTCTCTTACCCAAGAAGGTTTTCTCTTCAGATATATATCCATAGTAGGGGGTTCCTAAGGTTCTAGCATATCATGATCTTCAGATGCTACTATTTTAGGAGAGGGTTCTGTTAACCCAAAAAATCACTCACTCAGCTCTACATGGCCTACACCACCCAAGGACACCTATGCATGACCTTGATATCACCCCATTAGACCCCCACACCCTAAAAAAGGCTTAAAAATGAGTAAAAGGGCTTAAAACCCCCAAAAAGGAGCCTAAATAACTCTCCTAGGGGCTAAAGCCTCCAAAAAGGGGCTAAAACCCCTCAAAGGAGCCTAAAACCTTAAAAGGAGCTAAAATTAGGCAGAAGGGGCTAAAGCCCTTACCAAGGGCTTAGAACCCTAAAAATGCTATAAATAGAGGGGTGGGGGTCACTCTCAAAACATTCCTCCCTTGCATACTATTATGTTTCCCGTGGATGCCTTAAGACCCTTTGTCTCTCAAGCCACACACATCCACCTCTCATCCATTCATTCTCCGATTGAGCCATACCTTCTCCATTTCCAAGAGAGAGAGAGAGAGGTGCTTCTTCATGCCAGGGCATGGTGGCCTATTGCACCAAAGAGAAGGTATAGCATTGTTTGCTCATGTATTTGCTTTGGTAGCTTAGTTGTTTTCTTACCCATATTTGCTTGCAGGTTTGTTTCTTAACTTGTTTTGCAGGTCTTCTGTTTCTAATAGTTGTTTGCAGGTAGCTGGATTTAAGCCCTAACATTGTTTGCAGAGGGGTTTCGAGTCGTTTCTTGTCTTTCTGTTCTTTCTTGCTTTCTGTCCATTTATTTTTTGCATTTCCATACATGACGTTTATTTAGAAATTGAAAGGTGAAAATTTTCAAACACTATAAACAAAATGTACATTTTCTTTAAAAAGTTTGCAAGAAAAAGGAAAGTATGCATATAATATAATAACTTTGTTTAATGAAACTTGTTTAATTCAAACAACACCACAAGCATGAAAACAAACTAATGCCTAAACTTCTTTTAAAAAATGTCTTGCAACACACAATCGAAGAAAAAAATATTAAAAAAATAAAAAGAAAATATTTTTTTATGTTTTTCACTTGGATGATACTAACATAAAACAAAAGAGAACAAAAATAGACTTCTTTACAAGAGTCATATCACTAAACAAATAGTCAAGTAGTGCACACCAACAAGAAAAATAAATTTGGGTAAAAAAACCTAGAGTGAAAAGTTTTCTTTTTGTTTATGAAACTGTAGTTTTCTAAATCTAAAAAGATCAATTATATAGCCATAATCAACTAATACAATATTTCAAACCTTAATCTTCCATCTTAAACAAAAAAATATTGAAAAACAACATAGAAAATGGCATACACACTATGTCCCACAACAACCCACATATATATGCGCTTTGGCCTTCCACATATCATGTAC
>LPNX011087571.1:3464-35791 GCA_001517045.1 Pseudotsuga menziesii | reverse complement strand
ATCCTTAGAAAATTTAATATTTTTACAAAAATATTGTGAAACAGTTAAAATTTCCTTTAAGTGAAAACATTTTTCACATTGTAAAATTAGTAAATGAAGGGATTTGACCAAATTTTTCCACTTGGTAGTTGTGTACGGTTGTTGATGCACATACTTATTTTCATGGACATATTATTATAGATGTGCCTAATTATTGCCTACAATGCTTTTGAAGTAAAAATTCATTCATTAGTATTATTAATACTTTATTTTTATTTTTGTAAAATATTATGTGTGTGCTCTCTCTCTCTCTCTACACACACACACAGACACACATAATCAATCTCACCCATGGACCAAACAAATTGAGAGAATATAAAATTCTTTGTTAAATAAAATTCATGAACTTCACTCATCACCTAGACTATGAAAATTCTATTTAAGTTTATTTAATTCCTATTTCCGCATCACTTTTATAGAATGATGTAATTAGGTTGTTTACAATGTTTGACTAGCTTGATTTTCTTTAGCATTTTTATCTTCCATCTATAAAAATAGAAATAAAGTGTAATGAGTATATCTACATTTATAGTATAATAGGAATTATTGGGGAATGAGTAAATGTCCAATCATAGTTAATACTTTATAAAAACTTAATCATTTATTGGATGTTGTGCTTCTTCCTCACACAACATATATTATGTTCGCTCTAGTACATACTTTGATTCATGGGAGATTTATGCATTCTTACAAAGTGAAATATCCCTCCTTTATTCCCGTATATTTGTTACTGGAAGTAAAAAAAATTACCCTCTCATGGAAATGAGCTCAAGCAAAGACTCCACAAGTAAAACTATGCAAGTATAAATGTGAATTCCTAAGATGTATAGTGAATTATAGACTTAGCATACTCATGACTTTATGAGATAAAAACGACACGGGCATGAAATCCACTAGGGGGAGAGGTTGAATGGCTAGTTGGCCATGGGTTGATGACAAGTGTGATCTTAGTGCTGCGGGAACTTAAACAATGAAAATAATGAAATAGATTACATTTTAAGTTTATAAATGACACATAATTTATGTTTAGAGGTTAGTCCTAGTTAGGGACACTGAATAAACTTCTAGTCGCTGTAAGGAACTAATAAATATGAATGACATAACGATTAACATGAGGATAATTAGCACTAAAAGTTGATAAATAAAACCAAGAAATTCGTTGAAACATCATTTATGTCTTAGTCTCGACAAAGGAAATTAAGAAAATATTGAGAGTCAATGGATTAAAATGATATTGATTTTCTCGGGATATTTTAAATTGATTACGAGTTACTTATCTTGAGTTTAAGCTAACATAATTGGTTAAACTAAGCTAAAAATAAGGTAAATCTAATTATCTTATGAACGTTTAGATAAGTAAAGATAAGATAAAGTTAAAATTAGCAAAAAGGTATTGAGTCAAGGTTACAATTAAGATAAGTCATTTATCTAAATGTTATTTATCTATAGTTATCTAAGTTAAGTTAAAATTAAACTAATTGGTTAAAAGATTGTGTTAACTAATTAGTTAAAACGTAATTACGTTGATAGATGTTTTTATTTGAGATTTGGGGTGGAAAATGACCTATTCTTTTTCATCTACTCATGATGATGAGACAAGTGTACTATCGAGATTGATTCTATGGAAGTTGTTCAAAATTTGAAATAAATAACTATAATAAAGGAATATAAAAATTAACTGGAAGCTAGCAGATGAATGGATAACTAGTAGCAATGCATGGATAACTCATAGTTGATGAATGAATAACCAACAGTTCATGTCAAATAACTAGAATGGCGTGAGATAAAAAGAAAAGGAATATAAAAAATAACTCATACTTGATAAATGGATAACAAGAAGAATGTCGATGATAACTCACAACTGAACCTATTTAACCACAAACTATTGGGATGTGCTACTTAGTTAAAAACAAGCTAAAGAAAAGTTAAAGATTAATATCCTAAAATTAGTTACTTAAAGGATTAACTAGTTTAGTTAAAGATGAAATAAGTTAAATTTCTTCAAATCAATTAGTTAAAAATTAACTAAGTCAAGCTATCTAGTTATGCTAGTTAATTTAAATATTACCTTATATATCAAAAAGCAATTAAAGTTTTGATAATTGGTTATAGTTAGCTAATGTAAAGTTAGTTGTGGATAAATTAAGCTAACTAAGAGGAGTTAGCTAAAGTTATAAATAAAATATTTTTGAGTTTAAAGTAATGGATCATTACATAACAAAAGTTTATATAAAGAGTTAATGAAATTTTTTTGGGGAGGCCACACACGAGTTCTTTGGAAAACAAGCTTTTGGCTCATAAGTTGTTTTGATATTTTTCCATTGGAGGATTGGTTAACCTTTTTTGTTGCCCAAATGGATTCCTTCCCAGCTTTGGGGGTGGCCTCTCGATAGATGGAATGCATGTCAGGAAGAGCACCATACCATTTGGTGGAACATTGAAGTCAAATCCCAAATATCCTTTAAGTATCTTTTCTTTGTTCAAAAGATGTAGAAATATTTTCTCTTATTTTATTAAAATGTTGAAAAATGTTAAAATAGATCTAAATCTTTTATGTAGAATTTCAAAAGGTTTGTGCATCACAATGTCATATGTATTGTAATTAAAATATTTTTTTATTTACCCTATTTTCCAAAAAAATAGTGCCGAGAAAATTAGGTACCTTACATTAAGTGTGGATAAAATATAAAACAAAATACTACTTACAAGTTGTTCAATGAACCATTCATACTCCAATATACATTCATATTGGAGTATACATGCACCTAATTATTTGATCTAATTACTCTATACAATGCTCTTGACATCCAAATCCATTGATAACCAACAATAAATGGAAACAACAAAAAATATTATTAATAAGATTCAAACATAATTATTTAGGACATCAACAAGAGCATCATGTCACTTACAAAAATTGAAAATGAACGAGGAAGGTAACGATCATTCTTCCCAACCACCCAATCTACAAATACCCATCTTCTATTAATGAAATATTTACATAATAAAATATATTTTAGAAGTTAACTAAAGAATCTTACCATAAAACTCTCCAAAAACATTTATAAAGCCAACATTAAACATTTTCAATTACAATAATATACATCATTTTGCATATCATAATACTTTAATATTTTGGAGTGGTGCATTTACATATGTAATAAGCACTTCTTAACACAACCTAAAAATGGGATCCCCTTCAATCTAAACACAACCCAATAATACAACCCCCTTCAATCTATAGCAAGTCTTTTAAATCTAAACCATGTTTTAGTGCTAAATGGTGTTACAACCTAAATCCTTTAAAAAAACCTACAATCCATGCATTTAGATATTGATTAAATTAAAAACACTATTAAAGACAACATATACCTATTGAGAATAACATATATCTTTTAATTACTACATGGGTTTGCAAGGACAAGAATAAGAGAAAAGAATTAAAGACAACATATACCCTCTAATTACTATTAAAGATTTTGAGGACAAAAATCAAAAGAAAGAAAAAAGCACATTAGGATTTACTTAAAAAACAAGAATCTACAACACTAGTATTGATATAGAGGTAAGTTGAGATTTAAATTCATATTTTGCTAAAATTCAGTTTGGTAGAAAGATTGATAAAGAGGCAAAATATAAGGGGTAAGGTGTAAAATAAAACATGAAATTTAAATTCATGTATTATTGAAATGTAATTTGATTGAAATTCATATTTTGCTAAAATTCAGTTTGGTAGAAAGATTGAAATTCATATTTTGCTAAAATTCAGTTTGGTATAAACTCTAATTATTTTCCAAATTATCAAGGGATCAATCAGTGTCAATAGCTTAATATCAAGGGATCAATATCAAGGGATCAATCACTCTCAATAGCCTGAGCTTAAAAAACAAGTACGTTCGGTTCATCCAACCGATCAACAATGAAGTCAAGTCAATGATTGATTTCGTTGTTGGTCCGATAGACCTAACATACATGTTTGCTAAAGATGTACGTGTCAATATGCAACGACATCTCATAATGTTTATAAACCACTATTATAGATTATAGATTCATCGATTTAGACCACATACAATTAAGGTATTACCACATAGTCTAGAAAATAAATATAAAAGACAACAATGGTCCACTTTTGGTTAAGAAGATAGGAATGGATGAGAGGACGTGAGGTATTTACTTACCGACATTACATATTTTAGGGTTAGGGTTATAGATATTTTATTTGATATGGTCTAAGTGGGGAAAATTGATTTTAGCGGGTCAGATGGTCTGTTTGGAAAACAGATGGCCGGTGGCGTTAGTCAAGAAACGACATTCTACCGACCTTTTTGTCTTCAGATTGCAGTTCGGGATTCGCGGTGAGACGGGACTGGTTGCCATAAATGTCGATTCCACTTACTAATTTTCATGTCGACTCCATCAATAAATTTTCATCGTTGAAAAAACCTCTCTGAAATGAACGACTGATAGATGCTCGATTAGTTCATTTTTTGCATGTAAAAATGAACGTTTCGTTAAACTGTAGCTTAATGTTTGGATTCTAGTTTTGAAAATAGAAATACGTATCCAGCAATGCTAAATGTTCAACAGTTGAGTAACGTCATTTCTAATGATTTATAAATTGACTTTTCATTTTTTTTGGAGTGTCATGGATTTGATCTGGTGACCTTCTTTACAGCAAGTGACTTCATATTAAGTCAGGCGAATGAGCCACATGGTTAAGGTTAGGGCTAAATTATATTGACATTTCATCTCAAATGAGTTTTGATAGACTATTAAAATACACAGTTACAACTAAATTAGCTTTTTATCTCAAATGAGCTTTGACAGACTAGTAAAATAGATTCAAAGGGATTTACCAAAAATCCATAGGGATCAAATTGAAGAAGGTGTAAGCTCTTTTTTAAAGTGTAAATGTAAAGAAAGTATGTAATACAATGTTTTTAGTGTTAATTTATCTAATTTGTGTGATTTCATTTATATGTTATTTTAAATATTTTAAATCTAATTTGAGGAGACATACTATTTTCTATACTATTTTTTTATTTTTTATTAAAAAAATGTGTCTACTTTAGATTGATTACTAAAGAAGTTACACATCTTCCCTCTCCTAGAGTGTAGAATGCCCCTTATAAAAGCAACAAAATAAATTCATTTTCTACTTTTATAAAAGTTTGTCATATCCACTCAAAAATGATATTAATTATTTTAAAGATGTTTTTTAATTTACTATTTTTTTAAACAAATTGAGATACTTTTAAAACATTAACTATTTTTCTTATTTTTTAATTATATAAATTTTCAAAATAATTTTTAATTTTAAAATTTTAAATTAGTAAAACCTTTTTAAAATGTTAATTTATTTGTTTTAAGTTCTACTTTTATACTTATAGATTTAATATTTTGTCAACTAATTTTTTTTTAAGACTATGGGAACAACAATCTCCCAAGAGTATATCCAACAACCCACAATTCATATATATCAGTAATTTGTGACTTAGCAGGGGTAAAGATGTCCTGAAGCCCGTCAGGGTGAGCCTATATCCCATGGGTCGCCTACCCTACAAGACTTGTCACAACGGGCCAACGAACAAATTTAACTCCCATCGGTTTTGAGCCTATGACCTCCATGGAGATAACACGTGTTCTTAATTATTAGGCCCACTCAAGTGCTCTTAATTTCATTCTGATTTGAGGTCTTAAGAACACAAAACGAGATACATGGATGTACCCTAGAGGTGAACCGTTTGGTGGACCATCCATAACTTACAACCTTCGATGACCATTTGTAATGGATACAAGGCTCTTGGGATATATAGTAGCCCAATTTCATGCCACTTGAATTTTGGAATGAGATATGTGATGGTGAGCACACTTGAGGGGGCATCAATTTTAGTTGTGATTGTGTGATGTTTGATTATCTCCTTGTGTAGATATTGAAGTCATTTTTATTGCCATGATGGAAATATATGAGTGATAGGGGATCTTGAACTAGAGGCCTCAATGACAATATTCTTCCAATTTTTAGCGTGGATTTCTAATGTTGAGACCTAGATTTCTTTGGACTTGGTTTGCTCTCTTTCCCCTACTTTAAATGTTGGTTTCCTATTTGTTAGTTATATCACTAGGATACCTTTGGAATTCAATAGTTACGTTAACATTTTGTAGGATAGTCTTTATTTGCATCCCATTGTAGCCATAGGCTTGAGTCCTACTACATTGCACAACTCTTTTTCGAGCTTAGCAATGTCTCTACACCTAGCTTCCATGGTAGAAAGGAAAAAGGAAGAAGGGATCGAGCAGGAAGCAGGGATGGAATTTGACGGGTAAATGCACATCATTGGCCAATTTACCCGTCAAATACGGCCAAGATTTTACGGAGACCATCAAAATATGGATTAGAATACAGAAAACGTTTCGGATTTTAATGGTTACCGACAATTTTAACAGGTGTCCTCCATTTGAAATTCCTACCGTGGTAGGAAGTACGAATTTCTCTCATCCCAAAGTTGAATTTGAGGTAGGGGAGGTGAAATATGTTTGCATTCAATAGATTCTAGACAAAATATAGACCTAGATTACCTGAGAGGAATTTTGGGTGAAAACATAAATATGGAACTACGGGTTGAAGATTACAGCTAATATGTGACTATGGGTTGAAGACTAGAGGATACCAAAACCCATGAGATGAAGTATTACCCGGCAATATCTGGATACTATTTAATCACATATCTAAGATGAAGTATTACCCGACAATATCTGGATACTATTTAATCACATATCTATTAAAAAATTTCTCGTTAGAAAACAAGAAAGAATTAAATGAACTTACTTCTTTCAAATATGGATAACCTCCACGAAAAAAACAAGAAATTAAAGGGAAAGCTCAACTACCTCATCAAGGCCACAATACCACAATAGGCATGGACTATGCAACAACGACTCCAAATTTTACACCAAAATCTTCCTATGGGAAAGAAGTTCCCCTTATCCCTATTTTTATTTCAATTATGACATAACATTTTATCTTGTTTCCTCCATTATGATACATTTCTATTCCCATTATCATAACTCTATTCACATGTTGATAGGTTTGAGGGTTAGTACTCTTAAAAAAAATTAAAAATTTCATGCTTTCAATAACAAATTATTGTTTAATCTACATATTGAGAGGTTTGAGGGTTAGTACTCTTAAAAAATTAAGCATTTCATGCTTTCAATAACAAATTATTTTTTAACCAATGATATAATTAGCTTCCTTTTTTTTAATAATATAAATTTCTGAAGTTAAAAAAAATACTTAATTCAAATATTTTAGATGGACTTATCCAATTTCATTACGCCATACCTATTAAATGGATTGAAAATTGCCACCTTTAACTCCTCTACTTCTAGATATTGTTTCTCTTTTATAAACTTCCAGGAAACACTAATGATCTACATTGTATTTTGATGAAATTTTTTATAACCCCTACTAATTAGTGGTCTTATTAATTTGCTCATATATTGTGATTATCTTTATTTTTTATTAATATTTTTAAACTATTTTTTATATTAAAAGTTAGATAAATATTATATTATTAGATTAGTGAATTTTAATGTTTTAGTAATCTTAATGATCATTGATTTAATCGAAAAATTTTACGAGTTGAATTAATCATTAGAGGAAATTTGGGGTCTAAAATGGGCCTCCTAAGGAAAATAATAAAAAAAGCCACATCACACTACAAATATGCCATGTCAGATTAAATCTAATGAAAATCTAATGAAAGTCAACCTAAATCTTCTCATTAATGGTAGTTGACAACTATATTGAGTTAATGTAGAGTTAAGAGATATTGGTTAAAAATATTAATGAAATATTTAGATTCTTGTGCACACATAATAAATGATAGAAAACTTTTGAATTTTATATTATTATTTTTTTAAATGAGTTGACCACTACTTTTTATATATTTAATAAATGTAAAACTCAAATATATTTATTTATAATGAAAAATATAATTATAATAGTATTCAAAAAATAAAAAGATCACTATTATTTTTTCATATAAAAAATATTACATCACATAAAATTAAAAAAACAATAAACTATGTATATTCGTATTATTTTTTATATTAATATATAAAAAAATTGTGGTTTAATGGGTAGGTAGGTAAGAGAGAAAAAAAGTAAAATAAAATTTTATTATATTTTAGTAACATTAAAAATAGTTTTTATTTTTTATTCTGTTAGTATTTAAATGTTTTATTTATTTTTGGATGTAATAATTAAATATATATATTTTTTAAATATTAATTAATAATATTAAAAATACTAAATATCTTTTATTTAGTATTTCAAGATAAGTCTATTTAAAATTAAATATTATTTAGTTTGCTTTTCAAAAAATTGATTAATAAATGTTTCTAGTATTTCAAAATGCTTCCACTACAATTTTAATTAATTAGAAGGTTATGTTTTAGAGGAGTTGGAAGTAATGATCAAATAAAATATTCTATATTTATTAGTTAACGTCTATTTATCTTATTTCGAGGTGATCTTTTCAAGAACTTAACCAAGGTGAGGTTGATATGGAGTTAGCTATTGTCAAATAAAAATATGACACATAAGCATTATGTGTCCAACTCAACCATAATGGTTGACCAAAGATATTGAAATTCTATTGGTTTAAAAATTCAACTCAATCCAGGTCATCCATGGCACAATCTTTTATAAGGCCTATTTTAGACCCCAAATTTCCTCTAATGATAATATTTTATAAAATTATTTACATTCATATAATTATATCTACTTTAAAGGAATGTAAATATAAAGTCCTAACTTACCAAAAGCTTGTAAAGGTATCCCATATTACAAAGAAAAAGATTTCTTCATTATATTCTAAGAATTTGATTTAGAGTTATGATGGATCTATGTTGTTTGCTGAAATCTAGTCGTATAATCTTTGGTGAAATTATCATTTTCAATGTTTAAAGTGCATTTTCCATTAAAAATAGATTAAGGACCCTTAAATAGCCACATGCACTAGAATAAAAACTAGTATTTATCATCATAATTGTCGTCATCATGATTGTCATCATCGTCGTCGTAGTCCCCATTGTTGTCTTTGTCGTCATCGTCCTCATCCTCATCATCAGCATTGTTGTCATCGTCGTTGCCTCCTCCTCCTCCTCCTCCTCGTCATCTTATATTATAGATTGTTTTATATTCGTAATTTTTTTTGAATTGAAAGTCTATGCCTCTCATTGAAACCATGGAAATATTTATAATTGAAAGTTGAAAGAAAAACTATGGAAATCTATTTTAAATGAAAATATTCTTAAAAATAATTTATAAGGGTAATTATTATAGTGTTTATAAATATTTATCTTCGTATTAGGCTTCAACTCTTTCAATCAATACATTTGGATGGAAATTTATGTAATCACCCAAATTGCTATCCCATGTATGTGACTAAGTATCGTAAATAATGGAACTCTATAAAGGAGATTATTATGTGTTTGGTCTACTTATTGAACTATATCAAATACATACTTGTGTTGTGAGGGATAACCAATGAATGAGGGGTCATGGTCTCTTTAAGGAAGTACTTAAGCAAAAAAATGATTAAGAAGGCTAAACAAAGAAATGAACTAAACGAAAAATCCAAATAAAAACTTAAAATGACTAAATTAGAATAAGAAGCAAATAAAAGAGGAAATGAAGAGACTATTATAGAATGTAACTCACACCTAGGTGGAATCACCTAAGAAACTGGATAATAAGAGTAAATTCCTATTCTACAAAAGTGTTGATTAAGTTGTCATTGATGCCAACAGTGTATAGTCATTGATTCCAACATGTCTTGGTGCCCTTTGAGGAGCCCCTGAGGGTTAACTAAGTGTCAGTGTCTAAGGAGACCTATTGATATTGTCCAAGCCCAAGTTTGAAGCCCTTGGATCCCTTGGGACAATGACAAAATACTTGAACACCATGTAGAGTGTTTAAGTACCCCGAAGGTGTTTTACGGTTCCCCGATTATTTCTCTTGTTCCCTAATACCACAACTTATGCCCCAGTACCCTATAAAAGTGTCATTGGTGGGTTAAAGAAGTTACAAGAGTCCAAATGACCCTTCCAGTGGTAATTTATGTTTATTGAGGTCATGGTACACAGGATAAAGTCTAGCAACCCCACAGGTAATATCATGATAGATCGTGACCCTTTGAGGTCTTTTGGTGTGGTTGAGGTGGTTGAAGAATCCTATGAAACACCTTTCTTGATGAAGAATCCCTAAGGAATTACTTGGACCCACATTTGATGGCGTAATGGTCCTTGTCTCATTAAAGGTGATGACGTGGTCATTAATGACTCAATGAAGACTTCAAACCCTTGATGAATATCTTAATTCCTGTGTATCCCTTGTTGGGGTCATAGAACCCTTGGAGATGGTCATTATGCATAAGAAGGTCCAACACCCACACAAATGGATGCATGATGACCCATGGACACTATATGATCATTGATGGTACATTTGGAAATGATTTGGGTATTGGAATCCATACATATGGTGGTTTGTAAGCCCTTGATTGTTGGAGCCTTTAGTATGATGGAATATCCGGTCATGATTCCCTCATCACTTGGAAATGGAGATCTATGTGATGGGCTTGAAGTCCATGGAAATTATCTTGTTTAAATATTATATGATATCTTTGAAAGAGTCCTTGAAACCATTGCATGTGGTGCCTTGAGTCTTGAACCATGGTGATGTATGGTCATATTTGTGGTTATATATATATTGGATGTATATGGAGGTAGATCCCATGGATGTGCCTTGATATGTTGAAGAAGACTTTGAAGATGAATTTGAAACACTTGTAGTTGGTGGCATTGTCTTTGGCAGCTTTATGTGTGGAGTCTTGATGTCTTGTACAAATTGAAGAATGTAAGGGTATTAGACTAAGAATTTGCAAATAAACCCATCATAGGTAGATATTTCTCATCAATCCATTTCCGTTGATATATGGAGCATATTCTAAATACTTACGTTTGAAGAGATATGCATTTTTCAAGTTGGTGCACACCAACTTTTTTTATGAGCCGACCAAAAAAAGAGAATTTAATTATTTGTAATTTTGAATTGCATGTAGGACCAATGTAATAACTTTCCTCCACAACGTATATAAATAGAATATGAAACATTTCATTTGTTGATCATCAATTCTCTCAGTATTTTCACATCGCTTGGAGAAAAGTGCGAAACTTTGTGGAGGATAAATGTTTTGGCATCTTCACTAAAATTGGCATAACTTTTACATACAAAATCAAAATTAGAAAATTATTGGCTCATTGGAAATATTGTTATGAGGGCTGTGTGATGAAATGATCTAGAGTTTATATTGGTTTGTTTCTTGTTACTTCATATTATGATATTCAAAAAGGTATGGCTCATGCTTCTAGGTTTCTCTTATGATGGAACATGTCTCTCATGGATAGAGTCCATCTTTGATCTTAGTACATGAGGCTATATATTGGTATATATCATTGAAGTCATTGAACATGTTATGGAGGCTACGATGATGGTTATATTGGAATATATCTTAATGTGATATTAATATAAATATTTATTTTGGATATTGTTGACATAGATCTTGGTTCTTATCTTGACTGTTCTATACTGTAGTATTGAATGAGAAGTTGACATGCAAGTAATAAATCTTGTGAGTGACTTGCTTGATCAACGTAAGTGTTTTATTTGACAACTATTTTGACAAGTGTTGATCATTCTGTCTTTAAAATAAGTGGAGCTGGACTGTTATTGACTGTTAATGACAACCTTTGACAGCATTGTAATTGACTATTTGCTTGATATTTGATTGATTTGTTGACTTGATTTGAGTGAAGTGAAAAATCATTTTTGTGTCTAAGAGTTTATGAGACTGGATGATTTTGAAATAGTTGGTTGAGTCTTATCTTTTGGTTGAGGTTAGTTGGTTGAGGTATATCATGTTTAACAATCAAGTATTCCTTTATTGTGATTGAGGTTGGTTGTGGTGCCATTGAATTGAGTGTGATTGGACAAATTTTGGTTGCTAAAATGTGTCTCTTACTTGAAGAACTAGGCCAAGTGAGAAGGGTTGGTTGACTATTAGAGAACTTGATTAGATTAACACAAGTATATGATTGATTTGGCACAGGTACACAAGAATCTTGGTACAGGTTGGTTCAGTTGAGAAATATTGTCACAAGTTTTCTTATGTGCAGTTGGTTTTACTCATATTGGTTGAGTTGTATGAGTAGTTGGTTTGACTAAGGCGGATTGAGTTTAGTGTGCAAACTCAGATTTATAGAGATAGTTTATGTGAGAAACCAAATTGATTGGTACAACTTGATTGGCCATGTTGATTGTACAGGTTGATGAGTAGTGTGATACAATGGACAATGATCAGTTGATGAGTAGTGATGAGATGATGAGAAGTGGTTAGTAGTGTTAGTGGTTTTGTAGTGTAGTACATGTGTTGATTAGCAGGTCTGTAGGATTAGTGCGGTCGTGGTTTATCAGTTTCTATATTCATATCATGGTGGCAGGATGAGGAAAGGAAAGGGGGTTGTAGCCTCCTTCCAGTTGTAGCCAGAGAACTAGGGAGTTGTACCTTCCTTCAGGTTGTAGCCTATAAATCAGGGGGTTGTATTTTCCTTCTAGTTGTAGCTAGAGAACTGAAGTCACTGTAGTAAGGGGGTTGTTTCCTTCTTCCAGTTATTTGTGGAAAACTATTATAAAGGCTTATGTTATTTTCCCCCGAGGACTTGGGTTTCCACGTAAAATCTGATGTTTTGTGTTTCATGCTATACTTCAGATGTGATGATGATATGATGATGATAATAATTTTGATGTTGATATAATGATAATTTGTTAATTCATAATATTGAATAGGTTGTTGCTTCTTAACAATTGTGAAAAATTAATAGAAGTTGTGCACATTGATTCAACCCCCCCCGCCCTCTCTCAACGTAACTGGTGTGTCCAACAAAAAGAGGGGAACTGGTTAATTGTTGTAATTCTTGATTTAAAGTGGTACTTGGTTGTATGAGAGATTTAGGATTTGTAATATAATCCTTTCAATTCTATGATGAAAAAAATAATAGAAATCATGTTAATATATGTTATAGATGCTACTGAAAAAAATAATAATACTTGATCATTATGGCTTATGATCTAGTTGTTATTATGAATCTTTCTAGTTGAATTATTATGTTTGTTAAGTCATTAATCCTATATTCTCCATTGGGAAACATCTAGTACAAATGTATTAGAACTTGTATTGTTAACATAACTATTGCATTGGGAAGTAAATTCTAGTCTAACTGGTATTTGTTTATTGGCCTAGAAACTGCATTGGGTAGCTAATCTAATTATAAAATTGTTAAAGTATTGTAAGTACCTAGATGTGGTCGTTGGCCATATAATCTACTTGCATAGAAAAATGTAAATAATGTTGAAAGACAAAAGAAGTGTCATGCATGTATAGTTGTGTGAATACATCTATTGAAATAATAAATTACTAGTCTTTTAATGTCATAATGATCTAGTATATATATGATAAAGATTAGTTGAATAATAAAGAGATTGTAATTGGATGCATCATATCTAGACTAAGCTACATGCCTACAATTCCCAACACAATCCACTACCTCAAGGTGAGTAAACTATTGAACCTCCTCAAGTTGTGTTAGACCAAACAATATATTCTTGGGTTTTGTCCCCCCAAAAACTCAAGAATCTCAAGAATAATAGGACCCAACAAAGAATCATAGAACAAGTTATAAAAATAAAAACAATGAAAATACTAAACATGTGATTTATACCCCTATATCTAAGGGTAATGAAATACAGTATGTCCTTTTAGTAAACAAACTATGTTTTTAGATCTAAGACCACCCCCATGGGAAACACGATCTATCATGAATAATAAATAAGAGTCCAATAAATGGTCCTAAAACCTATGTGTATGTTCATTACATAAAAAATATAATAATGATGAAAGATCTATAAGTTAACAATGTGTCTAAAAGAATCAGAGGAGCTAGTAATTAATAACCGAGTCTTTGACTCAAATGAGGAAATTAGTGATGGTATGGGAACCATATTTGATGAATAGATCCTTGTAGAGAATACATGACCAACACACAAATGCATTATCAATTTGAGAACATAATCATATAAGCTTATTAAACAAACTATATGTGTTTGATGAGATACGTCAATTACCTAGGAGCCAAGGGTTGTCCTCTTGAGACTACCTACATACAACATGCAGATTGGAGTTTAGAACATATAATAAGGTTATAAGAAAATTATTATAAATGAGCAATCAGTTAGAGGAACATAATACTCATCAAAATAATTCATGGATAATAGATTAACTAGTATATCTATGGTTGATTTAGAACACTGGTTGTATTTATTGGAGATGCTCATAAGCTATAGCTAAGAAAGATGCTTGCATAGCATGCCCTCTCTTTATGCATAATGATAAATATCTAAAGTTCTAAATATAATGCAAGTATAACCAATTGATGGAGAATCCTGTTATGCTACCTTTAGATCAAATTGATGAGCATATAAATATATAAAAGAAGAGTACACATGCTAGTAAACAATGGAAAAATGGTATATATATATATATATATATATATATATATATATATATATATATATATATATATATGGAGAGAGATAGTGATTCCCTTGAACTTGTAGGGTAGAGGTATCAAATCCATCCAAATAAACAACAATGTGTTATAACAGAAAAACATTATGACCATTGTCGAGACCCCTTATAGGCTCAAGCTTGGACTAGGAAAACATAACCCCAAGGGACTAATCCTGTACTCACTAATCAAGTGAATTAGATGGATATTTTATTAATCTAAGTAAAAAAAAACAATAAACCACACAAGAATCATTAAAGACTCATTAAATTTATTGTAATTTATTTGATCGATGTAAGGAGTATGGAAATTATCCTTAGGACAAGCCCTATTGAGGTTTAGGAAATCGATGCAAACCCTAATTTTTCCTTGATTTTTGTTCATAGGGACAATATTAGAAATTGATTCTGTTAATGGTACAGGATAAATGAACCCTTCCTTGAGAAGTTTCTCGATTTCTTCCTTAATGGTTGTTGCTTTCTGTGGATGAACCTGATGTAACTTCTAACAGACTGAATTGGCATCAATGTAAGTCCTAATCTAGTAGACCACAATCTAAGGACCTATCCCTAGAATTTCCTCAAACATACAAGAAAAACATTCCTTGGATGTCTTAAAAAGGGTCATATAAGACCTATGTTCTAAAGAAGAATAATTTTGGCCTATGTGAATATTCTCTACAATTCTAGGCTTCACTAATATATTGAGTGAAATGGTCTTAATAATATTACTCAGATTACCCTCAGACTCAACATCATGGATGAGTACCGGTGACTGAGGAGTAGTTACAATATCATATGAAACCATTATTTCAAAACGATCTTCTACTGTATGGTAACCCAGAAGGAAAGAGGATCGATGATGATGGTATTTCAAGGGAATATCTTCTAAAGACATGACTTTTGTGATTGGTTTATTTGGAAAAATAGTTTGACAAAGATAATCTAGATATGGGAGGGGAATCTAACCAATATGGTAGGTGGTAAGGGTCATATTCCACCACAAGATGATAATTAATGGTGGGTTTGCTGGTGGATAGGATATCCTGGTAAGTTTATTTGAAATGAGCAAACCATGTCGAATAAACACTCGATTTTCCTTTGGTTGTAATGTCATGAATCTCAGAGGAGATCATGTTCATAAATGAAGTCTGAGAGAGGGATAATTGGCTAATGGGGATATTCCCATAACTGAAGAATCTTTGAGAAGACCTACCCCTATATTTTGGTACTGCGAAGTTGTAGTAGATAAAAGAGGGACATTATTCATAGAATTAGATCATGTGTCTAGGGAACAAAAATCCAATTGATCAATCATCATGATATTCCCTTGAAATGTGAATTGGACAAATAGAAACACAGATGAGGAAACAAATTGTATAGAGTAGAACCAATTTGTACCCACAAGAAGATTGTAGTCCAAAGGAGCATCAAAAACTTTGACCTAAGTGGACATCAATTTCCCCCCTAGTTCAACCAATAGGCATAAAATTAATCCATAAGGTTGAAAAACACGACCATCAAAGGATTTCAAATTCATAGGTGAATGGATGATATCAGGAGAGCCAGTGGCTCTCTAGCATGACAGGGACATGACAAAAGTCAAGGCACCTTTGTCTAACACAGTGTGATGGAATTTCTTCCCAATAATTTTTTTAGATAGTTGGAAGGCCAACTGGTTTGAGAGTATCGACTTAAAATTATCTATTTTAAAGGTAATAATGTTACTATTTTAAGGATCCGTAACTCTGAGAAACAACAACATGTTCTTTCCTTGTGTAGGGGACATTTGGAGTACTTCGAGGGTAGACATAGAACATGGTTCTTGGGCCATATATTTGACTACATTGTAGAATTCAATATCCTATGTAGTGGGGCTAAGTACATATTTTCAAATTGTACTCTTTGGTGACCGAAAGACATTGTCAAGAATAATATTTTTAATATGAATATTGTTGGTGGGAGGAGGAGTGTAAATTGTAGGCTTATGAGACAAAGTGTTATCGTCTTTCTTTTTTGGAGGTGGTTCATAGGTATTGGATCTAGTAGTGAGATTAACTGTTTCACTAGACATCATTTTAACCTCATATATAGATGACAAGGAATACCCGTGCAAACATTGATGGTCAATCAATTGTTTATGTGTAGGGAAAGAGTCACTCAAGACTACTAGGGTGGGAGAAATTTTTAATAACTTGCTGACCTCTTCACGTCGAGGACATTCCTTGGTGAAGTGGTCACCTCCACATATGAGGCAGGAAAATTTTACCTTTCTCTTATTCTTGGATTCAACATCTCGGTTTTTTGTTTTATTCCTCTCTTATTGGTTTTCAAAATTTTTTGATTTATTCTTTCCTTTATTCTTTGTTCCCAAAAATTCTAAGGATTGAATAGCATTTACCTCAGTATAGGAAATAGGAGGAGGGGTAGTTTTGGGATTCATGATAGCTTGGCCAACATGTTGAATTTTCTTTTTTGCCAATTTAGCCACTAGTTGTGTGTGAACAAAACCAAGAACACCATCAACGGGTGGTTGTGTTGAAGGTATTGAGGGGTCTGAAGTAAGACGATGAGAATGCATGATAAAATCATAAAGAGTACCTGATTGAGATAAACCAAGTCTAGATAGTGAGCTCGACTAATGGATTTTTCTTTGCTGATGACACCTACCATGGAAACATCCCTAGGTTCTTTAATCAATCTATGGTGTCATCTTCACTCATGTATATGATCAGATATATGGGTGTAAGTGGTCTGATGGAGGGAAGATAAAATATCCATACCGATTTCGTACAGGATTGGGAGATGAAAGTGTGTTAAAAAAACTCCATTGCTAAGGTGTTAAATCAAAAAAAGAGTTTTGGGGTAATTATGTATACCACTTGGTTGTGGTTCCGGTGAGAGTCCTTTGAAACAATGGAAAACGGATCAAACAATCCATTAGAAAGTTGGACGAACACCATAAATGATAATTCATTACATGTTTTTTGGGGTCCTCACTAGATTCATTGTCAAACTTAGGTATATCTAAAGGAAATTTTAATGTAATAGCCAGCCATAAAGGATCATGATGAATAGGATCATTGATCAAATGCGACAAATCTGGAAGATTAAGGATATCCAGAAAGGGTAGATGTTGATTTGGTTGCAGATACTTGTTAGATTGGTAAGGAATTTGAATACCAGTAGGGAAACAAGAATATTGATATACAAGAATTCATGACCCTCCAATAATAGGTGGGTTAGGTTGAGGTTGGTTTCTGAATGTACCACCTGATGGTACCCGAGGTTGTGGACCTACATATGGTGGACCTTCAAGTGGTGGACCTCCATATGGTGGACCTCAATATGGTGTGCCTCTAGGTGTTGGACCTCAAGGTGGTGGACCTCCATGTGGTGGACCTCTCATTAGTGGAAATCTAGGCGGAGGACCTCCCGGTGGTGGACGTCCCAGTGGTGTACCTCCAGGAAGAGAACCTCCATATAGAGGAACTTTGATGGGATTTTCGTACCTATTTGCAAATGAGATTCTCTAAGTAGGGAATTTTAACCAATTAGGTTGTTCCCATGGGGCATTTGGGTTACCAGGATAAGGGGTGTTGAGAAAAACATTTCCTGAGGCAATAGGTTGCTATTTTTAGGTGACCATTTCCTGTTGATTTCCTCGGTGAAGGTATCCGCATGTGGGTGTGTTGGACATTGAATTTCTCAGTGTTGAGGAATAAATTATTATGTTTGCAGTGGTGTAAGGTGTCCCAACCAAAATATTCCCTAGAGAAACACTATTCCCATGATTTGAACTAGTTCTCATGGTCGTGGGGACAACTTGTCCTAGAGATTTCCCCCCAGTGACATGATTAATAGGATAAACAGGGATAGAAGAGAGAGTTTGAGATGAAAAGGAAGGGATAGAAGGCTAGTCAAAATCATAGGAAACCAAAATTTGAACTGGTATTACTGATACGTAGCAACATGATACCAAAAAAGGGCATGGTTGTATTCAGAAGTGGCTCTTTTCAAATGACCTGGAAAAGGAGAAACACTTCTCCTTCTTATTATTTCTCCCCTTGTGTGTAAATTTGAAACCATCTCACGGATGGGTCTAAAATACTCATCATTGGATAACAACAACCTTGAACTAGGTGGGTGGGTAGCATCAGTTAAGGCAATGTTGTTATACTTGAAAATAGCCTGTCCCAAGGAAGTCTCCCAAAAAGGAATAGTTGGACCAAATTCTGCTTCTACTGGGTCATCCAAGGGTGGGGAAAACACCCAATCCTATGCACCAGAATGGCCTTCCATAGGGAAGTGAAACATTGAATCATGTGAAGGCAGTAATTGTACCAATATTAGGGTAGAGGTAGGTGGATTCTCCATAGAAGAATACTCTTTTCCTGTATCAAAAATAGGGACACCTTCTGCAGAACGATCAATAGTGGCGGGCTGATCCATGGTCACCCGTTGTCTTTCTTCTATGGTAGGAGGAAATTCAGGTGGTAGAACCTGCAATCTATGGGATCTCATCATAGGTAGTTTATCTAGAATAATGGCTAAAACAATTATACTCCAAATATTTACTATTTAAAAAGGAACGCCCACAAGAAACCCTACGCAAGTTAAGGTTACATGCAAATTTACGTGATAAGAGGAGATAAGAAATCTGGAACCTCATTAGGATTGTCAAGTTGTCGCAACTTGCGATATATTGTAGGGTCCAACAGTAAAATACGACAAGGAGGATTGGGACCATACCCTTGCCTGAATACTTGAATACCTATAAAACATGTGCGTAGTAACTCCCGAGCGTTGTTATCAATGTATTGCTCCAACAACAAGGCCAAAATTATTTTCTCAGTTGATATCAATTCCTAGAAGGGTATCCCTATATACACAAGGTATGTGGGAGCTCAAGTCTGTGTTAGTGTTGTGTGATGCACAACCGCTCAAAAGGGGGCTTCTGATATACTATCGAGTACGTGAAGAACTTTTCAATATACCTTGAAGGTATGTGAAAATACGTTTGATATCCTGATTGGTACGTGGAACAACCGCACGATCCCTTAGATGTAGTATAGGAAAATAAATCACAGCTCCTATGTTTATAGATTCCAGAACATGTCTTCTAACCTATCACTCAAATTACTAGGAATTTTAACCTAATATACCGTTCAAATTTTTATTGATGGTTAGTGAATGTTTGTGGAATATAAAGTAAATTACAATATTTGAATCATATAAATGATCATGCAATTTTCCTTTCGATGAAATTTATCTAGAGTAAGAGAGAGGTACTATTTTTTTTTCAAAATTAAAAAATACAACCATGTGATCCAAACGACTCATCTCCTCAAACTTCAAGTACTTTCAGACAAACAAAAATTTAAGGTTATTATTTTAAAATATATTCTACTCCAAAAGGAAAGGCCTTCGTAATGCGCAAATGACTATTTTCTCTAATCAATCTTTAAAAAAGAAAAACACTTATAATGATTTAGCCAAACCAAAACAAAGCAATCCAACTTTTTTGTTATTTTTTTATACAATTTAAAATAAAAATATGTAAAAACCACACTACAAAACTAGAGAAGTTGTACTATTATTCCTTTTCACATATCTGTAAAGATATCCTAAAGGACTAATCATACAAACTATACACCCAAAATCCTATTTTCACACGAAACTAATTCAATTTCAAAGATTCTAATAAGGAAAATTCTTAATATCCAACATTAAAACGTACATCTAGGATAAAAACACACGGCACAAACTGTCAATTAATAGGAGAGAAAATTGACCAAACCCAAAAAGAAGCAAAAAAATTAAAGAAAGTGTTAAGTTTTTCTAATCAAATAGAACAAAGGATCACTAAAAGAGTAAGAAGCACAATAGAACCAAAGAGAACCCAAAGTTTTATCCTGGGAAACCCTCGTAGGGAAAAAAACATCAAAACATCCTCTGTATAGACTTCACTCAAGTACAGTGTAAGAACCAGAGAACAAGACTATATTTCTTCCTCTCCTTCATATGGACTATTTCTTCTCACTCGAGCACAACTACTTGATTTCTGTGTGTTTCCAAATTAGTGAGGCATCTCCCATCTTTATACTAAAAAGTGGAGAATCATAATAACCCAACAGGGCCGACTTCTCCTCCCAAATAGGGATGACATTCCTTGGTAGACTAAAAAATACATTTTAATAATACTTTTGTGGGTACTACTGACTCGACTTACAACAGAGGTTTTACCTTAAGACTTTACATGACCAATTACAACAATGACATCCCTATTTGGATGAACAACATCTCTAAAAGGGGTAATAACAATAATAATAGAAAATATAATATCTTCCATGGTTGCATTTCTTTAACACTCCCTCTCAACAAGGACGGTATTCTATAACACAACAATGCCTTTATACAACTGACTAGTAAGTCTATACATCATAGGAAGTTTTCATGACTATATCATCATTATCATTATCCATGGACTATCGCCATCATGGAACATCACATATTTATCATCACATCATGAGTATTGTTTCTCACACATCATCATAAGCATTGCATCACATCTGGTCACATTGTCACAAACATCACATCGCATCACATCATCATGAGCATCACATCTCATTGCATCATCAAGATCATCACATCTCAACGTATCATCATGAGCATCACATCTCATCACATCATCATGAGCATCACATCTCATCGCATCATCATGAGCATCACATCTCAACGCATCTGGTTGCATCATCACAAGCATCACATATCATCACATAAAATCACATCACCTGAAATAAACAAAAAATTCACAACTTAATGAGAAATCACCCACAACATTAAAATATGTTGGACTCTCTGTAAATGAATGCAGGACAACAATATCTAAAAATGAATGCGGGACCACAATGTCTACAAATTAATGCCATACAATAATGTACACAAATGAATGTAGGACCACAACGTCTGCAAAATAAATGATAGACAACAATGTCTGCAAATGAATGTTAGACCACAACGTCCACAAATGAATGTCATACCACAACATATGCAAATGAATTCCAGACCACAATGTCCACAAATGAATGATGGACCACAACGTCTACAAATGAATGCCTGACCAAAACATCTGCAAATGAATGCCCGACCACATTTGCAAAAGAACGATAGACCACAATGTCTGCAAATGAATGTCAGACCACGATGTCTGCAAATGAATGCCACACCACAATGTCCGCAAATGAATTGCATACCACGACATTCACAAAGGAATGTTGGACCACAACGTCTTCTATACACACTTAATCTTCCATCTAATCATCAATAATGATTCTTATCATAACTCTCTCTTTCTAGGGACGTCCTTTCGAACTACACCAATATTGTCTCTAAAATATTGAAACTTCCCACGAGACATAAGCTTAATTAAAACATATGCAACTTCTTCCTATGTAGAAACATACTGGAGCTTTGTGGCTCTCCTCTACACCATATCTATGATGTAATGATACTTTATCTCTATGTGATTTGACTTATCATGGAACATCGGGTTCTCTGTTAACTTGATGCAACTCTGGTTGTCACAATAAATATCAGTTGCATCCATTTTGATATCAAACAATCATGTCAGCAATTTCTGAAGTCATACCGCTTCACTACATGCATAATGTATTCATCCTCTGTTGTACTTACTGTAACACTGGCCTTCTTTCTACTAATACATGAGATCACACCTGATCACAAACTAAAACAACATCCTGAAGTTTTATTTTTGTCTTCATCACTTCCAACCCAATCTGAATCAGTGTAGCCACATAATATAAACCCACTATCAATTGTATATGTGAGGACATAATCCAATGTAACCTTTAGGTACCCCATCACATGTTTTTTTACAACTAAGTGAACATGATTGGGTTCTACCATATATTGACTTAATGTGTTCACAACAAAACATATATTTGGTCTTGTATTTGTTAAGTACATCAGTGAGCCGTTAATCTATCTATATAGTGTGACATCTATCCTTTCCGAAGAGTCATCATTTAGGAGCTTCAGGTTTATCACCATCGGATTTTTCATTACCTTAAAATCTAACATCTCAAATTTATTTAGGATATCGACTGAATATTTTCCATGGTTTAGGAAAATTTCATCTAGAAACTGCCATACTTCAAGTCCTAGAAAATAATGCATCATGCCAATATCTTTCATTTCTAATTTTGTCACAAGATCCTTCTTACATTCACTTATGAGTTTCTCCATTCCTGTTACAAATAGATCATCTACATATAGTAGTAATATCATGATTCCTTCGTCTTCAACCTTAAAGTAAAGGTTGGAATATTCTTTACTTTTGGTAAAACCTAGGCTCATCGGGAAGTCATCAATTCTTTTGTCCCAGGATCTGGGTACTTATTTTCATCCATATAACGCTTTATTTAGTTGAAACACATGTGTTTTCTTATCATGTGTCTCAAAACCTGGAGGTGTTACAATATATACTTCTTCTTCTATGACACAATTTAGAAAGCTTGTATTTACATCCATTTGATGTAATTTCCATTTAATCTTGGAGTCCAAAGCAAGAATGGTTCTGATTGAGGTATATCTAGCTATTGGTGCAAACGTTTCTTCATAATCAATCCCTTCTTTCTGAGAGAAACCTCGTGCAAAAAATCTTGCTTTGAACTTTTCAATACTACTATCGGCTCAATTCTTTGTCTTGAAATCTATTTGGAAGAGACCACTGACTTATCCTTTGGTATTGGCACCACTTCCAAAACATCATTCTTTAACATAGACTGGTATTCTTCAAATGATGACATCCATCCATTCCTTATTCTTTGAGGCTTCTTCAAAACATGTAGGTTCTTCGTCAACAATATTACACATTAATGATATGTA
The DNA here is from genome assembly GCA_001517045.1 of Pseudotsuga menziesii. Classification (NCBI taxonomy): domain Eukaryota; kingdom Viridiplantae; phylum Streptophyta; class Pinopsida; order Pinales; family Pinaceae; genus Pseudotsuga; species Pseudotsuga menziesii. Next base: position 12,152 of record LPNX011087571.1, on the reverse strand, counting down.
GTTGTAATGGAATCTTACTCTCTTGCTTCCTTCTAGTGCACCATATATTTCTTCATCTTGAATTATATCACGAGCCCGAGCTGGCATTTTCCTTATTGAGATTGTTTCATGAGGTGTATCTATAGTTTCATATGGTTCTACCATGTCCTGAAATTCTGGTATAGGATCTTCTTCATCTTTGAATGGTGGTTTACTGATCTCTAATACTCTGGGAGTTTCTATATTTGTGGCATCTTTGCTGACCTCAATTTTACAAAAAAATGGAATATCGATTATGTATGCTTTCTACTGATCACCATATCCAAAAAATATTCACTTCTTTCTTGAGGGGTACAACTTTGATCTTTTCTCTTTGGGAACATGTAGGTACACATGACAACCAAATATCTTGAGGTGACTGAATTCAGTCTTCTCACCAGTAAACATTTCTTCTTGATTCTTGTTTCCAAGCGCACTATGGGATAATTTGTTCTAAACATAGATTGCAATCTTTGCTACTTCAGCCCATAAATACATGGGTAGATATTGATCATGAATCATGGCTTTGAATGCTTCCATGATTGATCTATTCTTCCTTCTTTCTACTCCATTTTTCTAAGGATTATAGGGTGTAGTAATCTCCCTCTTAATCCCATCTTCTTTGCAAAAGTCATTGAATTTGGTTGAAGTAAATTCTCCTCCATTATTTGATCTTAATATCTTAATCTTGTTTTTAGAAAGATCTCTACAAGACCTTGGAACTCTTTGAACTTTTCAAATACTTCATCTTTCTTTTTCAAGAAATATATCCAAGTTTTACATGATTAATCATCAATAAAAGACACATAATAAACACACCTTCTTAAGGAAGTAGTTGACATTGGTACACACACATATGAGTGGACAATCTATAGGATCCATTTTGCATTACTATTACTTCTTGGAAATTGACTCTTGGTGTTATTCCCTTGATAACACCCTTTTCATAGCCCTTCATTGTTTATTTGGATTTATGGTAGACTTGTTACTACCTTGATTACAATTGGTAATGCTTTGTAGTTTATATGAGAAAGTATTATATGCCATAGTTCACATGGATAGATGGTGCAAGCTGTGAAACTTGATTTTGTATGCCCTTTTAGTTTGTAGAGCCCTCCTTCTTGAATACCTATTACAACTGCATCATCTATAGTTTTTCCTTTTGACCACATAATAAATTTACCATCTACAAAGGAAACTATGAATCCTTTCTTGTCTAGAGATGATATAGAAATAAGATTCTTCTTTAGACCAAGAACATATAAGACTTATTTCATTTTCATGGACTTACCATATTTCAGCTTGTAGAAATATTCTCCCATTCCTTTGATGGGATATTGATAGTCATCTCCAAGCTGAAATTTTTGTGGATAATCTTTCTGAGTGAGGCATGAGAGAGAATATTTGTGGCATGACACATGTTTGGAAGCACCATTGTCTATGAGCCAAGTATCACTTCCATGAGAGATAGATCCTGTGAGGGCTGATACTAAGACATATTCTTCATAAGAGTTTTCATTCTCTCTGATCCTTTCTTCATCTGAATCATTTTCTTCAGTTGCATGGGCATCGAACATTTCGTTCTTCTTCTTGAACTTGTTCTTGTTAAGTGGACAATGTCTGGAGGTATGTCCTAACTTATGACATGTATAGCATTCATAAGATGAGTAATCCTTCTTAAACTTGTTATCTCTTTTGAGTTCTAGTGATCTACTTGTGGGAGATCCTCGATCCTTCCTTTTATTCCTTCCATTCTTTGTATGAAAATCTAGATCGTGATATTCATCTTCATTTAACTTTTGTTATATTTTTGCTAACCTTTCTTATTCTTGTACACATTCCTCCCATAGCTTGTTGAGTTTGGTTAGCTTTCTTCAAGCACATATTCCTTTGATAAAGGAATCTCATTATTTAATATGAGATACTCTTGAAAAGAATGATGGCGTGGTTTCTTCCTTTTGCATCTTCACACCCTTTAGTTGGTTTCTCAAGGTCATTCTCGTGTTGATGTTTTTCCCTTCAAATGTATTGGTCAGTGCATCAAACACTTCATTTGGAGTATTCTTTGGGGACACTTGGGAGATCAATTGATCCTTAATAGAGTTATTTATGATCCTCTTCAATTTGATTGTATATTTCTTTTTTTGGGTCTCTCCTCTTATTCATTTGGTTCCTTGAGCCCTTCTTTGATGTATCCATCTAGGTCATGCTCTTCAAGGATGAGCATAATTATATGCTTCCATGCTATGAAATTATATGCTCCCTCAACCTTTTCATTTAGATTGGTACTGTTTGTCATCCTTTAAATAATGATAACTTCAAATGGAAATATAGGAGATAGTTCTTACTTGTTTGAAGAATTTTTCTGGAACTAGCTTCAGAATGACCTAGGGTTTGACTAGGAAACCCTAATTTTTTAGTTGAGATCACCTCTGGATCTGAGAGGAGGAAAATATGTGCCTCCCTAAGGTGATATAGATTGTATCTTTGTTTTCCAGAATCTGGGGTGGAGCCTTAACAAATCTTATGCCCTAGTTTCTCCCGGTAGAAGTGATAGGTCAAAAAGTGAAAATTCTTAGAATGAAAAAATGGTTCAAAAGGAAGATGATCCCTCCTAGGGAGAGTCTAATGGTACTTATTTTTCAACTGATATATGAATGGAGGTATTTGGAATAGTGAACCCTATATTGTTGAATTATCAGAGTTGTTGCACACTGTCTTCTTTCAGGTTGGATTTGATACCATGTTAAGTTTTTCTAATGAAATAGAACAAAGGACCAGTGAAAGAATAACAATAAAAACAAAACAAAAGAGAACACAAAGATTTATCTTGGGAAACTCTCGTAGGGAAAAAAACAACAAAACTTCCTCTGTATAGAATTCACCTACGTGTAGTGTAAGAGCCAAACAACAATACTAGACTTATTCCTCTACTCCATATGGATTGTTTCTTCTCACTCTAGCACAACTTCTTGAGTTCTATGTGTGTCCAAATGAGTGAGGCACCTCCCCTATTTATACTAAACAATGGAGAATCCTAATAACCCAACATGGCTGACTTCTCATCCCAAACAGGCTCGACATTACTTGGGAGACTCAAAAATACATTTTAATAATACTTTTGTGGGTACCATTGACCCGACTTAGAATGGAGGTTATACCTCAATAATTTACATGACCAATTACATCAATTCCATCCCTAATTAGAGGAACAACATCTCCGGAAGGGGTAGTAAAAATAATAGTACAAAATAGAATATCTTCTGCAGTTACATTTCTTTAACAGAAAGAGATCTAGAGTTGGAGAAATACTACCTTGTCGAACCCCGTAGGGTAGAACCATGGAATTATATAGTGATTGATGCACTATGCCTCTCTGTATATGGCATCAACAACATTTTCTCACTCTAGGAAGAAATCATCAATGGCACTAGCTGAAAATGGAAAATAGGCATGAGCAAGGGTCTAGCACTCTATCAAGCACACCGAGGTGTGTTGACGAATCTAGAGAACAAAAATTCCAATTATTATTCATGATAACCCAATGTGAATCAAACTAGAATTATGGTAAGTGAAAAAATGAACCACAAAAATAAAATGAGGGTGAAGTAAGGTGGATTACTCACCTTATATCTTTAAATGAGTAAGAAAAAAAATTATGGCCACCAATTTTGTTACCGTGAATATTTAAATTAGTGCGGACATAGTTTGTTCCCCTAGCCTGCATGGGGCAGATCTAGAACAAAAATCCACAATGATTCATCCTTATCCTAGATAATTAAACTACTTCAATGTTAATATTTCCTTACCTTGGTGATGGAGGTTGTCATTTCCTTATAGATCCTTTGCAATTGGATGTACCTACAAATATCACTAAGAACAAGACAAAATGGTGAAAGCAACAAGATAATCCAAGTATCTATACTCATATTCAAAGAAAAAAAGTAATACACAACTGATCATCAAGAGTAAGAATCTACAATTGATCATAAAGAGTAAGAATCTACAACCGAAGCCTTGACATTAAATCCTCAATCTTATAATACTTTTCACATCACTCTTACACACACTCTACAAGCTTTACAAGTCTCACTCATAATGACACTCTCTTTCCTCCTACACTAGCTATGATTCCAGCAGCATGAAGATGCTCTCTTGGTGATCTCCCCTTCACTCATGAGAGGAATCTTGTATAAATAGGCCAAGGGAAGCCCAAAGCAGTTGAGATATTTTTTGATGAGGGTAGAGAATGATCCCTAGGAGCTAGGATCTTTAGTTCCACCTAATACAAGTAGTTGGGATCATCCTCCTTTAGGACTTTCATCTAGATGGTTCTCCAAACCTCATTTTTTTATTCTTAAACAATGTTTACGCTCTCTACATATGGAAAAATAGCGTTAGTGATTTTTCCCTTAAGGGAAAAGGTGTCACCGATGCACTATGTCAATAGAAAGAAGGCATAAGGCAGGTATGACTCCCTATATAAAGAGACAATGTTTGTTAGGCAACCTACGATTGGGAAAAAGGATCCTCCAAAATATATCTTCACCGTGTCACTTTAAGGGATTGAGCATTGCTACCAATTTTTGGTGTAACAAGTACCTACTAGAGTCAACTAATGGAGACTATTGGTGGCACTCAGAGTGGGTTCCTAAATTATAAGGATTGATCCCTGTGACTCATAAACTCATGCAAAGAGGAAAAATAAGTGGTAGGTGGCCCCCTAAGTGTGTTCCCCATGCACTAGTGAATTGATGATGACCTCCAAATATAGGAAAATGGTCAAATAGTATAAGTGGGAAAAGGGAGGGTTAAGTAATAATGATAACATCTATGTCTTTTATTATGGATTCTGAGATCCATACGCTATATCTTTTACACATTGTACATACTTCACTTGTTTATGGTGAACAACTCAGTGTCTTCCTAGATGTTTTTTTAGCTATATCAAGTATTATCTGTGTAATACCACTCACCATACTTGATCTCATTCTCTTATGCATATTCTCCATGGTTCCTGGAATCAATACACAAAGCCTCCTTGAATATTTTGAATATCTCTCTTTGTCATCCTTTCATACTTCTACTACAGAGGATTTTTATTAGTTTATGTTGTTGAAGATTATTCCTTTTCTTCCAATGAGTATACTCATGTGATATATTCTGTTTCCTTGGATACTTTGGAATCTATATCAACCTATGGATTCTCTGTATTCTATCTCATTGATCGTAATCCTCCTCCTTTTTCCTACATGGTCATTTGCACACTTCCTCTCAGTGTAAATAAAGTTGGAGATATTATGAATTCAATTGGAAACTTGGATCACCTATTTGGATATGATTTCATCCGCTTTCATTCAAATTCCAAGTCACCATACCATCTTGGAGCTGATTACAACTCTAATTTGATGCTTCAAGAACCTTTAGTCCTGCTTACACATCAATGGATCTCAGTTGATCTACATGGTCCCAATTTATATCATGCAGTTGTTTATGTTCCTCATATAGTTGAGCATATTTATCTTCTTCCCAAGAAGAATATTCCTCCATATATCAACATTTAGTTTGGATCAGTATTTTTGGTTTAACTTTCATGTCCATTTTTAAGGGAGGGTTTTGCTCCCATGATCTTTTCATTGTTTCCTCAATTCACAAAGATGAATAATGTAAAGGGTTACCTTAATTCCCATGTTGCATGGGACATAAATGTTGGCTACAAACATTTAATCTAAATGGGGGTTTTTAGAATTTTAAAAATCCACCTATAGAATTAGGATATACTATTTAGTCATTTTGATTAGACTAGGTAGTTGGCCTCCACTTACACCAATTGGTTAATAATTTCCATAAATACCCCAGGAGCAGCTTATACTAATTCTAGATAATATTTTTCCAACTTTAATGACTTCCCATATTAGTAACTACACCTTCCTACCAATTATTCATTTAGACTGCTTTCCCTTCTTCTCAATGGATAAGGTAAAGCTAGTTAACTAGGAAACTACTATCTTTTATGGCCAACTCATGCTCCATGATTTTCTCTCCAGTTTCCATGATTAGTAATATTTTCCATCACTCACTCATGCTTTATCCAATTCATGTGATCTTGGACTGATTTTCTTTAGTCAATTTTGGAGGTTTTTCATATTCAGTAAGCCTGCCTTATCAGCTAGCTTGAGTTGCTTCTTTGGAAATTTTATTTTCCTTTATAAGGATGTATTATCTATGTAATAATATCCTTCATTGATCATTCTTTAATGATAGCTTCATTCTTCATGAGTGTTCATTATTCTTCTTCTCTCTTTATGCTAATTCTCTCTAATTCTCCATGAGGTTAATTATGTGCCTAGATCCTTAGCTTGTTTAAGTAATTATTGTTGATGTCAAGGATTTAGATCTAAGACAGTAGATGCATGTAGTATTCATAGGTCCTATATGTCAAACGATATAGGGAGAATATGGAGATTATACTTTCACATTAATTATGCATGTTAATTTTCTCCATCGTGGCACAATCATCTCCACAATGGAGAGATCGATGCCACCATGATACACCATAAAGTTTCTATGATTCCTTTCCTTTGGGTTGACCCAAAGGGTAGGTTGTTGATCCTTGAAATTGGATCACTTACAAAACACACTTAGCCTCCTTAAGGTCTGTCCATTGGTACAATAGTTAATTTGTTATAATATAAATGCTTATTGGCTCGGTTTGATGCCCTACCCATTGGTAATAGGAACATCCTATCTCCGCACATGCATAGACTTACTTGTAAATGTATTAAAATTTGTCAAGCTACATGCAGATATCCTAGAGGATACCCAGTTATTTGATACATATAATGAATTAGATCTCCCCATTAGGACTTGCTTAGAATAAATAAATAGATTGTAAACTTAGTGAGGGCATGATTACACAAGCATACTTCATACATAACTTGAATCTCTTCAATTAATAATAATAAGTATTATAGATCATTATTGATACTTATCAAATATTATTTTACTCATTCATTACTTCTCAAATGATACATAGTGACTGATTTCTGTTTTATTGAAGTTAGTATTAATCATTCTCATTGTTAGTTATTAACTCATCTCTTCATATTGTGTGAAGGTATACTCGAGAGGGAAGACCATGTCTCCTAGGTAAATGATGTCTCATATAACCTTAATTAATTAGTTATTTGGGTTACATTATTATGTCCCAAATTGATAATGTTTCTCTATACAAGTTATGTCAACTTTAGCAAGATATTCTCACCACATATGGCTCCCAAACAAATGGTGGTTTTTCTTATGTAAGTCAAGAATTGGGCTATCCAACACATTAATATTCTTTCAATCATAGAATTAACTAATACATGATTATCATTTTGTAATAAGTATGTTATTAGGAACCTAAGGGACTTCTAAGTACTGTTAAGTTGTAATTTGTGACAAGATGTGTTTCCCACTAGGGAGGTCTCAATTATTTTATTAGAATACTACTTTTTCATATAATTACCTTTATATTTGGGTTTTGATATTACATCCCAAGATATTGTATTTTCTTATAACCACTATAGGGGTTCTCTATTATGTCCTAATCTTCTCGTGATTCCCAAGTTATTGGAGGGACAAAACCAAGGCCTACATCATATGATCTATTGTGTGTTGAGGAGGTCCAATGTTTTACCCACTCTAAGGCATTGGATTGGGTGGGGAATAGTTGGCATGTATTTTAGTATAGATCGCCTACATGCACTTACAATATTATTTATCATAATGGTATCTTTATCGTAGATGTATTAGTTAACTATTTATGCATATTAGTAGTCTATCCTTCCATAGATATAATCACACACACACACACACACACACACACACACACACACACACATGCACGCACAGACACACACACACACACACATTTTAATGTAGTTACTATCCTTCAACTTGTTTCCCTTGTACTGCATGTATATTCTATGGCCCAATTCCAGAGCTAGGTAGTTTCAATCTTTCTCCATTTTGTTTCAATTATTTTTATATTTTTTTTCGTTGGAGAATCTGTGGCCCAATGCCATAGTTAGGATTACAATCTCAACAAGAATATTAATAACATCATGTGCTAGAAATTGTTGGCAAATGCAACAATTAGGGTTAAAAACACAATCTAATATAGATGTACTAGATTCTACTACCCAATATAGTAGTTAGGGTAGCCACATAATCTAGTACAAATGTACTAGATCCTACTTCCCAATGTAACAGTTAGGTTAACCATTGAACATAATAGACCTATGATAATGTCCAAATCATAAAAATGTTTTTGTTGTAGTTTACATAAGTATTTATAGGTATATATTACCATTAGCATCACTAACCACATTACAACACAAATCACTATAGATATTTACTTCATGCTTTATCTACAATAATAGATACACATATATGGATATATAGTACTACAATATTTCCTTGATAATGTTTTCAACATAATATACATAGGATCAATTCACATTTCGATATCTATCATACAATCACATTACTAAAGACTTATCACATAACATTCAACTATATAAGCATTGATTCCATATTCAATGGTCCATCAGATGTAAACATATATGCATGCATAAAAAAATCATATCAATAACATAAACATTGATCCAAAATTCAGAACTGAACAAT
>LPNX011087558.1:408453-430558 GCA_001517045.1 Pseudotsuga menziesii | reverse complement strand
ATTTCCTATTTGTGCTTTTATAATCAAATTGTCTGCAAGGTCATAGTATGTTGGTAACCCCCAGACCTAGGTTATTAGGTGAATTATCCATTACAACATTTATGCAAAGCTTGGATCGCTCAAAAAGGGTTTAATGGGCTCAAACTTTAGATGTTTAAAAGTCAGATCGACTAAATTGCATAGCATGATTTCTGAGGAAGGTTTCCCAATCGTTGTCTTCTTAGTATGTTGCAGTAAGATGGACATTCTACATGAGGCCTAGAACCCTCGATGTAATCTCATCCATTTGTAGGTGTGCGACGATAGTGATGTGCAATCATCTCTTTTGCCATATAAACACTTTTTTTCTCAATACAACCATTCTCTAGATATACACATGGATAAATCTTGCAATCATAGATAAATTTGGGTACTTTTTTATGTTCAAAAAGTGGAAGGGAACCATGACTCCGCTTCTTGCACACCTTGTCTCCCTTGGCAAACCGCACATACTTTACTATTTACATCCTTCTTTGTCAAAGAATTGAATTAAATTTGATATGAATTATCAATTATTTAGGATTGATGAATAAGGTAGATGCATAGCATGAAAGTATTTAAAATGTGGATGTGGTTTTAACACTTCCAAATTGCATAGAAAATCAATGAATGTTTACATACAAAATGTAGAAAGACCAACCAACTGCAGGTGTTTTCATTTTCAACATCTTGTCTTGTCTAACTTTAATTTAGTGCACATTTGGATAAAATTTCCTGACCCTAAGTTGATTGTCACTAGCATTAGAATCATTTTGAAGTTTCTATTCATTTGCATCTACCTCAAATATGCTCCAAAAAATCCCTAGATTTAAGCTCTAGAAACTGTGCATAGGAAACAACATTACTTGCAATTTAATAAGTAGCTAACCGAGGTTAGTAATCAACATTTGTTGCAAAAGAAACGTTTCCCAGCATCCCCACCTATGACAACTTTTAACCACCACCTTCTGGCACTGTTAGTAGCGAATCCCATGCCAGATAAACAGTCACCAAGGGTTAGTTCACTCACCAAGGGAATTATATTCTTTTAATGAGTAAGGCATAACTCCTAAGCATGATGCATAGGCCACATAAGCACAAGTAGAGGTAGAGGTAACATAAGCTAGCACATAAGAAATAAAGTTGGGAGTAGAGCTACTTTTTGTTGATCTATGGGGGATCATCTACATAACTAAAATGCTACGCTAGTCTCTAAATAGTGAGAATTGTTAGGATTATTAATCCTCCCTTGTCCAATTTGGTCATATGTCTAAATCAGGAGTCATGTCTAAATAGGGAGTCCATCCACTCTATTTTTAGTCACTAGCCCATTGGGTCTGCGTGGCCTAATTGGGGCACATGTTTCAGTTACTAAAGTGTGAGGAACACTAATTGAGGCCTACAACCACGGATTGCAATTGCATGCATCAATTTAGGAGCCTCCTAGACCAATCCCTACAATTTAGGAGCCACTGGGAGTGTCGATACCAACCAAGGTCAGTTGAGTCGAGTTCGTGACTAGTCAAGCTAAGTTAGGAGTCAGTTACATTCAGTTCTAGTCCTCTACATTCATTTAGCGCTAGGTTTGCATGGCTGCATGCAGGAGAGGCGCATTTCTCACCTACCTCAGTCAGTTAGCCTCAATCAACACTGAATTAGACACTTGATTTGTGTTTTAGAACTCCGATGAACTCCGGTGATGATTTAGACAAGGTCAGTTAACCATTGAGTCATCCGATAATGATTTAGATAAGGTCTTAGTTACCCACAGTCAAGTAGAGTCTAATCAAATCAAATTTCCTCATGTGGATTCGAATTGCTTGTGGCTATTTAGCCATTGTACTTCATTGTAATTATTATCTAATTACATTTTTTATTAATGAAAGCATTCACAGTTGCAGCCATTTTTGCACTATTTCATTCTTCAATTACTGAGTAAATTGTGTGATCTATCTTGTGAGTTGTGTGTTTGTCCACAGATCTATGTGCTCAATTTAATAAGAATGCACGATACTGGACTTTTAATCATTAGTAGTGCAATAGTTTGAGTAGAGCTTATTTTCTGTGGGGTATTTTACCTTGTAGCACAACCAATTTAACCACCACCAACAGCAGGGATAAAGGTGATTTCATTGGTTTACTCTAGTCACACAAATTTCCATTAGGAACTACTCTAAGTAGAGCCAACTTGGTAATCGTTAGAGTCCAAATCTGATCTAACTGAAACTTGTTTGATAATGAAAGTCAACGAAATAACTAGAGCCAGTTTGGTAATCACCATCAACGCCATAGCCATAGCATAAATTTATTTTTTATGTGCATATAGTATACACATGAAATGCAATATGTATGCATAAATTACTTCAATGCAAAACAAAGTTTGACAATATATTAACTATGATATTTATGAAATTTACAAACAGGGAAATATGTTACCTTGACCTTTATATCAATAACATAAGCAAAATTAAAGAATGGCAAAAGAAGTTGCTTCGAAAGCTGACAAGATACAAGAAGCGAGATGTTGTTCCTCGAAAAAGACACTATTCCAATTTGAAGAATCTCAACTCAAAGTATAGAGGCCTTTTTTGAATAATCTCGGCTCATAAAATGGAGGCAAAAGGTGATCTTTGCATAAATCAAAGAAGGCCTGAGAAGGCCGAAGAAGGCAGTGCCAAAAGAGGTAGTGCAGTGAATCGATGACTCTGTGATTGTGAAGTATTTGCTAGATTCCCAAGAAATTTATTTCATTTTCCAAGGTTCGTAATAGTTTCAAATAATGACCCAAACATATACAAACTATAGATATTGTATATTATATATGCAAACTTTGGTTATGTTCTTGTATAAATGCATTACATTACATCAAATGCTTAAACTAGTTTCTGACATAAATAAATGATGAGAAAGCAGGATGATGAGAAGGTGGTAATGAGATAAACACCAGTAATGAGAAAGCGGAAGTTTCATTCAATGTGATACAAAATAAATACTAGCTTTAATCATGCACTCGCTTGCATAAACCTAGAACCATTGAGCCAACATAAACCAAAATAAATGAATATTTTCAGTTGGAAAAATAAAACTATATCATTTACTTTAGGTAGAATAAAAATGTATTAACAGTCAAACATGAAGCAATTGAAGTAAACATGAATAAAAATGTTGGTTTTTGTGGCCTCTATTGGACTCCCTGTACTTTTTGTATACAGGGATTCTATGGTCATCATAAACTGGGAAAATTCTGTGGGTAGACTCATTGTACTGGATTTGGAACATTGGTGTACATGTATTTTCGATGCCAAGGCCTCCTTTCTCTCGCTAAGATTTCAACATGTCTATAGGGAGCACAATATGAGTGTTGATGGTTTATCAAAGGAAGCACTATCTCTTGAGACAGGTCTGCTCTCCTTCACTGAATTTTTGGAAGAAGAGGCTATTGGGGGTGGATCCTTACATCTCTTTTGAAGATCTCTAAGAGCTCCTCGTCATCTTTGAGTGGAATACACATCTTTTTGAAAAGATTTGAGTTTTGGTTAAGCATTTTCTTTCTTGGCTCCATTGTTGAGCAGTTTCATGGCTATTTGATTGTTTGGACTCCTTTGGGGGGAAGTTATTTTTCATCTTCCCCATAGTTCTTCCTTGGACATGTCATCAGCACTCATTATGTGCTCCCTCTGGACTATGTTGACTAGTCTCGGGTAAGATTTCTGACACTTTTGGGCTTTTGGGGTACCAATATCTTTCATTTGTGCTTTGGTTGCAGATTACCTTTATTGGCCGAGTGACCGTGCTTTTGTGTACATTTGTGGAACTCCATTTTTGTAGTATTTGGCAAACGATGATACGTTGTATCATGGATATGTAATTGTTACCTTTGATTCTATGGAATAAAGGAACTACACTTTTTTCTTTAAAAAAAATGAAGCAATTGAAAGTCAACAATGATGCCTTTGAAGGGACGCATAAGACAAAAATGTAGACAAATCTACTTGGGGGTAGTGTATAAATTTTCTAACTAGTTTTTCCTGCCTAGTTTTTTAAAAGCTACTTTATTAGGAGAGAGACCAGGGTTGTGAGTTTAACACACAATATGGCAATGATTTAGGACTGAAATTTAATATTAGATTTGGAAAAGAAAGAATGATTTAGAAAGAAAAACAAAAACATCAATTGTGATATAATGTGGTGAATGTTTGTTTCTTTTGGTTAACTAATGTGATATTTTTTTTTGTCAATAAAATATATTTTAGGGTTTTTCTATAGTTTATTTCTATATTTATTTATTTATTTTAAAGCTAGTATTCTAGTTTTTAATTGATAACCTTAAGCAAAAAGTACCTTAACATTACCACCAATCACCCTTCACCCTTTATTCTATGTTTTATGGGCTCTTTATATATGTTAATTTCATTATGCACATGTAACTTTATTTGGATTCAGGAATTTTCCCCATAATTCTTCATATAATCTAATTTAATAAGTAATTTATTAAAAAATAATATTAGCATAAATGAAATAAATTTGACAGATTTTAAATATAAGAACAAATAGAAGATGTTGATTAAACCGTTCACCAATCTCCGAATAGCACCCCTTCCATGGTTCAACCACATGGCCTAGCTTCTACCAAATAACTATGTCATAACCGTGTATGTAAGGGGCTTTACACAAATTTTGTTGAAGCATTAAACCAACCATGAAATCAAAACATCAAGCAGTTGTATCAAATGTTGGAGGGTGCTACAGCATTGTGGCTTCTAAGTTATAACAGATAATAAGCAACTTGATTCATACATAATGTCAGAGAGAAATAATGAAGCTGGTCCATGCAGACAATTAATAGCTACAAAGAAGGAAATCTGTGGTGGAGACCGAGGTATTCCTTGGATCCATGGATTAAAGCAGAAAGGATTACAAATGAACTCTACCTATCATTTAGAAGGGCAAACAGGAGGATGTAACTGTAGTATTGATAACATTACATAACATTTTTAATTGAACCCTCCAATGATGTAGAGTTGTGCTGATAATAGTAAAATTTAGACTAGAAATTCTAAATTTCTAAATTGATCACTGGTATCATTTTCATCAGCACCTTTATCATATTTTTCAGCTTTGTTGAAGCTGTGGTGCTATGCCTCTACAGATCCAGCCTCTGTAGATATTTCCTTCTTGGAACAGTTATCAGAAACTTGTGATTGACCAATCTCAGCAGATTGATCAGAAATAAAACGATGAAACATGCCTCCATTCTCAATATTTTCTGCACTTTCCTCTGTAGATATTTCCTTCTTGGAACAGTTATCAGATACTTGTGATTGACCAATCTCAGCAGATTGATCAGAAATAAAACGATGAAACATGCCTCCATTCTCAATATTTTCTGCACTTTCTTCTTTCAGCAAGCTTTCAAGAAAGCCATTCAGTATTCCGACTGCTTCCTTATCTGTCAATGCCAAGCCAGGAAACCACGATCAGACCAAAACCCCAGGAATTCATGTAATTGAAAGCAAGTTCAGTTTTACGTACCCAATCGGGGGACCATGTGACCTTGGGGATGGGCGATGAGCAAAGGATTCTCAAAGGCCTGCATGAGTTCTTCGCCTGGTAGCTTCAACCAATCCTTGGCACCTATCAGGTGTACAGTAGGGCACTTGATGGGAGTAGAATACAAGATTTCACACATTTCTGGGTCTCTGAACTTGCTTCCTGAAATAAATATGATAAATCTGACAGGTGGATGGTTTTTCAGCATAATTCCCTGCATATTTTGGAAGTAGAGAATCAAAATCGCTTTAAAGCTATTGCAAGCAGTATAGATTTTTTACACTGAGAGCAATTGGCATCAAACATTGACTTACCTTCTTTTGATAACTGACAAGAGCTGCCGAGAGAGTGGCTCCCTGCCAATGATAAAAACGGAAACGTTAAGGAATCGTTTTCACAATGATGGGTTTTAAGTAAAATGAGCCTTCCAACTTCTTAGAATGTTTGTTTTTTTATATAATAATTGCATTGAGAGTAGTCAAGTGTTTTACAATTCAATATAGGGAGGTGTTCTTAAGCAATAGTAAATCTTAAGAGGAATTGTTTAGGGTATAAACTTTTATAACAGATCAAAGAAAAAAGTTTACACTTTTAAAAATTTGATGCTTTTACAGATTTATTATCCCTAGTTCTCTTTCATCGCTTCAGTATTGGATCATCAGTATTGGATCATCGACCAAATGCTTATTATAAAGATGGATAAACAAACAACAAACACAAAGAGAAATCCAAGTTTAAGATAGATTTATACTAGTCAGACAACAATTAACCACATCAACAGATTTATTATCAGTAGTTCCCTTCTTCGCTTCAGTATTGGATCATTGAACCAAGTGCTTATTATAGAGATGGATAAACAAACAACAAACACAAAGAAAAATCCAAATTTAAGATAGATTTATACTAATCATACAACAATTAAACTGGAACTTTTAATTAAGACTGATCATATTCCAAGTATAATAGACAGTGAAATAACGCTAAACTCATCTGGATTTGAAATATATGCCTGTGGTTTTCATCAAATTACCTGAGAAAATCCAAGCAGCCCATCAAAGGGGCCATTCTTTTCCATGTAATCAACAATGAAGGAAAATGCTTTGTCTAGGTTAGTATACTCTGTAAAGTCCTGCATATATACCCACAGAGGATGATCAAATCAACACACCCATATTTTATCAGTATTTACAGTAACACTGGTATATATTTAGTTATATTGCGTTAAACGAACCTTCTCGAATTGAAACCACTCAAAGTAGGGAGGAGGAAATATCGCCTCGATCTCAGATTTCCCTTGGGCAGGGTAGGGTCCGTCCAGGAAACACTGCAAACATAAACATATATTGACTCGTTACAGAATTCTGTACAAGAAAACTTTTGTATTCTCTGATTCTCGGCTGAACTACCTGTAAGAGTCGGAATTAGTGCGTACCATATCAAGCTTTTCTGTGATTGAAGAGTCCCATCTGTTGATTTGTTTCTGCAGAAAACTCCCACTTGTTCTGAAACCATGAAGACACAGCACTTTCAACTTTTTCACCATCTTGGTATGCGCCTGCTTCTCTCCTGTTGCCCTCGTCGCCTTCTTTTCTTTTGAGCAACCACTGTGATACATTCATATAGAAATGGATTTAACAGGGAGAAGAGAAGAGTAGAGGACGAAGAGTTGTTGTCTTGTGGAGATTGACTCTTCGGTGGATAACTGTGTTAGGTGGCCATAGTGAGTAGGTTAGGATCCAGTACTATTCACAACCACTAAATTTTTAATGTTATTAAATTAGTGAGTAAGTTAGGATCCAATCGTTGGGAGGAATGCCAAATTTTCTTATGTCACATGTTATATAACTTATAACTTATATGTAAAAAGAGGATTCTTTGGGTTTCTTTGATTCTTCTTAAATAGCAAAACTTAGTGGTTTTTCTCTGAAAAAGGTTAGGGAAGAGGTTTTGTTAATTTGGCCAGAAACTAAATATAATTTTAATCTTTGAAAAAAACAATATTAATTTTTTTATTTATTTTTTTTCTTTGTTGAATTTTGATTGGCATATAAGCCTTGAAATACTATTTTTATCATAAAATAAAATAGGAAAATAAAATAAAATTTACATACAATATGAAAATTTTGAGAAGTTCATAAAACATTTATGTTAACAGTGTTATACCATGGTCACTACGGATTTTTCTGCAGGCTTTAGACAAGGATGCCGGTTATCACCCTTGATTTTCGTGCTAATTATTGAGGGTTTAAACATGATGATATTTAGAACGAAGTTTGAAGGGCATAAAGTTTGGGTTTTGTGCGGCGGATTTTAGTTACTCACCTTTTGTTTGTGGATGATGCAATGTTCTTTGGGCTTGGCTCTTTCCAGGAGTGGGATTGCTTCAATAGATTACTTCAATTATTTTGCAGGGTTTCAAGTATGTCAATAAATTATTCCAATTCTAATTTTCTCGAAAATGCTATGAATGGTGGGGAGATAAATCCTATAAGAAAAGTGATGCACTTTTAAGTTACATCCTTATCCGCTAATATGAAATATTTGGGATTTTATATTAAACCAAATGGTTACAAAATTAGCGGTTGGAATTGGTTGTTGAAGAGATTTGATAAACACATAAATAGTTGGTGTTGGAGGTGGATTTCACTAAGTGGAAGGCTGGTATTGGAAAAATGGGTCTTGGAAAATCTATTAGTTTGGTAAATTACAGTCAGCTCTTGGACATTGAAGACACTTTAAAGTGGTCTTATAATAGTCAAGATGGAACTATTACAACAAAGCTTGCTTATCAGGCTCAGTTTGATGGGTATATGGTTGATGAGAGGTGGTGGTTTCGTATCTACTGGCAAATAAATGGTTTGCTTAAAATTATCATTTTTATATGGTTGGCTTTGGAAGATTGTATCCTCACTTGGGATAACATTATTAAAAGAGCCATGTTTGGCTCGAATATATGTGTTTTATGTTGAAAGGGTGAAGAATCAGTTTACCATATGTTTGTCTCGTGCCAATTTTCAAAATTAGTGTGGTTTTTTATCTCGTGTATATGTAGTCTTTGAGTGATATGGAGAGGGGCTTCCTTAGCTAACTGCTTCTCAAACTGGAAGAAGCTAGCCCGAGAATGGTTGGAGCTTCCTTGTTTGGCATATGTTGGGAGCTTTGGAAGTTTAGGAACAAGAATATTTTTTAAGGTTATTCTCTAAATAGTTTTCAAGTTTTCTCAATCAGTCAAAAAGACAGTGCGACTTTTAAAGAAGTTTTAGGTGCTTTTGCTTCTCCTTTGTGAACCCCCTTACTAATTCGCACTGCTCCAACTCAAAATTTTGACAAGTTTAGAGGTTTCTTTGATGGCTCCTCTCAAGATAGCCTTTCTTTTTGTGGTGTTGGTGCAATCCTTTACATGGGGCGCTCGAGAGTTCATAAGTTGTGGATGACTTGTGACTCGAGGTCAAACTTGAAACGTGAACTCTTGGTTTTATGGATGGTTCATTTTTTTGTAAAAAGTCTTAATCTCGATGGATTGCGTATTTTTGGGGGTGCTCGTGTGGTTTTTGATTGGGCTACCAATCGATGTAATATCAATATCATTCATCTTTCAGCTTGGATGGCCAGTATTAGAGCATTGATTAACAATTTGTGGACATCTCTTTTTCCCATATTTTCCAGGAATTCATCAAGGAGGAAGATTCCCTATCTAAAATAGCTCTCTTGGCAAAAGAGGGGTGCATTTTTAGCAAGTTTTGGGTGGATGGGAAGCTTGTTTCTTGGGACCGTTTGGTGTTTTTTCACCTCTGGTTCCCTGGTCTTAATCAGTTTTTCTTTTTCTCCTGTTTGGATCCTCTTCCTTTTGGCTCCAACTTGGTGTGCCTTGTTTATGTTCTACCATGGGCTTCTCTTATGTTCATGCTGTCCATTTTTGTTTGTCTATAGAAAGGGGTCTCTCCCTAGTTTATACCTCGATGTATTTTCATATGTTGTTTCAATTAATAATATAACTTTTTTCTTTGTGAAAAAAGGGAAGAAAAATGTAGATTATACCACTTAAATCCATATGTTTATATTAAAATAGTATCATTAATATTCTTAATCTTCTCTTATACAATCTTTAAAATAATTTTCAAAAGAAAAATATGCATTTTTTATATTTTATGTTTTTTTAGTGTGAAAAATTCTCACATTTTCCTCTTTTTCTTTTTAGTTTTTAATATAGTTTTTAAAAATAACTTTTAAACATTTATGTTATCCAATTAGAGTTTGTTAATAAATGGAACAACTTTATTTGTCCCCTTTCTCAAACGGGGATATTATTGGATGATAGGTAGGATTAGGCTTATTTGGAATCGGAATGTGAAGGACCGGGAGGTTTCTGCAAAATTGCCTATTACATTATAGGGGATTCCAGTAATATGGTCCCACTTAGTTGGTGGAATAAGTATCTATGGAGAAAGTGTTCTCCTTTAAAGGTGAAATGTTTTGATTGGTTGGCCTTGAAAGATAGGATATTAGTATGGGAAAATCTTAAGACATGCAGGGTTGCTGGTCCAAGTCTTTGTATTCTGTGCAGAGCTAAGGAGTAATGGACTGTTCATCTCCTTTTATATTGTTTTTTCATTAAGGTTGTTTGGGAGGAGGTGTTTTATAATATGAATCTCTCCTTTTGATGGTCGGGATGCAGTCTTGATGATTTCATTTATTAATAAATGGTATAAACATAAAAGGGAGTACAAAGACCTTCTCTTCTTCATGATGTGTGGCAGACATGGAAAATGTGCAATAAGTGTTTATTTAAGGTTCAAACTCCTGCAATGGGTAGTATTGTTTACAGAATTATTGTAGAAGTTTTGGAATGGAATAAAGAAGGTACTTTAAAGCTTACTAAGATTGTTTTAAGATTTTTATTTTCTTGAGGTAATATTATTGGTCATTTTGATGGTGCTAAAAAAAAATGGATGGTGTAGCAGTAGTATGGTGTTTATGTTAAAATAGGGGCATTATATAAACCTCAAAACGGGGATTGATAAATGAATAAACATTGCAACTGAACTTATTTCTTTGTGGGTTTTGCTTTGGTTTTCTAATATAAGATGTTTTCTGCAATTGGAGGTTTATGGAGACGCAAACGTTATTATAAATTGGGCTAATGATAAAAATGATTTGCATCTTTTGGGTTTATGTGGTTCCATATTGCAAAGAATCAGGAAACTATTTTAATATTTTCATGTTTTATCATTCAAGCATATCTATAGGATATTCAAGAAAGATGCACATGCATTATAAAAAAGAAGCAATAGGCAATATGACAAGATCCATTTTGTATTTTGAATATATGGATAGTATATTTATAGATGAGGGGTACTACTCCTTCTAATTGCTATGTGTAATCCTTTTGGGTTGATAAGTTTTTCTATGTAAGAAAGCTTTGAATAGTTTTTTGCATGAAGCTGTCACTAGGAGAGACTTTATGTAACTTTGATTCTTTTTTTAATAACAAGTTACATGTTTTTTTTGGATTGAAAAAAACACATAGTTATAGTTTAATACTTTTTAAATTAATTTTTCAATATCTTTTCCTTTAAAAAAATAGCTTGAGTTTTAGATTATGTATCATTATTTATAAAATAAGATAAGTTGTTTTATTAATATTTGCAATTATGATTTAATCGATTTTTATTATTTATAATTTTAATTTTAATTTTTATGTGAAAAATTGTATTACTGTATTGTTGAATTTGGGATTTTAAAAATAATTTAATATTTTAAAAATGATTCATATATTTATAATATTAAATATTGATGTCAAATAATACAAATAATTCAACAAACTCACATTCATCATTATATATATATATACTTTTTATTTGTTTACTTACTTAGTATTAATTTTTTTAGAAATTTGTAATTTCACAATTTTTAAGATTTTTTGTTATTAATATTTTATATGCAATTTCACAATTTTCAAGATTTTTAAATATTAACTTTGTATTGATAAAATAATTTTTTACTTATTTATAAAAGTTCACATAAATATTATTGTTTTTTAAATTAACTTGAAATAATTTATTTTTTTATTTAATTAAAAGAGATTGACAAAGTTACATGTACCTAAAAAATAATATTCCAAATCATTCCTATATTAAATATTAACTTAAGTTTATCTTTATTTAGTATTTATTTATAGGAAAAATTATAACTTAGATTTAGTTTAAAAAGTTGTGTAAGATAAAGTGTTGTCCTCTCCACTCAAATTCTATTTTCTCAATAATTAATTAAACTTAAAATAAATATATTATTAATATATTTACATTAAAATAAAATAAAATATATTAAACAACTTAATAAGAAAATAATTATAAATTTAATACCTTCTCTTATTTTAATATAAAAAACTAAAAAAACTAATAATAAAACCCTAATAAATACTAATTAAAAATCATCCACGAATATACATACATAACTTATATATTTTAAATAATAAAAACGTGCATTTTAATTTTTTTTTAATCCCTAAATGCTTAGCATATCCCCTATAAATCAAGCATCAAGCAAATCTATATTAATATAACTAAGTTTATAAACTTGTGTCATATTCTCATTAATACTTTGTCATTTAAATGATGATGGCTTCTCATGTAAATGCTTTTAAATATACACCACAAAGTCATAACTCGTACTCTTACTATCAACTCAAACATTAACGTCTATCATTTAAACAATTAAAACCTAACTACCATATATTGATTTCTCTCCATGTTCTCATAGAGTAGTTGAACACATTGAGAGATTTAAGTTCTCTTATATAAGAGAGATCAACCAAATGAACTTTCCAATGAGTTCAATACAATAAATAACATGCCAACCCAGTGCCATGCAAGGAATAATGAATCACTACATGGGGAATTAGTTTGTCATGCAAACTATAGCAAATTTCCTTCTTAGATATTTGTTGTGCACCTTAGTTTCTTCAATCTTGCATAATCAATGTGCAATGCCTTTCTTCTTTGACATTCAATAATGCTCAATTGTCTTCAGAGTGAGCTCGCTTCTTAACTAGATGTAGGATCACTTAGTTAACAAGCTAACGTAAGTGTCATCATTCAATAGGTGTAACTCAAGTGTTGTCTTTTAACTTAAATGTCGTCTTTTAGTTTAACGAAAATGTCATCATGCAAACCACTTTAGTTAACTTATTCTTTTTATTAACACTTTATTTAACTTATCCTTAACTAAAATCATGTTGATTGATTTTACTAAAGTGATCACTGAGTTATCCTTTAATTAACTTGTGTACATTAATAATTAACTGATGCTTTAACTGAAGCATAAATTGATATTTAACTGAGGCATACATTGTTATTCAACTTAAACTTTATAACTGAAGCTTTAACAAATCGAGTTGACTTTAATTAGTTGAAGTTTTCTCATGAGCAATTTCAAATTCTCTTGTTCTCTACGCATTATCTTTATCTCTTATATTTTTTCTGCATGGTCAATATGTGCTAGCTTTTATTATCTATCATATATGATTATACTAAGAATATTTATCAGATGATGTGATCATATTATATTACTCGAGACCAAATGATGATATGCTAAAGTAATTCACTCAAGAGGTGGTCAATCTCTAAAGGAGATTTAATAGGTGACCATGGTTAGTAATACATCACACAACATTAATGCTTCAACATGTAAATCATTTACCTCTATAACTAGAGGTCCACCTCACCTCATGGCTACCTACTATAACTGGAGGTCCACATCATAATCTGATTACCTCTATAACTGGAGGTCCACCCCATGGGTACCTACTATAACTAGAGGTCCACATGAGAATCTGACTTGACACACAACTCTAGAGCCTTGTCCAACAAGACTTTACAACATCATCACTTTGATAAATCAAAGCATTCACCTCTATACAAGAGGAATAAGATTTATACATAAGGCTTAGTCATTCTTGAGTCCAACTCAAAAATCTACTCCAAGTACCTGAGTCCAACTCAAGATTCCTCTACACGGGAGGACCTAATCTTGGTTGCACAAGATTGGCTTGGATAATGACTCACGATGATGTATCTTTAACAGATTCTAAACCCAAGTTCAAGAAAGACATGGAAAATTTATTTGTGTGACATATCAACCATTGACATGCGGGAATTAACAAGTGACTTGTGGTGACTTAACCTTCACAATTGCCAACTGCCTTTTGGGTTGACATTTTGATATTTAAAGTTTAATCTTAATATCTTGAAATAAAAAATTATAATCAAAATATACAGTTTAAGTTAACAAGTTTATATTTTTATAACTTTTAATAGTCAAACTGCTATACATATTGATATGTATTTTAGAATTTTTTTATATAAATTAGACACTTTGATATTTAAAAGTTTATTTTTAACATCTTGAAATTAGAAAATTATAATCGAGATATATAATTTAAGTTCACAATTTTATATTTTTTAAATTTTAATAGTTATATAATTTTTTATATAAATGATTTTGAAACTTTTATAAATTTTAATAGTTATATAATTTTTTATATAAAAGATTTTGAAACTTTGATATTGAAAAGTTTAATTTTAACATTTTGAAATTAAAAAATTGTAATTGAAATATATAATTTAAGTTCACAATTTTATGTTTTTATAAATTATAATAGTCAAATTGCTATACGTATTCTTATATATATTTTAAAATTTGTTATATAAATTATTTAGACGCTTTGGTATTTATAAATTTCTTATATATTTAAAAAAAATGTTATATAAATTATTTTAACACTTTGGTATTCATAAATTTAATTTTAACATTTTGAAATTAAAAAATTATAATCCAGATCTAATTTAAATTCATAATTTTATATTAAAATTTAATATATATTTTAATAGTCAAATTGTTATGTCATATATATAACATTTTATATTTAAAATTTTGATTTTAACATCTTGAATTAGAAAATTATAGTTAATTAAGATATATAATTTAAGTTTAAATTTTATATTTTAATAAATTTTGATAGCCTTATTGATATATATATACATATTATTTTAACATTTTGATATTTAAAAATTCATTAAAAAATTATAATTGAGATACATAATTTAAGTTTACAAATAGTCAAATTGCTTTTCCTATTCATATATATTTTATAATTTTTATATAATTTATTTTGACATTTTGATTTTTAAAAGTTTAATTTAACATCTTAAAATTAAAAATTATAATTAAGATATAATATAAGTTCACAATATTATATTTTATAAATTTTAATAGTTAAATTGTTTTGTGTGGAGACTCCTTAGTGATAGAAGTGGGCTAAGAAATTATGCATAAGTCAGGTAATTTTCTTATTTAGTGGTGTTCAAGGATTGAGGTTCTAGTGGCTTTCTTATTTGATTTGAGCATTGAACACATTTTTCAAAATCATCAGATGAATCTTCTGAAACAACCGAGTTGGCTAACTTACATAAGCTTGTTCAAAAGTTGTCGAGTGAGGTTGTAAGTTTAAAGAAGTCCAGTGGAGAGGCATTCATTCTTAAGAAGCAACCTTACCAGCCTCCTCGACGAAATATCCACTCAACACAGAATTAATAAGTTTATCTGGAGGGATTCGCCTTCGATAACTACTGTCGAATACATCAAGCTTATCATTCTGAGAAGACATGCCCGGAATTCATTAACTCATTCAAGGCATTCAAGAAATAAATTCTCATTCAAGAATTTGAACCCCAAGGTTTATAAAATCATTGATATAGTGGTAGTATATATACCACCAGCTTATGGGTGTGCTCTTAAGAAGAGACTGGTCGACCCAACTTCAAGTTATTTTGCAACCGACTGGTCCAGTCTATGGGTCCCTGTACTTGGGAAGACCAACATGGTGAAGATCGATCGAGAGAAGTACATGAAGCATACTGTGACAGAGATTGATGGACCCAATGAACCAATAATTTTTAATCAATCTAAAGAAGGCTTGCTTATTTAGTGGTGTTCAAAGGACTGAGGTTCAAGTGGCTTCTTTATTTGATTTGAGCATTGAACACATTTTTAGAGAATTGAATTTTGTTTTTTATTCTCTCGCTAAAGAGGAAGGTTACTTTCTATGGGAGGAATTTGTTGAAGGTACTATGGAGCATAGTGGCTCTGTGTTATTTTGGGCTTGATATGGTTGATGCTGATGTTAACCATGAATCTTGTTTTAGTATTTTTGTATTGTGGATAACACTTTTTTGGATATGGTCCTTATGGTTTTGCATTTGGTTGTTATGTTATTATGAATGTTGGGTGACAGTGTGATATTTCAGTGTCTTCAGACATTATAGAACATATATGTATGTGGATACACTTTTTGACTTTATAAATAACAAAAATACAGTTTTTTACAAAAAAATATATAGAGAGAAAGGAGGATATCTAAGTACACCAAATTTTAAATATATTATTATTATTACTTTTTTAAAACTTTGTATTTAAGATCATTTTTTATAAATTACTGAATTAGATCAAAATCCATCCTAACTTAGAATAAATAAATTATTCCTTAATTATTATTCTAAATACACTTTGTCATTTTAACAACTCATCATAACTACACAATTTTAAAATTAATTTGGTTACAAATAATTTAACCATATCAAGAATTACTTTTACTTTTTATGGTATTCCTTTTTATGAGATAAACTATAAAAGTAATATCAATTGCATGAATAACCTATGGTATTTCGCAAGCATAACTCGATGGCAGATGGTCTCTCTAAACAGGCCTTGAACTTCGATATGGGTATTGGCATTTATTCTGAAACTCTGGATGGTTCTGTCATCAATCAAGGCCATTATGTCCTTTTTTAGTTTTGCTGAATCTTTGTAATTCAGTTTTTGATTTCAGCAGTGGATTGATCTTATTTCCTGTTATGCTTGAGACCTCTCTGCCAGCAAGTCTTGCTCCGGATTGTATGTTTGACGGTCACCTTCGATTTCTTCTCAGTTTATTCTGACCTGATATCTTAGGGATGATGAGAAGAGTCTGCGATGATCAGACTTTGTTCTATGTTTTGAAAGGGCAGTTGTCAGACTTGTTTTATTTTTCCTATGTGTTGTACTGTCTTGAACGGTAATCTTAGTCACATAGATGGATTAAGTAAATGATGTCTTTTGATTCACTTTGAATAACAAAGGCTGGTATTTTTTCCTCTGAAAAAAACCTATAATATAGCAAAGGACAATTTTTTTTAAATGTATCTAAAGAGAGATAAAGAACATTAATGACCGATTTTGATTTAAAGGCAAACGCTTTCTCATTGTTGTGTAAGTTTCACTAGACGTGTAAGATGAGGAGGAGCTTATAAACTGCTTTTCAAATTGGATGAGGATTAATATAAACTATGTTATTCAATGTTTCTGCATTGTTAGGAGATTCATTGAAATTGTTAGGAGATTCATTGAATTTCACAGTATTTGGCACTACATATTAATTGGGATGTTGTATCATCTCAAATAATTAGAGATGGATATCTTTTTATTGACTAGAGATAGAGATGGAGGTCACTCATTTGTTTGAGTTATGGACTTTAACACACTAGGTACCATAAGTAGGGAAACCTTTTAATTTTGTTAAATTAGAAATGGATTTCTTTTTATTAAATAGAGATGGAAGTCACTAATTTGCTTGAGTTATGGACTCGAATTCACCATGTACCATAGGTAGGTAAGATAACCCTGTAAGGACATTTAAGTAACACTCAGTGTATGGTTAGTGTGTATATCTTTATATAAAGAAACATAAAATGCATTTAACAACTTAATATTAAAAAAGATGGTAAATTTAATCACATATCTTATTTTATTTTAAGAAATATTGATAATAATAAATATTATATACATATGATAATAATAAATTATATATATATATAAAAGTTGTATTTTATATTTTTAGTTTTTCTATATATTTAATAAATCCAATATAAAAAAGATTTACAATAATATATTTTTAAATCTATCTTTACTTATCAAACTCAAGTTTACTTCATTTTTTCATTAATCTCTAGTATTTAAATAATTAAAATCTTTCATATATTTACAATGAAATGTTGTGCAGAAGGAGTCTTTGTCCAACCAATCCACTAAATTGATCAATTTTAAGATTTTTATGCTATTAGAATAGAATGGAATATTTACAACATCCCTTGTTCACATATTTCTATTTGCATTTTAACAAAATAAATGTGCAACATATTTCTATTTACATTTTAACAAAATAATTGTGCAACATAGCTATGAGATAAATCAAAATTTATAAAGCACATTTCCATTTCATACAAGAATTGAAATAGTCTAAGATAATGCTTGCAAAATACTTGGATTCAGTAGTTTATATACCGTTTTCGTAGCTCCTATGTCCTCCTTTGGTAGCTTCCCTTCACCAAACTTATCGGACCAAACCAACAAACCACCCTGCCAACCAGCTTATCATGTTGGCCTTAGGAAAGCAACAGGTTTCCTAACCCCCGATCCCACAGTCTGATAACCCGATAGTAGCTTTCCTTAATTCAAAATCTCTGAATCAATAGTGCAGTTTCACCCTCTTCCTTTGAGCTTCCCACCTCCTCATATCCTCGAGTTAACCCCCTCCTCGTTCTTCCTCATTTTATCCAAAACAAATTACTAACTCGAATTCTTCCCAAAGAAAACCAACCCCCTTCTCCTCCGTGAGACCTTCCTTTAATATCCATTTTCCTCCTCCTTCCTTCATTCTTACTCCACCTCTTCCCTATAATGTTTTGGGACTATAAATCATTAATACCCTTACACAATTCAAGAATTTTAATAATGATTCAATATAGTTACCCGATTCATGGTTTTCTTGAGTAGTTAAATACTTTAATGCTTAATTAAGTGGGTACACTTTGAGTTGACTTATGTTTATTTATTCATATAATTATTATTATTACGTGCTTGTTTACGAAACCTTTCATTTAACAGTGACTCAATGCACCGCTTCAATATTTGAATGTGGTAGATAACATAATTATTACTTTGACTTTCATGGAGAGGATATTTAGGTTCTTGCTACCCAATCCATTCTAATTCAGTCATAATGTTTTAATATTTTCAAAATAAAATTTAAATAATCATTTAAAGTGGATAGTATAATGATATTAAGTTACAATATCGGTTTTCATTTGGTTAAACCTCTAACAATAAAAATGATAATAATATATATTTTATAAATCATGTAAAACATTTGGAGAGTTAAATAATTCTTTTAATTATATTCAATGAAGCTTCTAGGTGTATCTAACAATAGTTATACCATTATTAATATTATTATTAAACTTAATAATCAATAATAACACATAATCATAATAATAATTCTTTTTGTTAATGATGAATAATAATAATAACATTTATTTGTTTAATAGATAAGTAAATTTGCATAAACATGGTATCTTTATATTAATGAACCAGGTACCCTTAATGGTTAATTAATCTTGATTAATAGTTAAAAAATAAAATTCTGCAGTGTTAATGTTTTTATATATGATGATTCACATTAGTGATACCTTTCTTAACTGTTTCTTGCAATGTTTACATACAATGCCTAATTCATTTATTTCACACACTATCAACTTAACCATTCATTATCTAAGTTTATTAATATATATCATTAACTGAGTTATCTATGACAATTTATACCACTATTCAAGTGAAAAGTATGTTGTACATCAATACTATCGTACATGTAGAAGGTGTGCATGCGTGGCCAATCTATGCACAAGTCATACATGCACTATAAACACACACCATCCCACCTATGCATACGTGTTAACTAATAATAGTAATTTCCCCATGCAGAAAGAGAAAGCATTCATAGTTTTAACATTCTCAGTTATTTAATAGTTAATCCATTTTATGCTTTGATATCCTTTCTTTATGTTCTTATTGAGTTAACCAGTAAATACAAAGATGGGTACCTACTACCACTAACTCGGTATCAAGGAATACCCAACCCTCAACAGTATTATCTAACACATCCTCCCATATTAACCTACGTCCGCATCCTCCCTATCCTTCCTCTACTAGTATAGAAGTGGATGCCGACTTCACCGACCTAACCACATAAGAACCTGAGAGCGATAGCGTCGGATGAATAGTGGACGTAGCCTCTCCTAGCAGGCATCCGACCATCGTCATCACAACAACTTGGGGAGCGTGTCTAAGCATGACCCTCCCATGACCTCGGGTATCATAGTAACATAGGGTGGGAAATACATCCATCCCTCTCAACATACTGGGTCTATACCCTATCAAATTGTTCTATGCTACTATCAAGATTATCGGAGTGTGTCATCGTATCATCGGTTTAGTCAATAAGGTTCCTTGCATAAGTATGTGCTAATCCACACATCATATTTAGTAATTGGCTATCACTTAGCCCTTGTGCCCTGTGTGTTAGTATTTTGAAAAGAATGCATGTTCATAACAAGCATTCCACTTGATCATCGATTGATCCATATTATCATCATTATTTCATTTCACGTAACAATTCAGGTTCATAACAACTACACATGACATATAATAATTCATTCATCCATCACCATATGCAATCCACATACTATATCATATATTTCACATTTTATAAATGAAAACATTTAAACATATATTATTATCGTAAAATACAAGTATCCCATGATAATCTCAACATCGTACCCGCATAAACATAGTAACATAATATTCATGGTGACATCATAACATAGTAACAACATATAATTTGGTTTATCATGTCTTAATTATAGTTTACTCAGTCAAACTAAGTCCTACACATACTAGCAAATAAAATGTTGAGTTAATTCATATTAGAGTTTAATTACCAAATGTCAAAATATGGGGCATTACATACACGCACCCTTCAAGAAACTTTGTCCCGAAGTTATGGTCATCACAATCTTAAGGGAAAATTTTGATGGACTATATTTATGCCTTATTGCTAGAACATCTTATCCTTGCGAGTCCCATGATCAAGGTGTCAATACAATATAAGTTTACTTATTTAATCACAAGGGGATGTGTTGTAATATTACATACTACATGTTATGTATGCAATTGGTTTGATTTCATCATGCTTCATCAAATATAGTTTACCCCAAGTACTTAACATTCTGACATGCTTTGCAGTTATTTTATATATCATGATTCACAGGAAGACCTTGTCACTTCACATTACATTTCATTAGGTTGTAAATGTCTTATTATAACTCATCTATAGGTTCTTAGTTCCATTGACTCTTTTCTAACAACACTACTTACCTACATGATTTAATGTAGTCACTTAAAATTTTCCTTAGTCATTGTTATTAATATCATTTTATTCTCTAGGTCATAAATATTAAATCTCACTAAGTTAAATGTTGAGTAGAGTATCCTTCTTCCATAGCCTAGGCAACTCATGCTTTTTATCAACAAAAAAAAATCTACAAAATGATCATCTACGCAAGGAACACCATGTTGTCACATCAAACTTATCTAGCACCTCTAGGTCAAAATAACTTGAGTATAAGGGTCCATTAATGCAATCTATACTTCTTACTAGATACTTATACATTCTTAATCCTATTTATTTATTTAATTATTTTTATTTTCTTTTATACTACTTATGTAATCACTCCTATTTATTTTATTTTATCCTTGTCATCCTTATATATTTAACTTTATATTCTTCCTTACTCACTCTTCCCTTGCATAGTAAATACTCTAGTTCTCACGTGATTTTTTTTTATATTATAAAATCTTACTTAGTCCATACTTTTCAACATTAATTTCTAATATATTTTCTAGTGCCATTAAATACTCAATGATCTATAAAATTTAAGTCCATCTAATTGTTTAAATAAAATTTTTACTCATGACTCCCCTTCCATGTTTAGAGATGTTTTCCGCAATCGACATCCATGTAAGGGAATTGGCTTTTTATTCATAATTGAATCAATCCTTTTGTTTACCCCTCTCGAAAATGGAATGATAATGTAAACAATGGAGCAATACTTTCAAGAGTCTTATATTCCTTTCTACATAGGAGAGATCCTCATATTCCTCTTTGTAGCATGTGAAAACTTTTCCTTTCAAGTAAATAGTCTTGGTATGTCTATTATTAAAACATGGTTTACACTTTTGAGTATTTTCGTATACTTGAAGTAGTGTTCAGTTTTGATCTTCACTCTTCAACAAAAATTGGTTAATTAATTAATTTATTTTCTTAAATTAGTATTGTTACATGTCCCAACATACTTATTGCAAACCAACTCAACTATCTAGGAATTCAATGCAATCTATCCCATTATTGGTCTTATAATCCTACTCTAGTTTCTCAATACAAGTTTAGCTTGATTTCAAACATTATAGTTTAGACTCTATTTAATGACCATAACCACTCAGCACTATCTTAGTGAAACATGCCACACACACACACACACATATATATATATATATACAATTTTCGTAAGATTAACATTTAATCTCTTTTATCAACCTAATTGATTTCTCA